>OZ034967.1:18332800-18662800 GCA_964030785.1 Siderastrea siderea
TTATTGGTGATTATGCAGAACCCCGCAAGCCCTCGTGAAAGGACACAAACCCAATCACACATCATCACTATAAATAGCTGACATTGTCCAAAATGGAATATTTTGTACCAAGTATTTCACAAATTCTCTCTTCTTGCAATGATCTGAAAGCCCCTTTCGCCTCTAATTAGGGCTTGGGAAGCGTGATTAAACTACAGAATCAATGCAACAGCATGTTCCAGCTCATTCTTCAGTTTTAAAAATGTAATTATCAATAATTTATGCATGTTCTTGCATGTTCATGAACCGCATAAAGAGTGAAGCATGTTTGAAACTGGCACTTTACGGGAACAATGCAATGAATGGTTCTAGTGTGACCTCAGCTTAAGAAGAAAGAAAGCGGTGTGGACTAGTAGATCATGACTGCGCATGCTCTGGAAAATGGTCACTTGATCAAAACTGTCTTTATAAGTGAATTGTTTTTCAGTAGGTAATTGTTCCTGTATGAGTTACCCGTACAGGAAAACTCAAAAACAGTATGTCTTAAATTTGTTACCACAAACTTAAGTAATTTATCTTCTCTCAATTTACCAAGTTACACTGGCTCTCTCAAAACTTAGTCCATTAGGATTTGTTAAAACCACAAAGCTGTGTTTTGTTGCAAAAGAAAACTGTTGCTTCAAATCCGGTAAAAAAAAGTTTCTAAAAGGGGGTCCACAGCAGTAAAATTAAAGGGAATTTGTCAGCAGGATTGCCCACTGAGTCTAAACCTGCTGTGACACTGGTGAATCATGTTTCAGAACACAACATTGGAAAAAAGCTCATGCTGTGCGGGATTTTCTTTCTCATTGTTGGATCATGGTGGCCTTGTAATGGTGAAATCATACGTAACCTACTTGGGTCTACACGCTTAAGTAAACTGTTATACGTTTAAGCCTTCAGTTTGATCACAGGAAGCTCTAGCTCACAGTTTGGGAACACAATGGTGCATTCTGGAGGGGGGGGACACTCAGGAGATGGTCTGATAGGGAGGAGCAGCCAGGGCAGTGAAACCCTGACCCTGTTTAAGGCCCAATTCTCTTGACCCATCATCTTACCCTCTTTAAGGCTAGAAAGGACTAGTCAGAGACTAATGTAATTTGTGTTAATATAAAATCGACATAAATTAATATTTTGCCGGCACGGAACAGAGAACTGGGTTCGAGTGTTGCGCGCGAAGGATCGCGGTTCGCGGGTTTGAAATAGCAACCGTTGAGTGATTCGTGTCATTCTACGGTCAGCCTCGTCGTGTCAACTTAGTTTTGTGAAATTGAGTTTCAGTTGCTATATTAGCGTGATTTTGTTATCAGCTTTACGCGTGTGAAATGTTTAATTAGCAATTTGTTATTCGATATTCGCGTTATAGCTGCTTTTTTCTTTTAGTTTATACACCTTAAAACCCCGAAGGTAGCGCCAGAGCATAGGTTGGGGGTACACGGTCCCTATTTTATCCAAAAGTTGTTTTTTGGGGGTTTACTTGTCCGGCTATGGCACGTTTAGAATTATTGTAATACTAGAGTATTAATACGAGTTAATTAAGTGTATCATGGGCCTTGCTGACCGACGCGCCCATGCCTTCAAGTGTTGTTCGTGTGTTCGGTTGTGTAGTGGAGGCAAAATTTTCTCATTTCAATATACTGCACATTGGCAAACTGGTAAAAATTCAGCTTGTGGTGAAGTTTCTGTAAATCAAATATTATGTATATATAAGGTCGTGAAACGATACCCTGTTTAAGACAAAAAGTGATGAAATCGATACCCCGTTCAAAACAATACCCGCTGAAAACCATACCCTATTGGACAGCACGTTTCTGTTAAGGCCGAATAAGGGAGGGCCACCTCCCCCCCCCCCCCACAACGTTTCACCTGAAAGCAAGCACTTTCTCTGTGCACTCATTTTGGACGAAATTCCTCAACCACTGATGGATCTGTGACAGTCCTACCATCTTCTGTTCGTGTAGTGTGCTGTTCATTTTGAGTACAATTCAACTGTGTTCGTTTTCATCAGTTTTAAAAGCCCTAAATTTACTTTGACTTTTGCTAGTTTCATAAACCTCGGCCAGCACACAACCCCTTTAGGTATGTTCTCCTGTGAAGGGTATGGTTTTCAAGCAGTTTGGTCTGGGATAGGGTATGAAATCAGGAAGTTTTGGTCTAGAATAGGGTATCAATTACCGAGAGACTGGTAAGTGGTGTGGTAAACTTAACCCAAAATAGGGTTTGAAAAGCTCGGAAATAAATGTTAATTCATTCACGGCAACTTTGTTGATCGACAGATGGTTTTCCATTGAAAATACTATGTGCAGGTTTTATAGTGCAATGTTGAACTTTGGCGTGCTCCCATTGGTCGAAATCGATCACGTGACATGATAGTTTCTCTCCTCAGCGGGTGCCTTTCAGGGCATAGTGCCCGCTTTTGCCAATTTCGCTCAAAATTTAGCGTTGCACAATAAATACAATAGAGTTCTGCTGTCTCAGGCCCTATGTGTGATAGGTTCCCTCACAAATTTGATGTTCAAACTTCATATAAGCCCTCGAACTACGTTCTTGGGCGAATATTTGTTGTGAACATGACTTTTACCCGGGCAACCTATCACATCATAGTGCCTTCAGAAGAAAGTTAGTTTGGGATAGGGTAGGGTTTTTTGGCACCTAGTCTAGCATAGGCTTGCAAAATGGAGCTGAAAGTGGTCTGGTATAGGGAAAGGATTTATTGTCCCAGTGGTATACCCCGCCAAAAATTTCCTGGGTATCCCCCCCCCCCCCAGAGCACAACACATACATACAGAGGACGATACGTCTGTGTTTAAATGCGTGAGCTGAGAGTCCAACACACCGTACAATGTAGTTTGATTTTGTTTAATTATGTTTGATTTCTGAACTTAATTAAATATATTCCACTGATTGAGTTGGATTAAGTTTGATTACTTTGGTTGTGTTATGTCAGTTCGTTAACTAAATTCTTGTTTCCTAGTAATTAATGTCTGTCAGTGTTTCATTGAAGCACCTTCAATTCTCATTTTGTGCGACTTAAAAGAAAAAGCCTGAAATATAAACAGGCTCGTGATTGGTGCACACTGGGGGGCGGAACTAGGGAGTTGGATTGGGTGGCTAGCCACCCCCTCTTTGCGGTCGTTTAAGCTTGAAATTTAGAAAGGGAACAAAACTATCACTGATTCAATTTTGTCTCTGATTGTTCTGTTATCGTTGTGTCAGGTCAGGCACCTTTCAAAAATCCTGGATCTGCCATTGCGTACCCTGTATTTGATGCGAACCATGGTAGCCGAGAGAGGGAGGGGAGGGTGGAGCCTGTTGCAAAAACTTTGATGCTGCCATTCAAGGGAAACCATTTTCTAGTGCCATCTCTGATTGGTCAGATGGCTGCAATTTGAAAAGTTTGACATGCTTGTGTGCAGCGATAATTACATTTGAATGTATCTAAACCAAGATAATGTCTTTATTGACAGACAATTGACCGAGTAATTAGAAGAGGTAGAATGGCAACTACAGTACTTTGACTACAGGCTGTCAACCCTCCTCTCCAACTCCCGATCCATATCTCCCTCTTCCTCGCCTTTCATTTCCCTCCTCTTCCCAGTCCACCCACTATCTGGTCTATATTTTTGCCCCGTTTTCAAATGCATTAATTTAACATTTCATTTCATTTTCATTTAACTTTATTTAAACATGGTAAAAAGCGTCAGGCCTTAAATTTACAAATGAAACTAAATAAAAAAAAACAGCAAACTCTAATATATATAGCATTGACCGTCTTTGCTAAACTAAGTATAAATTTTAACTACAAAATTATAACTACTGGAATAACTCGTTCCTAATTAATTAATAACAATAATATGTACAAAAGAATTCCTGCTTTCCATTAATGGAGTGTCTTGACTGTAATTAACCATATTATCGAAGCCTGTGATAGGCTCTCTATGGAAAAATAAATATTTGGTGGAGTTTTTAAAGGCATTTAGCAAAGTTAAGCTGCCTAAGATATGAAAACAAGAATACAAAAAGTGATTTTGTGTGTGCGTGTCTTTGTGTTTCTTTCTTTTTTTTTTTGCGGGTGGGAGGGGGGCGGGCAGATATCTTATGGCTAAAATTTTAGATTTAAAATTATGGAACAAACAATATCCAACTAGGTTAAAACTTTGTAACATATTAGTTACTAGAAACAAGAATTTAATGTCATTTGAAACATTATGCCCACTGTTTTGTTAAATTTGTGACTTGTTGGGACCCTTTGCTTGTCTCGTTTCGTTTTTCTTTGCATTTGTTATTTTTGCTAAATTCTGTTTTTTTTTATGGCACAGTTTTAGCTGCAAAGGCTTTCTATCTTGGAGCTTATACCTTGAGATCTGACCCACGTTTGACATCCCTAAAGTGCAAAAAAACAGAGATTTTCTCCAGGCACCAGAAAACTGACCAAGCTGGGGCTTTGGAAGTCATAACGGCTATGAGTCTTCTCTTTTGTCTGACATTTTGATTCAAATGCATCATTAGTCCATAAAACATTTATAAAGCAAACATTTCAGAATTTTCCTAGGGAATTTTCTCTTCACTCCTCTTGATGGGGCGCAGTTATGGCTATTATTTATTTAGTTATTTATTTGTTTGTTTGTTTCTGTTTATTTATTTATTCTATTTTTTTTGTGCAGCCATTAACTTCATAAACAGTCAGGTTTTTATAACCCAGATACGCTACAGCTATAATCTGGTATCAAAACAAAGTGAACTAAATTTAGGGCTAAAGCAAATTTCGCCAGGACCCACCAGGAAAATAATGAACCAAAGACTGCTAAGTGAATTTTTATAAAGCTATAAAAAATTATGTATACGTGCTTGTGAATCAACTTTCCCGGTGTTACTATCGCTCTGAACTATAGATTCTCAGTCAGTTTTATGTCAACTCTTAAAAAATTACTTAAGGCGATTGATGTTGCGCTGAAAATCTACAACAACTGACTAAAATTTAATTTTGAGGCCGGCTGCTCGAATTAAAGCTGACAATAATAGGTGCTTCGATGACCGAGAACTAAAACACCCATTTCTGCTTCAATCGTGACTTAAGACGTAGTATTTGTGTTTTTTTTTTACAAAGAAGTATCCCAGATTTCATTTCGATACCACAGCTCCTCCAGGAGATCTCGAACTTGTGACGCATTTGGTCGAACATCCGGGTCTTGCTCGAGACACATTTGCATAACTTCTTGAAGCTGGCAAAAGAAAGAGAACAACGAAATAAATGAAATAAATTGTCACTAATATAGAGTGATACTTTAAAACCTTGACTGTTTCTTTCAACAGACTCACAGACGTGCTTTTTAATTATAATAACTACATACTCTATGGAAACGATAGACCTCTCACCCATGTCTAACTGAGGGCATACAAAGGTACCGCAATATAGCATAGTTTTTATGGACCTAACGAAAGCCAAACCAACAACATTTGGTGAAATGTACAGATAAAAGGAAGAGTTCGTAGGCTACCTCTGCAAAATCTTCGGAATGGCAGCAGTTCTTCATCATCTCAACCAACACAAAGCCGAACTGAAGAATGTTCTTTCCTAAAATGTCCCTCACTGAGTGGCCGTCTTTTATACAGTCGGGAAAATCCTGAGAAACTTGTTGAGCTGATCCAAACCCACCCAAGACAGCTGTTATTGGAGGAATCTAATAAACATAAACATCAGTTTATTAGTTGGCGCAGCGTATAAGAGGCTTAAGCTTGGATATATGATTACATGTTGGTGTGTAGAGCATGTATGGAGCTTATATGGTGGATCGATCTCGACATGAACAGGGAAGCGCCCAAAGTGTTCGCGAAAAGAATTTTCTCGAGGTGCGCAAGATTATTTCGGATTATATTTGTGTTAACCATATTAGAGGATTCAGCACTACGGGTTGTCTTCTATTGAGCAAAGTTGAATTCAACGTGGTAATTTATTTTTATAGAATATTCCCCAAGATGAAGACTAGAAAGAGTCTAAGAACACTAAATTAAATCATCATCTAATCATAATTCTACTAATCATAATCATTATATTATTAATTCAATAAGTCGGTCGTACAAAACCAGAAGTGACGACAGACTCGATCTACAACCAGAAGTGTACATTTTAAGCCTGAATAGCTCAAATCACAACTCAAGATCGGTAAATGTTCCTGTGAGCTGTTCTCTGAGGGTATGTATTATCTTCTGTTTGTATTTTTTTCCAGAACTGGGAGGGAAAGCAATCTTGTAGAAGGTGGAATTGAGTTGAATGCGGCAGTCATACGCGGTCATACGCGTCATAATGATGCCACCCTCCCCCCCCCCCCCCTCTGCTAACTTGAATTTTTCCAAGAAGATTTTTAATCTGCCCCTCCGTTTTTAGTAGTTATGAACATTTTTACACAAGTTTGGTCGGTTGCTATGGCTACGAGATAGTGGGGTGGGGGTGTGACTTTGCTTGTACGTCCGAGGATTAATCTTTTGTCTTATGGTAACACCTTATCAATAAAACGAAAGTTCACTTTCTAACTTGATGTATTTTTGAATTCCAGCTGTCAATGTATGTATTTCGAAGATTTTATTTGATCCATGTAATAATTATTATAGTCATATATACAGAAAACAAAGTGAAATACAGTAAACAGCTGTTTCAGCTAGTTCAATCTGTGAAAGCTGAAAGATGGTTTTGGTAAACTGTTGGGATAATTTTGAAATTAGCGTGAGCTGAAAATGCTTCTGATGCTTGTGTATTCGGGAAAGAGCTGAATTAAAAGCAAGAAACAGGAGTCTCTTACAGGCAAGAAGAATACCTTTAACTACACATAAAGCAGAAGAACGGGCGTGTTTTGTCGAAGATGCCCAAACATTAAACAAGGAAAAAATCACTAAATCAATATGCATATCAGAGAACTGTTGGCAATTGGCAATTGTTTCAATCATACCAAACGGGAAAAATGTAGAAGTGATATTCCTGCAGACAGCAGAAAATTATTCTCAGTACCAGGAATGATGACTATTTTGTTGTGTACAGCATTAAGGACGGTGCCTCCTAATACAGATGTATTTTTGCAAAGGTTATGACTATGGGGAAAAAGCACATCCTAGCAAAACCTACTGGAATTCAAAAAGAAAAATGTGGGTTGCCGCGCATTTTTCAGAGACAATTAAGCAACCGTGAACCTAAAAAAGCGTTAAAATACAAAGAATGTATGGCAATTTCTTTCAAAATTAAAGCTCGGTTATCTCCGAAAAACACGTGGTTATCCCCTATTTTCTTTCTGGATTCTGATAGCCCTCCCTAAGATCTGCTTTTTCCACACAGCCATAAACCGCGCAAAAATATTGTTGTATTAGGAGGCAAATTCCTTAAGAAACCCGAATATCCCGAGATGCGCAGAACGTATGCGCAGTAACAAAAGGAGGCACCGTCCTTAATTAGCCTCGTTTTCTTTCAGCTGTTGCTGCTTATTTACACAAAACAATACGTGTTACATTTCTGCAATCTTACCCTTAATCCTCTTTCTATCAACACATTGGATGTTGTTATGTTGTTATGGACGACGCCCTTTTGCTCCATGTACTGTACAGCACAGATTAAGTCGATGGCTAGCACTAATAGCGCTTCGAGGTTCAGAACAAGTTCAGTGTTCTTCAAAAAATCGTGCAACGTCGTACTTGTGGCGAAGTCGTAACACAGTAGGCTGTGTTTAGGATAAAAACGGAAAAGGTTAGGACGGTACATTATTTGCAATTACTTTTTACCCACCTCAAGCCATGCCCATTCATGTGTTCTGCTGGACGCATGACGCGTCAAGAATTCATCACTAAATTAGTGTAAAATTGAAAGCAAAATAGAGGCAATGAATTAAGAACGCACAAACGACCAGCTCCCAGTTGGCTTGATAGCCTCAACAGGTTAGAGCGCTGCATTGGTATCGCAGGGTCATGGGTTCGAATCGCATTCAAGACTGAATTTTTTAGCGTCTTTTTTTTTTTCAACTGCTTAAGTTGATATCTTCAATGCGATGATTGCTATCGTTTTCAGGGGCAATAAAAGTAGTCAAGCTTTAACTTATGAACTATTTGTCAGAATTTTACCTTTATGTACATGCATTTTCAGCTGCTTATAACTACATTCACGTGGGGTAGCTGTCAGGAACAAGCGAAGAATGCGGGCGATAGAGGGCTCTATTAATGCATGGCTTCGGTTGGTGTAAGCAACGTTGCTTTTAGATCAAGATTGGGGAAAGAAATATACCGGCGAAACGACAATCTGCAATGGCACCTCAGTGGCACCCGCAAGCAGATCGGTAGGCACGCAACTCTTTAGATCTTTAGGACTTCGAATTTCATTGGACATTGTTATCCGCAGCTCTATTGTTTTCAAGTCTAGCAGCTTTGTTCCTGTTATTTGTTTATTCCTGGTTTATTTTTTTATTTAGCAGCAAATTAGTTGCCTTTTGCTTTCAAATCTAGAGATTACTACGGGACGCTTAAACGAGATTTCTCTTACTATGAACTGTTCTTGAGTCGAGGAAATCCTTTTCCCTTGTAATTTAGAATACACTCCTCAGCTAGGAAAAGACAACAGAGAGAAAATATAGGGTCATGTCAAGATTAGAAATGATTGATATAAAATTATCTCAATCAATTGATTGAAACAAACCTGTAACACTAGAAAGAAGGTGAAGCCAGCAACACCAGATACATCAAAGTTTCTAAATTGTGATGTCGTTTCTCTGGCTACGTCGTAACAAACCAATCTTGGTAGGTCGTTGAGATTTGGTGTTGGTGCGAACTGTTGGTACAGGCTTACACAGAATCGTAAATCTTGGTACTAGTTTTTTTCAAAGCATAAAGACTGCAAAGAGCGAGGGTTGATCTAGACTGCGAGCAGTCGCTCTCTCCGCTCAGGGTTAGTCGACCAAAAAGAACACGCGAGCGAGCACGAAAATCGCCTGCCGCGTGGAAACGTGACACGCGTGATGAGCCGCTGGTGTTCTTTCTGCTCGAATATCCTTGAGCGGAAAGAGAGACTGCTTGTAGTCCCGCATTGATCTTGTTTCATTGCGTTCAGCTTTCAGTAGCACAACAATTTACAGCAGTCCCTGAACTGACCGTAAATCTGAACTGGGTCATGATCAGTATCTAAACAAAACGCATCATTTTTTAAGGAAACGGCAAAATCACTGCATTCATATATTACTAGAAGCTTTTTGTGCTCTTCTGGACAAAAATTTCTTACTTTCAAATGAACTCTCTAAGAAGTCCCAGCAAAACCTAATCCTGACTGGAGTCGGTTCATATTGGTCAGTATAATTTACTTGTAAGGGAAGACAAACCCATGTTTACGTACTCATACAATGCCAGCAGTATTTGAGAATATTTGGATGCCCTCTTCCGGCTTGGAGCTCCCTTACGATTCCTGCCTCCTTTCTCCATTTGTGCTCCTTTGTTTTCGCAAAATGTTTTATCAGTCGCATGGATGAGTCCTTTCCACTTTCACACCACGCTACAATAAACCCCTAAAAGATAAAGAAATAACTCTCGCATGCATAGACTGTGAGTTAATTGCACATGCAAGGTATTTAGGAAAATACATACGATTCAATACAGTGGCCGTATGTATATGACGATCTAAAATAATTTCGAAATAATTATAGCAATACAAGCTCACTTTTTTCTATGTTGCATCCCTTAAGGCTGGTTCACACGAGCAATGCAAACGCAAATGCAAGCGGAAGCACAAGCAAACACGTGTAAACTACCCCAAAGCAAATGCAAGTGCAAACGCAAAGGCCAACGCAAGAAATGGAAAGGTTTTCATTTCCTTGCGCTTGCAAGATGACAAATACTCGTCTGTATTTCACAAGTGTGAACCGGGGCAACGCAAATGCAAGTGCCAATGCAAAGGCCAACGCAATAAATGGAAAGGTTTTCATTTCCTTGCGCTTGCATATGCACTTGCCTTTGTATTTCACACGTGTGAACCGGGGCAACGCAAATGCAAACGCAAACGCAAACGCAAGATGAAAAATACTCGTTCCATGCCTTTACGGTTTGAGTTCAAACCAAAATGGCTTCTTCCACAGTGACTTCTGATGAAAAACGTGCAGAGAGCGTTACGAAGTATCTGGTTCTTTACGATGAAAGTTGCGCTGGACTCAGAGAAAAACTGAAACAAACAACTTGCATGGACTGATGTGGCTGAAGAAGTGGGACTAGAAAACGGTTTGTTGTACAATACGAAAATTGAACACATTTATGATTAGTTTACAAACACAATAAAATGGTAATATTTTTCTATTTTTTTCTTTTTACACATTTTTCGTTCCCGACTGCTGGTCTGGCATGGGGTAACGAGGATTCTGGGAACAAGATTGCCGCCATCTTGGGATACTGAAATGCGCGTGCCTATCTCATACTGCTTGCATTTGTGTTTGACGTGTGAAGCAGCCTTTAGAACATTACACGAAGGCCTTCTTAATTGCACCCCTTGTTATAAAATGTATAACTGACCGACCCACCAGCCCCTTGCATTATTAATCACGATAATATCACAAATAACAAGCAACAGCTGTTCTTACCACTGAATAAGAAGTCTCATCCGGGAATGCGTCTGAGATTTCGATCAGTTCCAAATCCGTCTCAGGCCCCTCGCATTCTGAAGTTAGATCTAAGTGTCCCGTTGAAGTGCTGGGAAATGGCGATGGGCTCAAAATTGACGCAAGAGTCGTCTGCGAATCACTCGAAAGTACTGTGTTTTGATGTGGTAATGGGTTCATCGGGATACCTTTTATTGCTAAAATCAAATGACATGCATATAGCTTCAATTAAAGTAATGTCCGTCAGTTACAGCTCTGTGTTTTAATTATCAGGTTATGCTGGCCTTTCCAACAAAATACACATATCTCGTGGTTTCTCGGCGCAAATAAACGGAACACTTCTGGAGAAGAAAATTAGGCATTAATTATTATCCAGAGTTTCGAAGGACTACCGTGTTACTTCACTGTTGCGATATTTTGCTTTTGTAAGTTCAATTCGCGTCACCGTCTGCAAAAATGTATTCGCTAAATATGGTGTTCAAGGAAACCTTGCTTGCCGAATGCTGTTAGCACTAAACAGGAATAAGCTAGATTAAAGTCACCTTTTATATGAGAAATTCAGTAACAGATTGAAAAAACTAAAGATGAAAAGAATAAACGAATTTTGACGCATTTCTTGACGTAATAGCAGGTACGATCACATGCATCTAAGAAATGCGGTGTGTTATTTGAGCAATGGAAAACTTTTTCCGTGTTTGCATAGCCTGATATAAACACGAGACGGAGTTAGTGGCCTTTTATGTGTGTTTATCGAATGTTATTCAGGCGAGAACTGAAATAACAAAAAACAAACCTAACAAAAACAAACCTGGTGTCTTCTTTGGTCGTCGCACTTTTCTTCCTAAGAAACTGGTCAATGAATCTCTCTGTTCACCAACTTTTTTCCTCACGAGCGGAGTGGAGAACGTATATAGTATGGGGTTAATTGAAGAGTTTACTGGAAGAACGAACACAGCAATCCACACATAGGCTTGTTTTTCAGGATCATGAAATTTGCCGAGTATAGACAGGAGACCGATAATGATGACAGGCATCCAGCACAAGAAATCAGTTAAAATAATAAACATCATTCTCCTAGCCATCTGAGATTCTCTGTTCATGTTAGTTGACCTAACCTGTTTTGAAACGCCCTTTACGGTGAAGAACATCGCAATGTATGCAAAAAGAATATAAACAAAAGAGATGAAGTTAAGTACGACGAAAATACCGACGGCATATTCCCAGCCAGCCTGTCTCTCTGTTGACAGTTGAAGAGGAAGGCAAACGGCTGATTTTCCATAAAATCCAACGTTTCGCTTTTTGTCAAAGAAGTATTCCAAACCAAATGTTGGAATTACTGATATCATAATTCCAAAAATCCAGATTCCTCCAACAACAAAGTAAGCAAGTTCGCGGTTCATTCGTCTTACTTTGAACGGGAAGACAATGCAGATAAGTCTGTCGGTCGTGATGAGGGTCAACATGAGTACAGAAACCTCGCTTGATACCATGGACAAGATTCCAGTGAATGCACATGTCATGCCAGATCTCCAGTTTATATCATGTTTAAAGTACTCTCCTTGCCACTGGGCGTCTTTGATGGCAATGGTGAGCAGATAAACACCCATCAGTAGATCTGAAATCGCCAGATTTGTCAAAAGAAAAGAGTGTACTTTGTTGTCCTCTTTTACAAATACTCGCATTAAGATGGCAAAGAGATTACCAAGAAGTGCAGAAAGTCCCAGAATCCAGATACAAACTTGAACTGCCTTGTTTTTCATCATATCAGAACAGCTAGAAAATTCATCTTTCGGTGAACTGCAGCGAACGCCAGGCACTGCTTTTTCAGCATAGCAACAGAGAATGAACTCATCGAGATAACTAATAAAAATATGGAGAAATTAACAACAAACAAACAAAACGATCAAAACGGGTGTAGTCATTTGCTTAAAATGTAGACTTAAAACAACGTAGGTAAAATAACTCATATTAGGGGTAATGAAAACGGTTATTATATGATCAAGGTCACTTGCTTGCTTAAATTAAATTAATGTAGGCTATTTTTTCAGTTCGTTGACAGTCACGAAGTGACTGATGTTTGAAAAATACACATATATGACTTATGCCATGTTCTCATTGACTGTTATATGGAAAGAGAATTAACTTGTAATTCTGGCTTACATCTCTTTAAGGCTTTGAAGTCCATTGAAAACGTCTGGCGGAACGTTTTTCAATCTGAGAGAGTTATTTTTAAGATTTCTGAAAACAAAAAGAGCATGACTACAGTTATTACATAGTCTCACGATTTAGAAAAATGCATAAACAGCTCGTTTTGGATACGTGTCGTACATTATGACACGTGAATACTGTATTAAGACTTTCATAATCAGAACCAGAGTTAGTTGTTGGTTAACCTGTAACTAAAAGTGCTTATGATATTAATACACCAGTTTGACTAACATTGATCTTGAAGTATAAATTCTGTTCTTTCTAGGCGATTATTCGCTATGAAGTTCACAAGCTTGCAATAGTTAAACTTACAATTTCTCCAGGGAGGACAATCCAGCAAATGTATTAGAGGACAGCTGCCGAATCCTGTTGTTATTAAGGTACCTAAAATCAAAAGTATTTGTGATATTTTTGGACATAATTACCGATGCAAACTGAGTGTTCTCTAATACAGACTCATCGAAAACAAACTAATCAATTAATATAGACAAAAAATTTGGGGCTGGTGTGGGTCTCCAGCAAGTTCCTTTTTATTATATTCCCTGCTTCAGTTTGTTTGTTGACTCTATTAGCATATTGACATCCGAGGATAGGAGCATACATTGTCCTAAAACCACTTGGAACTGAACTCACTCATTTAAAGTTTAGTTATTGTTTTGCTGCTGCACGGATTTAGGGCGAACAGGTTCGAGAAAAATCGTTATAGAAGTAAGAAGGCGCCGAACATAGTTATTCTTGGTGTTCATCATTGTGATAAAAAGAATTTGCTTGGATCAAAAGTATTTAAAATCAAAAGTATTTGTGATATTTTTGGGCACTGTAGTGTAGTAACCGCCACCAAGGCCATAAAATACATAAAATACACAATCCGCCCGACACGAAGTCAACTTCACACTCGCTCTACACTCCTTCGCGCGCTAACTCAAGTGTCCCGGATGTGTTTTGCGTGTGTCTGCTGGACACTACATTCTCTTCCTCTCTTCGCACCAAAAACGTACAACAATAGAAAAAGGAAAAATAATTGACATGCAAGCAACTAAGTTAGTAAATGTTTCTCAGTTCAATATAAGACATAATCGTCCAAAGTCTGTTTAAATGCTACTCAGTTCAATATAAGACATAATCGTTCAAAGTCTGGGGTCGTCTTATAACTCTTCCAGATCTTCGCAGAGGAGGTGGGTCCTCTGGGGGTGGGTCCTGTGGGGGTAGTGCTTCTGCAGCTGGTGGCAGTTGTTTCTCCGGGCTTTCTGGAGGCGTTGATGCTATGGCTGGAGTAGCTGGAGAAACAGGTACAGAGTCGACTGGAATTTCAGTTGCAAATCCATGTCTTTGCTGCGAGGCTACCTGTTCTTCTTTTCCTGGAACATTAAAGGCCTTGACCTTCTGTAAATTTCGTCTGTATTGCACTCCCTGCGGTGATTGCAACACAACTTGATCTCCGTAACGGGCCAGCACTTTGTAGGGCTCTTTCTCGTATGCTGGTGACAGTTTGTTTTCTCTCCTTTGCTCTAATAGAACGACATCGCCCTCTCCGACATCACGTTCCTTTGCACGAAGTTTCTTGTCAGCATAATCCTTGTCTGTCTGTTTCCTTTGGGCATCTCGGTCCCTGACCGCTTGGTCACCGCCTTCCACTTCCTCTTCCATGTAGGTTAACTCGGGCATTTTTGTCTTCATTACTCTTCTAAACAGCAACTCAGCTGGACTCTTCCCCGTTGCTGAGTGGGGGGTAGATCTGTATGCCATAAGAAACTTATTCAACTGTTGACGCGTTGACTGGTCCAGGATCTACCAGGTCTTCGTAGAGGTCTTGAACTTCTATGCCTGCCAAATGAAGGAGCTGTGACTTCTTTCGTCCTGCTTGTGTAATGCCTTTTCCTTCGATGTAATACTCGTACGATCTCTTCCAACGTTTCCATCGCTCGGCAACCTGTGACGCCGATCCGGTCAAATCAAAAGGCGGCAAAGCTCGTTCCGCTGTATTTGTCATCCTCGTCGCCAATTTGTAGTGTAGTAACCGCCACCAAGGCCATAAAATACATAGAAACTTTATTGACAATCCGCCCGACACGAAGTCAACTTCACACTCGCTCTACACTCCTTCGCGCGCTAACTCAAGTGTCCCGGATGTGTTTTGCGTGTGTCCGCTGGACACTACAGGCACCATTTTGATACAAACTGAGTGTTCTTTAATATACACTCATGAAAACCAAACTAATCAATTAATATGGACGAAACATTTTGAGCTTGCGTGGGTCTACAGCAAGTCCCTTTTCATTACATTCCCTGCTTTGTTTGTTGACTGCATTAGCATATTGGCATCCGAGGATAGGAGCATACACTGTCCTAAAGCCAGTTGGAAACTCACTCATGAATGTAATGAAATCAACATCCCTAGTTTCTGTTTAAGCTTATGGAGATTACATTTAAACGCTGTTATGATAAAAATATCGGATTTTTTCGAGCTGCCACAAATTTCATCAAATTTTAAACTGTGTTAACTGTGTTAACGAAGCAATGTATCGACATGTAACTTTCCTCAAGGATTTTTCTCACTGGTGCGTTGAATATATTAAAAGAGCAGCTTTGTGGTACCCTTTCTCTATGTTTTGGAATTTAGACGACGTCACATGAAAACCAGCAATTGCATTATAAGTATATTTCGGTTTTGTTTATTTTAATATACAAACTGTGAACATTCGATTGTTAATGAAGATTGACCACATGAAGTATGATCGTAATAGGTATTCTAAGTATATACAAACCAGTGGACAGTGTTTTTCGTGCGCTCTGTTTGGCTACTCAAACTCTGGATAGTGTTTGCTATTCAACTCCCAGCATCGTTCTGGATTTTGCGCTCGAGTTTTTCTTTATTTCCCAGAAGAAAAGGATCTGTTTGGTGCTGGTTATCCACTGATTCGGTATACACCTATTTCAATTAAGGTTGTTTCAGCGATGCATGATCCTTGTTTCATAGACCGCAAAGCACCATGTTTGCTATAAATAAATGAATTGATCACTTTTCTCGCTAAAGGCGCTCCAGGAGAAAACCAATTCACAAAAACATACACATTTGCTCATGCTAGGTAGAGAAAAGCAACCATAAATTCAGCGAGCATGATGCACTGCGGTCTATCAAACATGCATCAATGAAGCAACCTGTTTTGAAATAGGTATGTACTGAAGCAATTATTCACCTCAGCGTCGGTGAAGAGATATTTACCTTGCCGCTTCGATTCGCTTCACGACAAATATTTACCACTATTCACCTCCTCCTCAGTGAATAATTGTTAAATATACGCATAGGACAGTCTTAAGCAAAAATCGCACCGTCTAAATGGGCCCTCAGTTTTGGTCGTCCCATCGGAACAGGATTTCTAAACCTCCATTTATCTTATTGCGCAAATCAAAATTTCTGTACACTTAAATCTGACATGTCAAGTATATGGTTAATGCGCCGATCAATCGAAACTTCAACACCCCCTCCCGGGCAAATCCCGGGCATTTGACTGTGCATCGTGCCCGGGGAGGGGGGAATTTGAACGCTGCCTTGAAAGGGTGGGGAATTTGAACCGGATTTATCTCTTGTTCTGACGTAATACGCCCGTGAGTTTTTTCGGTTTTTGCAGAGTTTGACGGATTTACAAGATAGAAATTCGCCTTTGTTAGTGAATAACTCTTTCAAAAGGGTCTTTAAAATATGTTTGAAGGTGTCATTCAGCATATCTCTCTCTGAAAGGCGTTAAAGTGTTTGATTGAAGACCAAATTTGTCTTTGAGGAGAGGTAGTTTAGTGCTAATTGGTGGGGTATTTGAACGTCTTTTTTGCCCCGAGGGGAGGGAATTTGAACAAGCCAATCTTCAAAAGTTCAATTGCCCGGGGGGTCGCCCGGGGGGGATGTTGAACTTTCAAATTGATCGGCGCATAACAGTCACATCTGGGACCAAACCGCAAGCAAAGTAAGGAGACTCAGCAAGCGGTAGACGCACGCGGGGATGCTTTTACCGATCTGCGATGGCTTTTGATTTATGTCTGCACAGTATTTTATTCAAATAAAAGTTTTTACATTTCTGATTTATACAGATAATGCATCGAGCATTTTGTTAATCACATTACTGCCGCTGAAACTCGTTGGCAGCGTTCGAGGGGAAAAAACACTTCTTTCATTAAACATGCGTTTGCGGTCACGTGGTCAAAGGTATAAGAACAATGTATTTTACTTACAGTATTTTAAGCTTCGATAAGCCCATAAAAAGGTTATCAGGCAGTTCTTCTAATAGATTCCGTTGAAGATATCTAAGTGAAAAATTTTAAGAGAGGTTAAGAGAAGAGAGACCTGGAACTTGCCAAAATCATCTAGAAAAACGAGTTTGTTCTTGTTTCACTTACAGGTGTTCTAAGTTTCTTGTCCCATTGAACGTTTCCTTGTGAATCCTGGTTATCCGGTTCTCTCTGAGGCTTCTTCAAACACGAAATGAAAACGAGCAAGTGACTATACATGTTTCGATTCTGGATATTACTTAATTTGAGTTCCCACAGTATCTATGTATATGTATTGTGTAACAAGATTGCATATTACTGACTTACCAGCGAAACGAAACGAAATGAAATGAAACGAAATAAAAATAAATGAAGACTAAAGTCAGCAGCAGTCAAAATATTTCCTGAGATTAATTAAAACACCGGAAGTGCAGAGTTTTTAAATTCAAAGATCTGTATTTTGCGAAACGAGCTCTTCTCAAATCGCGGCGAACTTTAACCTATTTCGTAAACGCTTTTCTTAAACATCACTCGCTGCAATGATGAATTTTAAACAAAAAGTGGCGTGCCAGGAGGTCAGAAGTACTCCGTTTCGCAAAATACAAATCTCTAGATCGGAGTATTTGTGACCTCTTGGCTCGCCGCTTTTTGTTTGAAATTCATCATCGCAGAGAGTAATATTTAAGAACAGCGTTTATGAATGTAATAAAACAGGATAAAATTCGCCACGATCTGAGAAGATCTCGTTTCGCAAATTAATACAGATTCTGTAATTTGCGAAAATTGACCTCTTGGCTCGCCGCTTTTTGTTCAAACGTCATCATGGCAGCGAGTAATATTTAAGAAAAGCGTTTACGAATGTAATGAAATAGTTTAAAAAACTTCTCTGTGATCCAAGAAGAGCCCGTTTCGCAAAATACAGATCTTCGACTCAGGTAATATTTTGACAACCGGCAACGTGCACCGAACCATTACCTAACTTTAGTCTTCATTTATTTTTATTTGTTTTCATTTCGTTTCGTTTCGTTTCGTTTCGTTCCGTTCCGTTTTGTTTTGTTTCGTTTCGTTTCGTTTCGCAAAATACAGTAAGCCGACTTACAGTGTTTTCAACGAGGACAGTGAAATGAGAGCAGTCGACGGAATGCCTTCAATCAAATTGGAACTGCAGTCCCTATTGAAATAAAAAACAAAAACAGAAGTCAACCAAGCTCAGTATACAAACAAACAAGGGGGTTAGTTTCTAAAGAAACTTTGATGCTGCATCAGCGGGGGAGTGAAACACAAAAATTTGGATTTATCAACTAAGTTGATAAGGTAAATTGGCCACCGTGGAGAAATTGAAAGCTGACGTTTCGAGCGATCGCCCCACGTCAGAGCGAATCAAGGAAAAATACCCACAATTCCTTAATTCAGTCTGACGAAGGGTTAACGCTCGAAACGTCAGCTTTCAATTTTCCTTCGGTGGCCAATTTACCTTATCAATTCAATTGACAAATCCAAATTTTCAAGCTACACAAACACATTTCTATTACCATAATCCAGATTTCTACTTACAAAGTCTGAAGACTGCTCATATTGTCCAGAATGCCGTCAGGAAACGTCCGAATGAAATTCGTGTCAAGCTTCCTGTGACAAAATATATTTGGAAGAGTGTAGTGTACCATCTCAGAGCAAAAAGCAAAAAAAAAGTAAAACCAAAGATTTCTTAGATAACTTGGTATTATTTACACAATAACCAAAATGATATTTTTCCAGTGTTTCGATTCGTTGTGAAGTTAAGCCTCCACTCAACATTCAACTAATTTGGACATGGGACACTCCTGCGCCATCAGCTAATAACACAAGTTCCTAGCATATATAAACTACAAGGAATATTTGGTTGAGATGCTAGTCCACTCCAAAGGCACACTTAACCCTTTAAGCCCTGATATAGAAAAGGCATTTTCGCCTTACTGTTCTCCATACATTTGTCATGGAACTAGTAAGGAGAATTTGTCTAAATAACAAGACATCTCATCCTTGGCGATCAATTCCTTTAACTCATCACTTGAATGTTTGAACAAGTAGTAATAATGTGAAGGGAAATTTCCTTTTCTTCACTGTCAGTACTTAACGGGTTAATTGGTTAACCCTTACCGGTATTAACACACCTGGCTTGAGACAGGCAAGGCGAGACAAAAGCTTTTTTTAATTTACGAAGGCCTCAACGCGATGGAAGAGACCTAGACTACCCACATAAATCTTTGAAAACTTGTTAGTATTAATGCCAATGAGGCCCCCATTAGGGCTTATGGGGATACGGCATATTTGCGGAAGGAATACGGGATACCGAAGGAAAAAATTATGGGGATACGGGATATTTGAAATAGAAATTTTGGGATATTCAACGCGAAGTTTAGGGATACGAGACTACACAATTACGGGGATGTGGGGTACCCAGACCCCCCTAATGGGGCCTCGCCAATGCAAAACTTTTAGCTCATCCTAATTGATCAATAGCCTGATCAATCGACATTCAATTAGTACTTTATTAGCTAATGAATTGAAAGTTGCTGATACTTTCTTTGCAACTTTCTGTGAACATGGTTTCCACTTACAAGGCTTCAAGTGAAGAGCCACTGCCAAATGCTCCTCTTTCTATTCTGAAAATGCGGTTTCCACTCAGGTCCCTTTAAATGTTTCAGATAAAGTTCAGAGTTACTATCTACGGCTTCTGATTATTTTAATTTTAGTAACGATTTTTTTATCTATTTAGCGGTTTGCCTTAGCTTATACTGGAAAACACAACTGGCACAACTTCTGTTCACCCCTCTAGTTTCTCTCCCAGTCCATAAATACCGTGAATTTTCAATAAACAAAAAAAAGTACGTAGAGAAACATGTAGCTTAACAAATGCTACAATCCTTTGGAATACAAAAAAAAGTAATCGAATTGTTAGTGAGATAAAAAAAGTCGGACTTATCCTAGAAAGTTTCTTTCTAGAACTAATTGTAGCTGTTTTACTGTTTGGTGAACTAGACGTAAGTCACCAATTCCAGAAGTCGAATAACTGCCTTGTAATTTTTCTTCTCCAAGATGATGATTATCATTGAGAAGCATCAAGGTAAACCAACTGATCTAGTACTTACAAGTACTTCAACCTGGAAAGACCAGAAAATGCTTTCTTGTGCAGATAAGAGAGTTTATTCCTCTGAAATAGTCTGCCGAAATAACGCAAACATGTTAAAACAAAGCTATTCACTAAGAACAACAAACGATAACAAATATACCGGAATTCTAAAACGGTACTTTAACTAATTTAATTTGTCGCTACCACTTTGATATAAAACTCATTAGGAGAATATATTTTCTATCTAAAAAAGGAAATAGCAATCTGGTTAGATTTGTTTGCCTAAAAAACTTCCACGGAGGCTTAAGCCACCTTTTATAAAAAGGACTTAAAGATTATTAATAAATTGTATTCTCTAATAAAGTTGCTGTTTGCCAAAAATCCATTTTAGATTGAAAACTTTTCTTACGCATTGACGTTTTTACGTTCAATCTCCACTGTCTGATTTTCTTTTTCACTACCTTTGTCAATAGCCCCGAAGGGCACTCTCAGAAAACCAAAAATTTCTAAATTTTTCGGGGAATCATGCCCCCAGACCCCACTAGAATCTCGCGCCTGCGGTGCAAGTTTATTCGCACCTTTGCCGCTCACAAGCACCCAACCAGGCAAAAGCCTGCCTACGGGCCTGTAGTCCAAAACTAGTTATATCTCCAATAAACACGCCACAACATTTGAAACGTAGACTAGCTCAAATATGAAAGCTAGGCACTTTTAACTCTAACAAGAAGGAAACAGCGTATAGCTGACTTACATTACGGCTGTGTTCGAAGGAATGTTTCCTGGCACAGCATTCAGTTCTTGTCCCTTCTTAACTGTGACCACCATATCACGACGCGTGGGAGAAATGAAATTACACTCGCAACTGGAGGGACAACCTTTATAGCGAGGATATAAGGTAAGTGCATAATAGAAAATATTGCATCATGCAATAGTACTTGACACTTAATCTTTTTGTGGCACATTTTGCTTGGTGTTTTGTACCCAGCTGAAACAAGAATCTGCGACCCTTTTCTGTTTCGGTTCAGCTGCGATGAAATAAAGCCAATCCATAATATTATTGTAAGCATTAGTCTTCTCTCTGTGAATATATATAAAAAAAAACATGTATAACTCACCACAGGCGTTGCAATAACCTTTTCATTCAAGTACACCCTTTGGACAAGCACGTGTTCAAAGGGATGAATTGCACAACGTAAGCCCTTTAGTATCAGGTTATAGTGGTTTCGTGTTTCATTTCGCGTCAGTTTGACTTCGAGCGGCACGTTTTATTGTACTGCACTGTTTTGTTTTCTTTCTACCCAACCTCGTCCCCAGGTCCTTCTCCTCGTTCAAAATGGCGGTCGGAGAAACCCCTGGCCAAGGCTGCTAAATGGCGCCAAAAATATTCGTTAGAATTTCGTCACGCAAACACGATGAAATGTCTTCGTTTCGTTTGAACAACGGTTTCCGATTACAGAAAACAAACAGGGCCGCCATACGCGGGAAACAACCTCCGAAAAAGCCATTTCATCATGTGTCACGTGACAAAATACTCCACGATTCTTGGAGTATTTCAGCAGCCTTGGCCAGGGGTTTCTCCGACCGCCATTTTGAACGAGGAGAAGCCCTGGGGACGAGGTTGTCTTTCTACCCACCCTCCCACCCTGGGTGATTTTGATTGTTGTCTTTTCATGAGGGTGACAGAGAGGTTTATTAGGCATTCTATGGTTTACTTGTATTTCGCATTCTTAATAATCGTCTCTCTGTGTCAAAAACGAACTGTGTTTTGTTTTCGTCGGGGTTTAGTTAGGGAATTGTGACCAGTGTGGTGTTATGGTGGATGTAAGTTAAGATACTGGTGTCTGTTTCAGTCTATACAGGTTTATCAGAATTATTTCTTGATAATACAGTGCAATCGCATAAATTTATTTACGTAGATCACGATGATTACCTTCGTACTGGATACAGTCGGTTTGGCCAACCTCAGCTGGAGGAATGATAAAAAGAAAAACATTCATGCAAGGAAATGAATATAAAGGTATAATCGGAATGAGGTTACGCACGCGGAAGCTTTATTTACCAGCTCTGTCTTTCATACTTGTTGATCTATTCATTTTCTTAAGAAAAAGAAAATAACATGTTAACCACCCTCCCAGACTTCCTTCTCAGTGCGTAGGCTAAGAAAGACGTTGGCAGTCTCAGCAATTCCAAAAGTTGGAGCACTCACTTAATCCTGCCTAAAAAACCCTAGCTTTCCTATATAATTTACCAGTTGAACACCTCGCACTTAAACAAAAAAAAGTCACTTAAACAAACTCGTTTATTCCACATTTTACCTTTCCGTGAAGTGTAATGTAATTTAAGGCCGGATCTTGTACCCTTGTCGTTACTCACAAAGGTTATTTCCATAACATTTGAAGATGACTCAATGAAAGCTGGAAATCTTTCTCCGCAGTATCTTCCTAATTTGGTCCTTGCATTGGCCTGCCCATTGTACACTTCTATGAAATCTTTGTAACAAGAAGGATGATCCTCTAATTGAAATTCCAAGAATCGCAGTTTTATGATGCCTCCAGCTGGAAGGCTGATAGTCCAGTGGCAACGAGTTAGAGGTGGATAGTAACCAGGGTAGTGTGGGGAGAAAATAAAGCCTGATGAATCGGTGAAGTTTCTGTCGCATACTAAGGAAGAGTGACATGGAAGTCAATTAAAGATGCCTTAAAACCTCGCATGTACTGGGGGGTGGGGGTGTATGCCACCCTCTCATAAGGTTCAACTCCTTGCTTTTAAGAAGTGTGTGTGTGTCTTTTTGTTGTACCTGCCGTTTAAGGTAGCTATTCACTTATCCCTTAGACATCACATCACATCAAAGGCCATCTATCAAAGGTTAAATGTTTTCAAAAGATTAAATGTTTTCGTTGTAACACAACGAAAACCCGAGGGGGTCCATCAACACCCCCTCTTGTATCACAGCGGGGTTTTGCGTTTTCTTGTACGTCCGAGGGTTAAAAACGCGTTAAAAAGAAAGGATAACCTATTACGTGGTTAGTTACTAGAAATGTGTTAGTTGCAAGTCATGCTTTATTGTGTCCATGTTATATTCTTCTTGTTATTTTTAATATAGGTAAAATAAATTGAAGCCATATTCAATATTATTTTTGCATGCAAAAGCAAGTGAATGTTTGGTCATTCCGAGCAAATGTTTTCAGGCCCATGTTGGCATGTGGTACCTTTTGTTGCTCTGAGAGGGACTGGGTGACAATATCCGGGTATGACATGAACGCCTCTGACACTAATGTAACCAGGTTCACTGCCCAAATCCGCTTCCAGAGAAACCTAAAAAGGATAAAAATAAAAAGATTAATCGATGATTTTCTATACATTAACCTACGACAGCTCTCCGCGAAAAATGTTCTGCCTGTCAAAGTTTATTTAGTGCCTCCACATAAGGAAGGGACCACACCCATATAGCAAGTTTTTTTTTCCTCTTGAGAAAATAAAAGCCTATTAAGAGCTTAAATAGCTTAAATTCTAAGCAGGCATCAAATATATAAGAACCTTCTCGGGTTTTTGCTGTATTAGAAGTTGTTAAAGTCAAATGTCCTTTTTCCGTCAATTGCGGGATTTCTACGTAATATCGACGCTTCAAAGGCTAATTTACGATGAGCCTGAAGAATAACATCTAAGAACATTTCATTCTATTTCATTTTTTGTACTCCATTTCACTCTGAAAATTATAACTGTTAATTATCCTTTACTGGTCAAATGACGCCAACATTCGTCTCCCAAACCTAAAATTGAGTAAAGCCTGTCACGTTTTAAATGGCTCCCAAGCTTGACAGCTTTTCGGCAAATATCCAAAAAGTGACGATTTTTTAGTAGATTAGTTGATTTTATTTAAATTAGGCTCCAACCATGCCTTAAGTGGCCGGAGTGACAGCGTTATCCCTGTCCTGTCAAATAGCGTAAAAGCTCTATAAAGCCCCCCTCTCTAATGAGCCCCCTTTCTGAAAGTCTGATTTTTTATAAGCCACCCCCCTCTAATAGGCCCCCTCCCATTCCCGTTTATGAGGCCTGAAATTAAATAAACCCCTAGGGGCTTAACAGGGATTTTATGGTACGAGAGAACAAACGTTTCTTAGAAACGGCTTGAAGCCGAATTTAAATTCTCCGTTCTCCCTATAAGAAAATTTTTAATTGTACTCTAATTCCCAGTCTAAATCATGAGTTTATAAATGTTGCAAAATGTTCTGATTTGGGAAGTATCAAATTTTAAAGAATCATCTAATGACAATCGTTCTTACCTTATGTTTCGTTACACTCGGTACTGCTACTCTTCCGTAATTCCAAGTCCCCTCTGTATTGAGTGATTCATTCACTGCCCATATTAACCTCTTTGTGTGGTTTATTAAGTCTAATTGTTGGTAAAGACGAAGAACCCGTGTTCCAGGGCCATACGTGAGATATCTAAAGAGTACACAGACACTATCTCCTTTATAGGACCGCTCGTAGAGTGGGCTTTCAAAAAGAGATGTTTCCGATGACTGGGAAGTACTATTTCTGAATACGGTATATCGGTATCCTTAAAGAGGAAAAAGAAAAACTGGATTTAGTGTAGTGAAGCAGGCGCCCAGAAAGCGGGAGTCGCGTCTCCAATTCTGTCAAATAACGTCATTTTTTTTTGTAACAGAAGCAAAAGATCTATCTTCTGCCGTTTAAGCTACCTGAATGGAGCATTCCTACAAAATCGATGGATTTGCCTTTCTAATATCATATCGCTAGAATGCTACATTAGTTCTCAATAGTATCTTTGGATGACTAATTATCTGACGGGAGAAGTCTGGGAAGATTACCGGAGCGGTCTAAAGACAATCTAAAGAAAGCGGTGCTGTTCGCAATATTGTTTAAGGTGATCGAGCCCTTTTCCTACTCACCTTCAGCATCCACACACATTGCTGGTCTTTGTACTTTAACATCACCGACCAAACCCGCAATGAACTGTGACCAGGGCAAGATGACATTTACAAGATTTTCGCCGCAGCCGTGCGACATCCAAGTTATGACCTTACTATCGAGGGCTTTGTTAAAGATGTTTACGTAACTAATCAAGCCAATGAACTGGCCAGCTCTGGGATCTTCTTTTGCCTGATCCTCTGTTATTCCAACGATAAATTCACCCCTTCCTGTTGAAGATAAGCTTCATTTTCATTGTGCTAAAAATTAAAAAACCCTTGGCTTGTAGAACGTAAAAGAAAGCACAACTACAAGTTTATTTACTTTTTATTTATTCAATTAAAGGCAAGGAAAGTGCGGTTGTGCAGATGACGTAAACGTACTAGATGAATTCGTGTACGTGATCAAGATTTTACAAGTATTTGAGCGTATTTACACCTTCAATGTCCGTCTAGCTCATTTATACGGCAGTCCTTGTTGCTTTGATGCCCCAGCAGTTGTCCCTTTTACTTATTTCTACACCTCAATAACAACAACAACAACAACATTTACGTCGAAAGAAATGTCGGCAGGGTTGGCCTCTGTGGGGATGGTATCTATTTTGTTTTTTTTCATCCTAGGCTCCGTATTGAGAAAGAGCGCCCTTCCAAGAAAGAGCGCCCTTCCAAGAAGTCTCAACTAGAAATAGAAATTCATCCCATAATCCATTTGGAAGTTATATTAATTCATTTATTCTATAGCATCCAGCAAAGGTTGTTATTAGGCATATTTGACCTCCTTCTTTCAATGAAGTTTACTGTAGGCCTAAACATCGGTATGCTTTTATTTCTGAGGCATTCCAATCTGATAGGTCTTTTTTTTAATTGTTTTTTTTTTGGTTTGTTTGTTTGTTTTTTCTTGTTTTTGTTTTTGTTGTTTTTTTTCGTTTTTAGTTGTTCTCAAAGACCATATTTGCGCCTAGAAAACAGAACAACTAATTGCATACCGGGAATCGTTTCTCCACTAGAGAATCCATCTCCTGAGAGTATTGAATTGTCATTGTGGATAGTGACTTTTCCTCCATCAGAAGTCCAAACCAAACAAATGTGATTCCATTTCCCGTTATTTGCTGCAGAATTCGTTTTTGTCCTAAAGAAAAACAATTGTGTAAATATTGCATTTTTAATAGGACAGTCTTTCATGAGAGTTATCAAATTTACCTACCTTAAATACCTGTGAAGGTTAATATACGACATAGCACAGAAGTGTATAATAACTACTTGTTGACTAAAGGGGATGCAAGGCTTTCCTCGTATTAATGCTGACTACCATACCCATTTGGTGTCAAAGTTGTTTTTATCTGGAGAAAGCATGACAGCCGGGTTATTTTATCGCTGCACTTGTTCTGACAACGTCCTGAGTTTTAAACAAGGCAACCTTGCACGACCGTGAGTAGCCCCAATCGGTTCGGGTTGTTAAAAATGTCTGTGTTCAATTTGTGGTAATGTACGTTAAAAGTTTACAGTGTCATAATTAGCAGCCAGTAGTAAAAGACTACTGTAGAGAACTTCAAAAATAAAACGAACAATAAACAGGCCAAAACAAACTGGAATCAAAACTGGAAACAAAGGCGTTATGCAAAAAAAAAAAAAACAACAACAACAACAGCAACAACAAACAACCAAACAAACAGTAAGGCCCCATCGTAACTAGTAGTTGGAGAGCGAACAATTTTACGTGAAATATGATTAAGTTAACACAACACACATACACACACACTTACGAAGTCGTCTCGCCAACATTGATATAAAATCCTTGGTAGTCGATGAGTGCAATGGCGATGATATATTCTCCTTTATTTTCGTAGTGCACCCTGTACCATAAGGGAGTGCCTGCACTCGTTTTGTCTGAAGTCTTTATCCAAAAGCAGACCGTGAATGCCACGAGATCTGGGAGATCAGTGATGTTCACAGAGCCAGTGTGGTTCACAGGAAAGTCCAGTTGGTAGTTGCTTTCCTTTACAGAACCTGTAAAAAATATGGTGTGGCATTTTTATGTACTTTTATTTTACTTTAAGGTGCGATCGAGGATTTCGTTGTCAGCACGCAGACTGGATTAAGGAAAATTAAATAAATTAAATAATTTTTTTTTGCTTTCATCGAATAGTCACGCTTATAATAAGCTTCCACTAGTAGACTTGCATAATTTTACAAGTTATGGTTTGTACGACATAAAATGTCTTACCCATTATGTAACGGTAACTAAATATTATCTTATTTTTAGTACTTTCTTTTTCAATCTGTTTTAATTATTATTGTAGCAAATATATCAGGGAAAGTTAACGATCCTGTGGCCCTACAGATTGCCATGCAAATGTAATTGAAGTGAAAAATGTTTTGTAGAGTGTATTAACCTGAAGCTGGATTCAATCCTTTCCTTTGTAAATAAGAATTGACTTGAGTAGTGGAGCGTTCCATTTCTTGCTTCAGTGTTTGTCTCCAGGGTGAACCCTTTTGGTTAGAGTTTACCCAACCGCACATTCCTTGGGAAAATTCATGACAGCCATCGTCCACTGCAAACAAGTGAGAGGTAGAAGATAAGAATTGCTTCTTTTAAAAAAGAAATGTACAACCTATATAAGAAATCAAGCAAGATTCAAAGATTGCAAGATATGATGCCACATTATGCCGAAAAATGGAAGTAAAAAGTTTTTTACCTAATACCAAAGAATGACATTAACTATATGCATGAGCACTGTGCATTCCGCATGAATGGACGAACGAGTGAATAGATGAGCTGATGGCTGGCTGGCTGGCTGGCTGGCTGGCTGGCTGGCTGACTGGATGGATGGATGAATGGATGGATGGGTGGATGAATAGATGGCTGGCTGGCTGGCTGGCTGGCTGGCTGGCTGGCTGGCTGGCTGGCTGGATGGATGGATGGATGGATGGATGATGGATAGATAGATAGATAGAATCTTTTATTTACCCACGGAATTTTATCAAATTAAAATATACAACATATTAAAATTTGTTTTACATAAAATCCGTACACGATATTATCTCAGTAAAACTAATTACAGTTAATTAAATAATTAGAATATACTGCGATATAAGTATAATATGAAATTACTTTGAGGCATTGCTGGTGCCGGTAGTGTAGGAGTCCAGTTTACACACAAACCTTTTAAGGGAACTTTCATCTTTAACACTTGGAGGCAAATCATTCCATAGCTTAGCTCCAGAAAAAGCAAAGCTATTTTTGTAATAGTTTGTGCGACATTTTGGAAGCTCAAGGTTCATTTTGGAAGATCGCAGTCCATAATTTTGAAAAGAGGTCTTATGTGTAAACATTTCAGACAAATACGGGGGGGGGGGGGGTCAGGCCGGTTTATACTTTAAACATCAAGATAGCCTTTTGACGCTGTCTCATCGCCTCCAAATTCAACCACCCTAATTCTGCAAGAAGATCACAAGATCTGGATGGATGGATGGATGGATGGATGGATGGATGGATAGATAGATAGAAGATAGAATCTTTTATTTACCCACGGAATTTCATCAAATTAAAATATACAACATATTAAAATTTGTTTTACATAAAATCCGTACACGATATTATCTCAGTAAAACTAATTACAGTTAATTAAATAATTACAATATACTGCGATATAAGTATGATATGAAATTACTTTGAGGCATTGCTGGTGCCGGTAGTGTAGGAGTCCAGTTTACACACAAACCTTTTAAGGGAACTTTCATCTTTAACACTTGGAGGCAAATCATTCCATAGCTTAGCTCCAGAAAAAGGAAAACTATTTTTGTAATAGTTTGTGCGACATTTTGGAAGCTCAAGGTTCATTTTGGAAGATCGCAGTCCATAATTTTGAAAAGAGGTCTTATGTGTAAACATTTCAGACAAATACGGGGGGGTCAGGCCGTTTAATACTTTAAACATCAAGATAGCCTGGATGGATGGATGGATGGATGGATGGATGGATGGATGGATAGAAGATAGATAGAAGATAGAAAACTTTATTTATCCACGGTAGTTTTGTCAAAATTACAATAGTATCTTTGGTTTACACAAAAGCCGTGCAATATTTACAAATAGTGTTTTAAAATGCTAAACTAACTGACCTTAAGTTTCATGTATTACAATTTTTAAAAAAATAGGAAATATATATGTATTTAAAAATCGATACAGAGGTTGAGAGCTAGCTTGTTTTTAAAGGATTCGAGCGACCGTTCACATTTCAGATCATTTGGAAGCGAATTCCCAATTTTCGCCCCAGTGAAGGCGAAACTGTTTCTGTAATAGTCGGTTCTGGCTCTCGGTAAAGCGATGTCTTCTCTTGATGTTCGAAGGTTATAACATGACGTGCCAATGTTCTTTGAGAACATATCCTTTAAGTAAACTGGTGTCATGCCGTTAATAATTTTAAACATCATCAGAGCTTTCTGTTTATTTCTTCTCTCCTTAAGGTTTGACCATCCCAGTTTTTCTAACATGTCTTTTGTAGGTGCCATGTAATGTGAGCCTGTGATAATTCGTGCTGCGCGATTTTTTTACTTTTGGAGTTTTTCGGCCAGGCCCTCACTAATGCCATTCCAAACAATACTACAATAGTCGAAATATGGTTCAACGATTGACTGGTAAATGTTAATTAAACTGCGCGATGGAATAAAAGGCTTGATCTTTTTTATAACACCTATGCCCGATGACACCTTCTTACAGACACTTGTAATGTGGGAATCCCATGAAAGAAATTCGTCTAGTTCTACACCTAGGCATTTACTGCAATTAACTTTTTTTAATGATATGCCGTTTATAGAGAGATCAAGACTTTCAGTGACTGTCGCAATTCTTTGTCTTGAACCAATCAACATGTATTCAGTTTTTAATATGTTCAGAGTGAGTTTGTTTGCGCAAAGCCACTGTTTGAGTTTTTCGATGTCTGCGTTCATTTTGTCGTAGTCCTTCGACACTGCAAGCAGTGGCAAGTGAAGGTCATGTTAGTGTCATCTGCGTACATTCTTGTAGCAGCAAAATCGGTAATGTTGCTGAGATCATTAATGTATATCAAAAATAGAAGTGGTCCAAGTATGGACCCCAGTGGGACTCCACATTTGATCATGTCTTGTTCAGAGAGAATCCCGTTGATATATACGAACTGATATCCATTTGTTAGATATGAATCGAACCACTCTAACGAATGTCCACGCACTCCAACATGGTCCAATTTTGTCAAAAGAAGGCTATGATCTACCGTATCAACGGCCTTCTTGAGATCTAGATATACAACTCCACTAATCATGCCCCTGTCTATATTGAAACACCATTGGTTTGAAAGGTCGAGTAGTGCAGTTACAGTCGAGTGGAATGATCTAAAACCTGATTGCCGCGATTCTAAAATATCGTTCTTACATAAATAATCACATAGCTGTTCGTAAATAAGTTTTCCAAAAATTTTAGCTATTGTTGTTAAGACTGATATTGGTCTATAGTTGTTTGCACGTTTCGTTCACCAGTTTTATGGATAGGGGAAACTTAAGCTAGTTTCCAATCATTTGGGAATACTCCACTTTTAACGGATAGATTAAACAAGTCTGTTAGTTGATTACAAATAACCGGGCCAGCTAATTTAAGAATCTTGTTCGAAATTTGATCGAGACCTGTTGCTTTGGATGGACGGATGGACGGACGGACGGATGGATGGATGGATGGATGGATGGATGGATGGATGGATGGATGGATGGATGGATGGATGGATGGATGGATGGATGGATTAGATAGATAGATAGAAAACTTTATTTATCCACGGTGGTTTTGCTAATGGATGGATGGATGGATGGATGGATGGATGGATGGATGGATAAAGGGAGGGAGGTCTGGATGTGACGTGACGTGTTGTGATGTGATGTGATTCAATGTAATGTAACATAATGTGATGTGCTGTGATGGGATGTGATTAATGTATTTTAAATGAAATTACAATATACGGAAGTATTAAAAGGAAGGTGGATGAAATGGTGGATCATAGTGCATTGGGGGTAACTTTTCAGGCAGAGTCGTCCAAACAAGCTACGGATTACCGACTTACCAGCACACCAATCCCATGTAAAACGTGTTTGGTTATTTGAAGGCAATGGGCACCATAAATCCTGGCTGTCTTCAGTTGTACATGTAGTGTGTTGCTTATTTTTGTACATGAAAGGGAAATCGCAGCACCCTCCACCAGCCGTACTCCGTATTGGGCATAGTGATCGTGTTGGGCCTAGAACCAAAAAAAATCATCTTATCTTTCGTCTCATTCTGTTGTCTGGAACTGGTCATTAATTCCTTTCTAATCTTTCTTTGAACAGCTTTCTTAGCTGACCAAGTTTGTAGTGGACAAACTTTAGAATAACGATTGTTACTGATATTGCTTTTCTTTTCTTGTCCTGAATGTGAATTTAACCCCGTTTTAGTAACCGATTGACTTTACGCTGGACATGTATAGATAGAGGGAAAAAAAGTAAATGGGTTACGTTTTGGTAGAAATTGGCTGTAAATTATGATGTTAAAGGCTTCTGTAATTTGAACAATAACAATTAGATCTTACGTTATTTGTCTTTTAACGGATGGACCATTGCTTATTTTTTGTATGATATTATAAATAAGGAACTTACGATATAAAGTAAAAACTTCTCCCGGTGTAAGCGGACGGAAAAATATCCCTAGATCTCTCAAGAATCCATGGAATACTTCCTTTGTGTCTTTTTTGTAGCCGAGTTCATACGTTGTGTGATTGGTCAGATTAAGGTCAATATCATCCCCGTTATATTCGGAGGGCTCTTCACCAGCTTCCACTCCGTCTAAGTACAGCTTTCCTTTGCGGGTGCTGCGATTCCAAATAAACACTACATGTGTCCAGACGTTTGCATAAATAGGTCTGTGGAATATTTATTACAAATAAAACAAACAAACCGTCATATATTTATAAAATAATGGTGATGTTTTGACAAACCTTAGTAGTTATGTACGCATGATTTGGTCCTTGTTGTCGATTTCCCCTTTGGATTTCGTGTATTTCAGCATATGAAATGAGCGACCAAGGCTGACGTCATAATTTGGATTTCCCTCATATTTAATAAGCGTCTTTTTTAAACTATAGGAACAATAAATCGTATAAACCTACCGTATTTACCCCATTAAGCGCCGCCCTCAATTAAGCGCCGCATATGAGAGCAAAAATATTAAAGAGCGCCGCCCTCGAATAAGCGCAGCATTCATTCACAACAATGCGGCGCCTAATTGGAGCATCATCAGACTGAATCAGTGATGGAGGAGCCAAACTAATAGACAAGTACGGTACAAGTCAATCTAAACCAGCCTCCAAAATTTATTCCCCCGTATTATCATGTTTTTCAGTTCATTATTTTTCCTTTGTTAACATTTGATTGTTATCGTTTAAAAATATTATGGTTTTTTAAAGACCGCCGCCCTCAAATAAGCGCCGCCCCTGAATAAGCGCCGCAACTGAAACACTAAAAATTTAAAGAGCGCCGCGACGCTTACTCGAGTAAATACGGTATTGTTAAAAAAAACAGACGCTTATTAAATATGGGGGAAATCCAAATTATGACTTCAGCCTTGGTGTCTCATTTCATACGCGGAATTCCAGGAAATCCAACGCAAATTCCAGAACAAGTACCAAATCATGCTAGTATAACTACTTATTTAACATGAATAAAACATCTTTCTCACATATTCACAAGGCTTAAAAATTCACCATCACATTTATATCATTGCGAATATGCCAGCTATCGAAATCTCAGTCCAAACAGTGTGCAGGACGTTTGTCACATGAACCTAGTTCAATGGCCTTAGGTCCCACGAGTCTCCTGTAGCTCAGAGGTAGAGCATCTGGAATAGTAACCAGAAGGTCATAGGTTCGACTCCTGTTGGAAGAACTCGGATTTTTTTCCGAGTCGCCTGTGTCTTTCTCATACTTATCTATGCATTCAATATTTAAGATGAAGAATGTGTTAATACTATGTTCAACGTTGGTCTGCTTTATTGTCGTTCAGCAACAACTGAGTGCTGTTGAATTGACCACTTTTTTCCACATGCATATCTCGAGTCAAAGCCTTAGTAATGTTTTTACTCAAAGTACTATGAAAAACGCTGGACTTTTCTGTTTCATTGGATGGTGCTTTCCGTTTTTATTTCTCTGAAGTTTTAAGTTTGAAAGCTGACAACCAGTAGTACAAAGTGTCTCAAATGCTACTAACCGATTACTGACCAGCTGGAGTAAAAATTGCACTTCACCAGTTCTTCTCAAAACCACCTGAACGGTTGTGCCAAAGATAAACACTCTGAACTGCCAGGGTGATGACCAGTCAGATATGAGATGCCCTAATATGTGCACATCTGGAGTCTTAAATCGGATGGCGATTGAAAAACTGTTCTTCCGAAAATCTACTGCTGGAAATTCCGCATAACCATCTCGGCCGTTAAGGTACAGAGATTTGATGCCACCCTCTGTTTGGTAAGAAGCTGATCCTTGCAAGCTTAAGGAATAATAATATTATATTAGCTCAGGTAACAAACAACTGTGTATAGAAATCTTACGGCAATAATGCATTATATTGATGCTTAGTTGGAAGACCATATATTTTGTACTGGGTGGAGTCGTGAAGCGGCGGGGCACAGTAAGACAGAATATATTTTCTTTCAAAGCTGTCAATAAAAGGCAGTATTGCCTTCTCAAAATCGCAGTTAGTTTTGTACCAGGAGTCAATCGATTTTCAGACAAAAAAGCTGAACTATAAATTCCCTGCTCTGAGATTAAATTCTTCAAGTAGTGAAGTGGTGTAAAAGAATGCATGTGTGCGCAATCAATGTTTTCTTAGCAGGAACGTTACCAAGATACCGAGTTTCCTCGTTATCAATCGGTAACTGAAACGAAGCAAAGTTGAAATTATATCTTTAGTTCCAGACGTCTACAAACAGGCAAAAAACGCTAACTTGACAACATGTTTGCCCAAATTGTTCTAAAAACATGACTTAGTGGTTAGTAAGCACACAACAACACACCAACAAAAACAAACGACAGTACGTGGTTATATTAAGGTCGATCAAAGCGATCAAAAGAAACTGAGAATCGTGATACTCTGTGGGAAAACAGCCACTTTGGTGTTGACATGCGCACGGTGAGACAAAAGATATGAGCTTAAACACTGAACAACCGGGAATTCATGCAATTTGCTGGTTAAAATTTTCTTGAAAAAGAAGAATATGTTTAAAAGCTACATATAATTTTAAAAATACCTTATATCTGTGTCCTCTCCATCTAGTTTCCAGAAATATTTTGTGCTCAGAGGATTTTTGCCAAAATCTTTGCTTAGCTCTTAAAGAAAAATCAAATGCGGATAGAATGTTCCATTTTAGTAAGAAAAAAAGTAAAAGGTATATAGCATGGTGGATTGGTTGTCCTTTGAGTGTCAACAGAACCTACAATTTTTATTGTGTTACATAAAAGGTATGAAACTGGCAGCAATTATTCATTGACGCGTTCATTTAGCGAAATAGTTTCCGAATGATTTGATGTTACAGACAGAAGGCATGTGTGACTAAAAGGCACGTCATTTGCTTTTCCAGAACATTGCTTGGCAAATATCCTTTCTGTTCTTCCAGTAAATATAGTGACGGGTAGAAGAACTCGTACGTAAATTAGAACTGAGCGCCTTTCAGGCTACTGTATGAATTTATCAACGACTTGTCCTTGTGGGAAGATTGTTTACGATGCTTTTTGCTTTTTCTCTCTCCGCCACATTTTCAGTATAGATATTAAGTACGTTACGTTTTCAATGTAAGCAATGGAAGTGTCAGACGCGTGTAAAGACTTTTCAATCAGAATCAATATTTTTAAGTCTTTGCACTCTGCCAGTGCAACTTACCTTGCCAGGGAATTGCTTCGCAGCTTTCAGTCTGAAATATTATGTCGTCAATGGCAATGATCACCCGTCTCGAGTTCTTCCATCCCTCAAAATGAATCTGATTATATGTCAAATTAAATGAACATAGGTTTACTTACATAATAAAGAGCTATCAGATCATAGATTTTCTTTCAAATTTACTGAGGAGCTAATACCTTCGATAACAAAACAGGTTCTAAACAAAAAAACTGATACATGCTTGGCCAAGTTCCCTAACTCAATCATAGAATTAAGAAAACCTAAAAAATACCGGTCAAAAAACGCATTTTTATTTTTAAAAAAGTGGCTTGACCTCATTCTGCTTATGACGCCATATCTCGTAACCAATGCAACAGATTCTAACAAAATCTTCACCAAAACGTGTCTAAGAGATAAATGTACAGCTACTAATCAGAAGACAGTAGGCGCTGATAAAAGATCCGCTTGAAAGAAATTAAAGAAAAACGTTATGGGGTGGCATCCTACCTCCCCTCCATCACCCCTTACTTCACGTCCAAGGTTTAATTCTCTACTCTTAAGGTACCTGATAAGGTTGTTCCCTTGAGTCGATTGGCAAACGTGCATAAGCCCAGGATCCAATTTCCCTTTGATTGGAGTTCGTGGTCCATATAGTAAATTGTGTGTCATTAAACAGTATAGACACCTGAAGAGAGGTAAATCCTGTGGTTCCGAGGTAATACCAGAACTGAAAGCACTTCCATCCTGTTGCAGTGAAAATACGGGGACTTTTCAAACTTCCATAACATGTTACTTCGGATTGGCTGGAACAATCTTGAAAATAAGTGAATCCTCCTAAAATGACAAAAAAGTGACACAAGAAGCGTCAAAGGAATGGTATCTATCTTTTACAAGAGAAAAAAGACTGTAGACAGTAGGCGCGTGTTAAACTAAAACGATCAGATATTGGTTTTATCTCCTCTTACATTCCGATTTGAACGATTCTTTATGAACTCGGTTAAATTGTCAAAACGCCTTCCAAAAATCAATATATTATGCTCAAAGTGTCGTAGAGCTTCTACGTCTCGTAAGAAACGACGCCTCCACTGTTCATTTGTGAATTTGTTGCACGGTTTACATTTTTTCGCTTTGATTTTTTATTAAATGTTTTCGTGTCCATTTTTACAAATTATCATAAGCTGCAACAAAGGGAAATAAAAATTTGGCCAAGTAAAAGAACACATGAAAGATATTACCAAGGGGATGGAAATTTTGAATTTTTATTTGCATATCTTGCTAACGTCAACTATATCGTATTATTATTCAACAAATTGTCACTATGCCCATATATGGTAAGGAAGCCCTCAATATCTGTCATCCATACATGACAGATATCCTGCGATATACATAAATGACCATATTTGGAAGTGCACTGCACTTTCATTGCTTGTTTGGCGGCCATTTTGAAAAGCGAGGCAGTTTTAGCAGTGTTCTCCGGAAATTTTAACTCCCTGGAAGAAACTTTCAACGATTAAATGCTCTCAAAATCTCAACAAGTATTTGCTTCAGCTCAAAAAGATATCCAGAGGTTGACTTGGAATTTTCATAGTGAGAACTCAACCAAGAAAATGCTATTGCGAACGAAGCAGCGCGCTTGCTCACGGAAAGTTGTAAAGACTAAAGTTGAAAAGATTTTAATTCACAGGAAGAGGACTTATTCTCGGTAAGGTAGCAATAGTTTTTTTTACTTTGTCTTGTCATTTCCAAACATGAGTTTGTAAATAAAGTCTTTTTAAGTGAACGGTAGTAAACTTCGACTTCTTGAAGTTCCGTTTTGATTTTTATTATGTGTTGCTAGCTTTTAGCGTTTTCATCATAGAGCCGTAGTTTTTCTCGTTCTGAAAATGGTAGTCGATGGGAATTTGTTGAATAATAAAACAATTATCCTGCTCAATCTTGCGGAATACCCCCTGATTTAGCCAACTCGGCCTACGGCCTCGTCGGCTAAGTATCAGGTGATATTCCGCGAGATTTCGCAGGATAATTGTTAACTATTTGTAAGGGATCAAAATTTTACTCACAACCATTAAGAGGAATTTTAATGGACTTTTAGAATCTTAATCCGGACTTACCGAGGGTGTTTTGCCAATTCTTTGTTATAAAGGGCAGCGGAGAAAGTTTACTCATCTGCCATGTGTCACTTGACATCCAAGCACAATGGTCGAACTCAAACAGGCACCCGGGAGATTCTATGGACGATCAAAATACTTAGTATGTAAAATTACCTGGTGGATGCAAAAATCTTTTTTTTCGCCCTCTTCAAGTTGTACTGTGACCCTCTGATATGATTTCGAGTTCGTCTGTCTTTATCAAATTTATTGAATTAACCCACAATTTACGATGAACTTTCTGGACTGTTTGTAGTCAAAAGATAACCTCAGTTCTGATGTTGATCGCGACGTTTCGGCTGCTTGCCGCTGGTCTTCATCAGGCGATGACATTTACGTATTACTACCTGTATGAACGTGGTTATCAGCAATTTGGTGGTATTATTGTGCTTCAAAAGGGGAAAAGTTGAAAACGTTGCAAAATACTTTTGAATGTCTAAAGAAAAATTCCGGAGAAGTCGTTGTCTCCCGTGCAGCCGTTATTACGGTCACATGTACTCCTCACCAAAATTAAAGTGAAGCTGAGCTTTTGTGTTTTGATCCTGTCCACCAAGCTCCAGAGCATAACGCCCTCAAGTACACAAGGAGTGCCATTGGCAGTAAGTCCTTACGTTACTTCTCTAGATTTTTGCAGTGTGGTGAAGTTTTTTTACAAACGTCCGTGTTTCATGTTTTACACTTCAAGGTGGCTGATAGCTAAAAACAGAAACAGAACAAACAGCTCAGCTAACCATCTCCATATATAGTATTGCATTCCTCCTCGCTCGATAAGGAGATGTCATCAACAGCAATGTCCCCATGAATACCATTTCCAAAGACGCCCTGCAGGGTAACCTGAAAAGAAAGAAAAATTATCAAAATTGTCAGAAATTCAAGGAGTAGAGGATATAAGCTGCTCATAAACCTCTAGCAAATGGCCACTTTTCCACTTAAAAATGGACTAAAGCTCTTCAGAAATCTACGTACAACTTTTTTTTCCTTGATTACGTCTTAGACACTAAAAACGCGATCTTAGTACTTTTGTTGGGTAAGAGTAATGTATGGTAAGCTCAAACAAGAACATTTTAGAAAAGGTCCAAAAAACAAAAAAAAGAACAGCGATTGAGATATACTGCGGGGTACATTTAGGTCTTAAGAATTGCCGATGGCTGATTTCCAATCAAAAAAGCAAGCACTAATAACTAGTTCTCATTTTAATTTCGTATGAAGCACAATAAATAACTGAATAAATAAATAAAGAAATATTAAAGCATTTTAATAACAATGGAAGACGTACTTTGTAACTTCTAAAATCCTCTTTGTGCCCGACTTGCCCAAAATTCCAGTTGTTGCCTTGCTCGCCAATCCGTTTCCAAACTAGAGTTCTTGACTCGTTGGTCTGTATGTAAACTTTCAAACTGCCGATGTCCTTTCCTTTCATGTGATACCAGAACTGTAGGCAAGTAGCTTTGCCGGCTTCAATAAGACTGCTGGCCAGAACTGCTGATTCACCAGCCTTGTGCGGGACTGATGCCTCTAAGAATATATATTTTCCTGACAACAAACCAAGTGCAACAAAAGGATGTTTAATTTCGACAGTAAGGTGCATACAATATGTATTGCAAACAGTACACTATAATGTTTATGGAAAATAATTACGAAACTTTTGTAGCACTTAAGATAACTTGTCTACCAAAACACCTAACATAGCATCTAACATAACTTCTCTTGCAAAAGAAAGCTTAAGTGTCTCATAAGAAATCAGCTATGTAAGGAATTCAAACAGATAATCTTGCATTATAGTGCTAAAAAGCCTGGAAAGGTTTCAGGAAATCCTGGCCCGATCACTACCTTGTATTTGGGAAAACCGGGGTAATGCAAAAGAACGAAGAACGGTGCAAAAACGTTAATTGACTGATAAAAATATAGCCGACAATATGGCATCGGAGCTCAGGTCATATGAACAATGTTCTGACTCTTTTACTCACCAGCCGGTAGAAATGTGGTATGATCATAATCTGGTCCAGTGTTCTTTGTGGGTGTCGATCCAGATCCAGTGCGCCAGTGTATGCTGGACTCATGTTTCAGCCCACATAGACCGTCCTCAAAATCGCATTTAACTGATAACAAAGGAGAAGCAATGACGGCATTTGGTTAGTAAAGAACGCCTTAACTCAGCTATATCAAGTGATGGGCTGTTTTAATGGTCCCATTAGGCTTTGCATGCAAATTGTCATTTAAGGTCATGTGATGTTCTCTGGAGAATCGATTGTTAACTTAAGTATTTGGAAATTATGCTTTCAAGTACACATGAAAATGTTTAAACCTGAAAGCAAAATCGTCTAGAGCAACTTTAAATGAATTAAGCTAGGGTCACAAACAAGAAAGCTAAATAGGTCTAGGGTCACTCCTAATTATGAACGAACACACGAATGTAACATATCCATTCATCAAGTATAGCATTGTTAAATTTGACATGTTCTGGAAACCAAATTTATTTGGACGCCATCCAACATCATTCCACATGGTAACCAAACAGGTTTAACATGTTGAATTCAGCAATTAATGTTAAAAGTTGATTACCATTTGTCTGAAGCAAGAAGAATGGATGAACTTCCAAAAGACAATTATCTTGAGATGTACCCAGTATTTCAACCGCCAAATGATTAGGAGTTAAATAAAACGGAAAGCCGCAAAAGCAAAGGAAGTTTACAGGATTTTAAACGAACAAAGCTATCAGTCATTGGTAACTGGTCAAAATAATGGAACGGGGAATTTGACTGAGAAACGAAGGAATGGCGAACTATTTGATTGTGGTTATTTTGTTTCTTCGTTTTCTCGCCATTTAGCGATTTGAGAGAATATTTGAGAGAATATTTGAATTGGACAGGATATCCAACACCTCGAAGTTCGTCCAAACAAACTCCCCTTTGCCGTAATGCATACATACATACATACATACTTTATTATAGCTCCCAAAGGGGCTCTTCCGCTATAAATACACTATAATAATGTTTGATAACCTGCCTCTGTTTCCAACACACTGACGTACTTTTGACCAGGCACGGCTTAAATTTTGCAGTGGGTAAAGCATCCAATCTGAAACACAAAGATTGTATCAAAACAAAGTACTTCTTTTTTTTAAGTTCATTCCAGGTTTATAACTTTCCTAACGAAATTGATAGTAAATGATAAAGCGTTCTCGAGTCGAATTTTAAAAAATCAGGAAAAGAAATCGAGATACTAAGAATTTCGTTTGTGACAAGGTCTTATACATAATATGTGATTTCATTAGATTTTATTTTAGTGATAACATGTTATTGACAGAAGCCTAGCAGACCAAAATGAAGGTTAGGGTGTAACTGGAAATACATATAACGTAGAAAAAATCTTGTGATCCTTTTCCAGACAGGAAAATTTATTCACACGTGGGATTAAATACGGTGATTGTCAATTTGATAATGACAAGTTTTTCAATATACCTCTACACAAACATGAATTTCGACCATCTGTCTCTCCGACGAAGCTTAGGATTTGGCTTAAGGTGCCTATGAAATGAAAATTTTTCTGTGATTTTTGGCAGATTATTGCACCTTTAAGAAGAAAAATAATAGTAATCATTTACAGAGGAGGAAAAAGAAACTGAAATTTGTCTTTCAGCTGCTCACTGAGATGTGTCACTTAGTCACTGAAGTTAAAATTAGCTCCACTTTTGGGGGAGGACTGATGATGAGATTCAATCTAGAGATGATGACTTAGGACCGTTAACTGGCCAGTTGGTTTCGCCATAAATCGACTATAAGATCCTTGTATCGTGTGGTGGTTTTAAGAGTGTTTAAATAAGTTTCAACTCCTGTCTTTAAGTGTCATTTTTTGGCCTTCCAAATGGCGAACAACGAAGTGTTCTCTTACATTACAGTAATTTCGTGGTGCACGCTATTAAATCCGAAATACGGCAAAATTTAATTATCACCTTGGTCCGAATATCATTTCGCTTTTAGATATTACGTTCTTTTAGCTGTCAACGTAACTGGGTTATCAAGGCCGAAGTATTCGTTCATGTTGAGGCATAAAACGTCTATTTAAATGTGAATGTACTGCAGAAGTTGAAAATTCTCCGCGAGTGAAGATGAACACTGATATGGACCGCAAAACTTGTTATGATTTTTGTCTCATCGAGACTTCAATTCTTTTAAACGAAGTATTGAGTTAAAATCCGTTAAGGAAAAGGTGGAATAAATAAGTTATATGTAGATGGGAGCAGATGGTGGCAAAGTGGCAAGTCGGTTATATTACCGAGAGTATGTACTCGTAAATACGAGAATATGCAAGATTTTTACGTTTATTTCATGGAGGCGCACAATCACTTTGTTTGTAGGGATGTATTCCTCGCTTTAAATGAGATATTGTTCTGGACATATCGTCCGAATCAATGGAACAAAATACATGCGGTTGTGAAAGTGGAGCAAAGTTACAAGTGTGGTATGATTATCATATCATTTCCAACATTTGAAACCCTTTAATTTGACATCACACTTTAATAAACCTTCGCTAAAGCGAAAAAATTCATTTCATAGGCACTTTAATTAAATCATATTCCGAGGCGTGTAACCGACCACCCCTACGCTAATTTGATTGAAGGCCACGCCTAACTGTATCGGAACTAACTGAATTAAGAGCGTGTTAAACATTTGCACGTATTCCGTATAAATACTTCACTCATTAACAAATAATACTTTGGTACGTTAAATACCGCATATTGGTGGCTCGTCTGTTCCATCTTCACAATTATTTTCCCCATCACATGTTAGAGACGATGACACACATCCACCTCCAGCGCAGGAGAATTTATTTTCTGGACAGGTTACTTCTGTAAAAGGAAACGGTGCTTAATACCAATACACTCATTCCAATTCCAAGTACTTTGTAGTATAAACTCTTGCTTACCACATCTGGCCTCGTCTGCCCTGTCACTGCAGCCCTCTTTGGAGTCACATAGCATGCCTGCAGTAAGACATTCCCCACTCGGACAAACAAATTGATTTGAAAGGCACTTGCAGTTCTTCTCATCGGAGTTGTCCACACAGTGGTTGTCACCATCGCAAACGAGTTCTTTGCTGACGCATAGTCCATTGTCACATTGAAAATTATTGTTTCCCTCACATGTGAAGCCTGGAGAATTGAATTTCATGTGAAATATCTCAATTTCTGATCTCTTTTCAGGCCCAGATCAGACAAGGAGGAGTTGGAAAGTGCTCCTGAATAACCTCAAAAAACTTTTTCTGTTAATCGTTGCAATCATTTTTTTATTAGCTTGAATAATCAAATTTCTTACCTTCTTTCTAATTCAAGTGTGATGAAATTACTTATTTCTTCTCGCTGCAAAGTGAACTTTGAAGACTATTTGAAAATACTTTCTGTTTATTTCCTTTTAAACCTTTAAGTCAATAAAGACTGTCAGACGGTGGATATGTGAAGTTCCATACACAAATTTCACTACAGGTGACGACAAAAACTGACACTTCACCAACCTTTAACCCTATTCAGACCGGGCTTTTTTTAGTCTTCTGGGACCGGGGGACGGGCTGATTGTGCCCTGCCTTCTTAACTCTGAGGATATTAAAGCAATGACTCTTTGAGGGTAGAGAGTAGGCCCAAAAAAGCTTTCTTTGACGTCCACAACATGAGCTGATGACGTCATGTAATGTAAGGATTACGTCATAATCTCAAACGGCGACCATCTTGGATCCACCATCTTTGATTTTTGGATTTTTCTCAAAGCCTCCGAAAAGCACTAAATTTGACCAAAAAAGGTAATCAGAATCAATTGTTCTAAGATTCGTTGGAAAAATTCGAAATTGTTAAAAAAAATTGCCTGTCAAAACGTGTTTGCCTTATTCACGACAAATTTAATGAACAAGGTCTTGCTACACCAAATTGTTCCCGGAAAACTTTTAGAGAAAGTTCTATATTTGGTGGCTTTAAATTCATATAATAAGAAAGTTATAAACGTAAAGTCCATGGGGGCAAATCCCCCCCCCAACCCCCCTCCCCCAGTCTGAAAAGGGGTAAAGTACCTGTATTGGATTAAATATATATTTTCGTACCTGGTGCACTGTGAGGTGGAGATCGTTCACATTGCTTTGAGGAAATGGTAATATTATCAACTGCTGCATGATAAGCATCCGAAGGCAGTTTACCTTCTGCAACAATCACAACCTGCAACAATTGAATTTTGCAACGGTAAAAGTAAGGAAACGGAACAGGAGGTTGCATGTTGTGTTTACCCACACCGAATAAACCATACCTTAAAATCTTCATTTGTTGTGAATGACACAAGTCCAGTTTGCCAAGTTTGGCCCTGATACCCGCTGAGTTTCCAAATGGAGGAATTAGATGACGTCATTAAGATTATGCTAAGCGATGATGCAGAATCAGTGGAAAGTAGATACGAGAAGGACAAACATAAACCGGTTTTCTGGTAAATGGAGTTCCCAAAAATCCAAGGACCCTCAAGAACAGCAGGCTTACTTTTGTCACTTGCAACAATCCCTGAGAGAAATAAAGAATGAACTGGCGTTCATTTAGAATTTTCAGTAAAAAGTGAATTTACCAGAAAAAAATCTTTAATGCTTAAATCACTTTTAAATGTACACACCTTTACCATATGCCGAAAGTTTCCATCCTTTATCTTTGTTATTCCAGAAGCAAAAGTCCGCAATGAAGTTGCAACCCTCGACACGGATAGCTAAAGACAATGAAAGATAACGCATTTCGACTTCGGACGTCAAATACTACGCACGTAGTTATTAACCCCTTGGACGTACAAGCAAAGTGACACCCCCACAATGGTACAACGGGGTGTGTGTGTGTGTGTGTGTGTTGGGGTGTGGTGGGTTGATGGAACCTTAATGTTTTGAAAAGAGATTTTGCCTTTGATAGAAAGCCTTTGATGTGCTCTAAAAGATGAGGTATATACCATGGGTTGGGGCGCTGCTGGGGGCCTGTGACGCAGCCAAGATGGCGCCATCTTGGATTTTACCAAAAATTAAAAATTATGAAAAAACAGCTGAAACTAGAAATTGTTAATGCTAGTCATGTAAAATATGACATAATGAAACACTTTGCTGCTTTCCATGTACAATTTGTGCTTTTTTCACCTAAAAAAGGCAAAAAATCCACAGTCTTACCAAAAAATGGCTTGACCACCTGCTACTTATGACTTCATATCTTGTAACCATAGCAACCAATTGTTACCGCAACTACGTCCAATTGTGTCTAAGGGGTATGACTACAGCTACTGAAAACGGCAGATGCTGAGGAAAAATCGTCTTGGAAAACTTGAAGAAAAGCTTTATGGGGGGGTGACATCCACCTTCCCCCCCTTGTACGCCCGAGGGTTAAAACCTCTAGCACTTAAAACCTCTGCTTATATAATTATTAATTCTACTCACTATCCATATTCACTCTGGCCGAAAACATATTTCGGTGGCAAGTAGAAAAATTCTAAATCAATGCGTTGACAGCAATTTCGAAATAAAAACCGGCAAATTCGCTTCCATTCTCAGACGCCGCGCACATTATAATAGCATAGCATGCTTTAATCCACCTAAAAGTACTGGGAATGAAAATACCTTGAATGTCAATAAACGAAACTGAGTAAAACGTTTTCCAAGTGACATTTTCCCAGAATTCCATTGTGTCCGGCATTGTCCATCGTTTATACTTTTTACATGACCATGACGACAACGTTTTTTTGAAACAGGTATATTATGAACGTCAAGACAAGTCATCATTAGACATGGATACAATTGAAAAAATGTGACTAAACCGATTAAATAAGTGCTTGAATTTTGGCAAATCACAGTGGGGACAGCAGTTCATTTCAGTATACAAACCTCACACTTGCTCATTGACACGAATGTTTTAGAAAATTATGTGAAATAAAGTTGAATTAATTTTAAAGCATTCAAGCTAAAGCGTACCTGAGACATGAACTTCACCAATTTCTCTCGAAATCTTCGAAAGATTTGACAAGGCGTCCACGAAGACATACGTAACCTAAACCATAAGAAAATGTACTTGAGCAATAAGCCATCGACTAAATTAGATTGTCGAAAATGAATGATTCAGGTTTTAAATAGCATCTGTCGATAACATTTTCTGTATACCTAGTTAGATAAAACGGCTTTTTTTACTTAGACTATCAAATAATTAATGTCGTTTTAGAGCAATTAGCTTTAACAATATCAACATCCATGTTCTCCTTATTGTTCCCCATATATTTCTTATAGTAGTAATTAGGACAATTTGCATAAAAATCAAGACATTTGTCTTTGGTGATCACCCTCTTTATTGTCATGTCATGTATCTTTGATCAAGTAGTGATATTATAAGGAGAGATTAGATGCTTGTCACTATTGGGGCTAAAGAATTAAAATGGTAGTAAGCCTCTCGAAAACTTGATTGCTTGAATTAAAATACACAACTTTTATTTTTTGCTCCACGTACGTTTATCTTGTAAGTCCCTTCTTGAATCAAGGTCTCCAGACTACGGTTAAAATTACGTTCCTGACAATCCATAGTTAAGCCACTATGAACCAAAATCGTTTGTTCAGCAAACTTTAAATAGAGATGAACTGGACATCCAGGGCAGTGTACTCCACGACAACAATATTTGTAGCTTGCTTTATTGAAGGAGAAAAACAAAAGGAAAAGCAATCAACGAACTTATCTATCAAGAAAAAACAATCATCTTCAAACACTGTGTTCCATTTGGAGTTTGGTTTTTAGAATAAAAGACTATGACCCTTGCACAGTAACACAGAGTAGACACAACACAACTGATATCAACGCAACAAGACAACAAAATACAAATACAGTACAGTACAGTACAGTTCAGTTCAGTACAGTACAGTACAGTACAGTACAGTTCAGTTCAGTACAGTATAGTACAGTGCAGTGCAGTACAGTACAGTACAGTACAGTACAGTTCAGTACAGTACAGTACAGTACAGTACAGTACAGTACAGTTCAGTTCAGTACAGTATAGTACAGTGCACTACAGTATAGTACAGTAAAGTACAGTACAGTACATTATTATTCAACTGCATTCAGTAGAGTACAAATAACACCCAAAACGAGTACAAATATCCCACGGTATTTGTACTCGAGAAGACCGGTTTGACAGGTTTGTTACAAATGCCACGTCAGGCATTAGGCTTACAAGGTGAACGATGAAAAAATGGCCGAAACGCTCGTTTTTCCCGAAGAAAACAATCAATGCTTACCAAATTTTGAGGTTTTTAACGAAAACGAGATCCTAGAGACAAGCACTGACCTAGACGGCAGTGAAATTTCTTTATTTATTGAAGAAAATCGAAACGTATTAACATACAACAGTAAAGACGAAAACTGACCTCAAGTCCGTTAAAGAAACACGGGCCATTGAAGAAATTCCCACCGAGGAACTTAACAATCTTTTATGTCATTTGTTTGTCAAAGTCAGGAAACGGAACCCATCTTTTCTCAGTAGCCGCTGTCTTCAACAAATGCACAATTGTTGTCGGTCAGAAATCTCCACCGCTATCTCTTCCAAAATGACGCATGGTTAGTGATTCGGACGAAGATGACTGAGCTTGAAGTGCTGTTTAACTTTGTTTGAGTTGACTTTCGAGTTCTGTTTGTTCTGTCGAGTTCTTTCTTTTCGTAGTTTTACTCGGTGACCAAGAACATTGTTGTTCATCTAACTGTAAGCCCGAAAATAATTCAGTTTTGCCTTGTTCCATCTTTGTTTTCCTTGCAAGTTTGAAATAAAACCACGACGCTTCGCTCGATTGACAGCTTTGACAAGTTTTCGTTTTTGACCAATCAACAACAACCTCACGTTAAGTGCGCGAAACCTGACCCGCTGGCGCGCTCACTCGCTGCTCAGAAGTCACGCTAGGTTGTCACGCAACTCAGACAGTTTATAAACCACTTTTCCATTTTGTAGCTAAGTTGAATAATAAATCCCTTATTAGACGGTTTAGTGTGTAGTATCGTGGGACAATTTTACTCGTCTCTTGTATTTTGACTCGCCCTACGGGCTCGCCAAAATACGGTGCGACTCGTAAAAATATCCCACGATACTACACACTAAACCGTCTAATAAGATATATGTACAGTACAGAACAGTACAGCACAGTGCTGTACAGTGCAGTACAGTACAGTACAGTACAGTACAATACAGTACAGGCAGTACAGTACAATGCATACGGGACGATCCAATGAAATGCATCGCATTACAATTGTACAATACAATAAATTAAATAAATTTAATCTTTATGACCCCGTATGAGATGGTTTATATATCTCATATCAACTAGTGTGAACCAATTCCAAGTGTTGTTCACTTTAGTTAGAAATCTAGAAACATGAGATCTTTTAATTTTGGGCTCCTTTTCGATTGACCAATGAGTTCGGTATGTACATTTAGTCTTTTGTGTCATGCTGTTATATGAAAGTGTTCCCAGCATAAAAATTAGATTTAACGGATAGAAATAACAAGCCATAACTGTTACCTCGAATAACAAGCTTTTCCCCAGTTTTAACGTTGACGTTCTTAGGGACTGAATTAACCTGGAATTCTACATATCCAACACCTAAACATAAAAGCAAAGACAACAAATTCAAAAGAACAAAATTATATACTTCCCTTAGCACTTCACGGGAAACTAAAAAAAAAGGTTTCGAGTTAGTATCAGTTAAACCCTTCTTTAGTTCAAGCAGGCATCTTTATCTTTTTGGAGTAAAAATTTCAAAACACCATTTTACAACACACCGTGTTACCTTTGAAAAAGATTTATTCAAATAATATTTCTTTAAAGCTTTCGCATGATCAATTATTAAATTATTATTATTATTGTCATCATCATCATCGTTGTTATTATTATTATTATTATTATTATTATTATTATTATTATTATTATTTGTTGTTATATAGACATGGGTGTTTTGGTGGAAAATGGACGTTCATACGAAACTACATCCTTGGCTCGAGTGGCGTATTTTCCATATCTTTACTAGTGAGGATATCGATGACGTCATTACTCTCTTTTACGCTGTTGTTCATACAAAACTACTCTTGTCTATATAATAAAAAGAAAATTACACGGGTGCTTGAAGATATGAAATTTATTTTCTTGTGGTGAAAACAATATTTACTCACTCGTTCGTAAATATTGTTTTTACCACTAAAAAAAGTGCATATCTTCGCGCCGCGCCGCCGTGTAATATCCTCTATCTATATGTTGGCTTAGGGACATGTAAAGCATGATTTCAGTAGTCTTATACTCAATAATCTGTTGGTTACCTGGCCGCACCCAAAACAAGTGAGCTGTGTCAATCGGTCGCTTATACGTGCCATCGGGTAACTTCATCCCCACTGATGCGCAGTCTTTAACTCCACTTTGTTTCATAAGTGTCTCCATAGCATACAGGTGGCACTTGCTCAAAAAAACTTCTCTGGACATCTGTGAAGAAAATCTAAAGAACAATAAAAGGACTTAACGTTTGCTTAACACTGCATGTGCATCTGCATTGCAAGTCTTTGTGAAAGTGCTTTACCCCATTTAGTACGGCCTTTTTTGGTCTTTTGGGACCGGGATTGGGGGCGAACTCGTTAACTCCGAGAATATTAAAGCTATGACAACTATGAAAGATAGGACGTCCAAATATGCCTCCGAAACATGGGATGGTGAAGTCACATGACGAAAGAATTACATCATGTTCTCAATCGATTTTAACTACTTTTCGGTCAATTTTTGATCCGCCTTCTTGAATTTCTTGATTTTTCAAAAACCGCCGAAAAGAACCAAAATTTACTGAAAAGTAGTTAAAATCGTTTAAGAAAAAGACAAAATGAGCGTCAAATGTAAAAAGTTACTTCAAGAAAGTTAGGAAACTAGCTGCCTGTCAAAATATGGTTACCATGGTAAAGTCAAATTTGATGATCAACGCCATGAGTTACACCAAATTGTTCCCAGATAAATTTTAGGAAAGGTCATCGTTTGGTTGCTTTAGCTTGTGTACCGAAAATGTTTTCAACATCCAAAAACCGCACGGACAGATCCCTCTCCCTTCCCCAGTGGTCTGAATAGGGTAATTTAGCCTGCAATTGGCGTGCCATTCTATGGAGAAGCCCTTAGAGTTCAACCGATTAACTACAAGGGTTCGCGGCACTAGAGTGAACACGCAACAAAATGAGCCTGCTTAAGGCTAGTGTTTGATTAAATAAGGACATGACTGGGCTGAGTGTAGTTTTCTACGTATACACAGCCGTTGTATGAGTCGCCTCGTACTGCTCCTCCCCGAGAAGCGTTACGTTACGACCCAAATAACGGCTGCTTAGGAGACCAGGGCTGGGTGTATTAACAATAGAGTTCTACAGTGCAAAGAGTCTTCTTACTTGTCCCATTGATTATGGTCGGTCCAGTATCCATAGTCTAGTTTTGCAAGCAGTACTTTTCCTGTTTCTTCGTCTTCGTTGTCAACTGCAGATTGGCCCTGTTGGCCAGTGTGTAGCCATAATTCACAGACGTCGTCACAAGCAACGTAGAAGGTGTAATTTCCAGTTTCTGGAACCTTAAGCAAACAGGGAAGGAGAATAAGATTTCTTAACTTTGCAAAAAGTGAGTTAATCTTTATGTCAATAATTTGAAATTGGGTTCATATTCAAATAGGGACATACACGGAGTACTCACGAAAACGACTATTTAAGAAAAGTAAATTAAAAGAACCAGTTTGTTTCAACATTTGGAGAAGGGGATGCGTTAAAAAATGTTGGAAGAGCTCTGATTCTGCAACATCTGAAATAGGTGCCAATGACACGATTTAAGTTGCCAATTTTCGTCCCATTGCAGCTGGATTGTTTGGCCATGATTTGTATTTCCTCTGAGTTTTGACAGCCTGCATTCAAATTGATAATGTTCTATGCACTAGCGCTGGCCTAAATGGTTGTTTAATGTAATGGCTGCGCAAATGCAGTCCTAATGAGTAGTTCCAGAGGCCACGAGGCCAATCAACTCCAGTCGGCACGTGCTTACGTTTAACTTGTAACTCTATCTGGCCAGTGTGATTCTTTTATCATCATCATTATCATTATCATTATTATTTGAGATCCTGATATTCCTTGGAGGTTCACATATGGATGAAAAGAACCACCACTTTTTGTGCCATAAGATATAAAGTTCACCTGTAAATATGCCGTCAGCCTCTGTCCATAATTGGTGTGGAAATTGAATGGAGCGTCAAAGTTTTGGAGAATGTTCACAACATCCGGGTTGTTTGGGAACCTGCTATCAGCCCGCAAACTCGCTAACGAACCAGAAGGAATCTTGTACCAAAGCTCCTGAAAGACACCATGAACGTCGGCTTGGCTGTCTGGTAAAAAGAACGTAATATTATCATCAGTATGATAAGACAATGGGCTGATTTCCTACCAGCAGAATAAGAAATGTCTCTAAGTAAATGAAGCAAGTGGCACACTCTAACACCAACCCGCGGTATGGCCATTACCCTACGCATGCGCACCGTCGTATCACCCGGGCAGTGGCAGCCATGGACAGCTGTTTCGTCCTTGATAGGACTCATCAGCATAACATAGACGTTGGACCACATTTAACATTTTGTAACGGGTAATATTTTATGCAACGTTTCCGTTGTTTGAAAGTACCGATTAAATGAGCCGTTGCAGCTTCCTTTCTTCGACTACAAATGCGTCATAAAGGATTTTTACAATCTTAGTAGATTAAATAGAATAAACACGATAAACGTCTCACCTGTTGCAGTGATCATAACCTCACATAATGTAAAAACTTCCGCTTTGTCAGTAAAAATAGTTAGGTTCGTTGCCATTATTGACGGCTCACAGATCAATAGCCTCTTTTGTTGGGCCTTCCAATCATACACTTTGCAATCTGCTCTTTCCGATTTTTCGCTGTTTCTTAAAATAACACCCATTTTCGGCATTTCTTCAATGCAGCATTCTGGTTTGTTCATGACCCAGAGTTTATATACATAAGTTCTTCTTTCCAACGTTACACTCCACCAAACCTGTTGACCCTGTGAGAATTAACCTGCGATTAGGCGCTGTAATAAAGTTGAAGAAAGTCGGCGGAGGCGCTTCTACTGACCTTCACTGAAAAAACATGCAAATAAAATTACGGGCTGTGATCACGAACTGTTTAAGATTAAGCAAAGATAGTGCTAAGCATGTAACAGAACATGATTGTTTTAACCCTTTCAGTCCTAGCATAACTATACAAATTCTCGTTACTAGTCTCCATACATTTTGTCAAGTACCGGTTGGGAGAACTTGTTTATATATGAAGAAAAATCGCCTCTGGTGATCACTTCCCTAATTCTCCTGACCTGTATGTTTTATAATTATTATGGGCTAATATGATAAGGAGAAATTTGATGCTGATCACCATTGGGACTGAAAGGGTTAAAGGGATAACCTACGCTTTCCTCTCGCTTTTGTATTATGTTGTCCAGTCCAGAGTTTCATTTGAATAGTCTGTAACTCCAGAAACGTAACAATAAAAATAAAACAACAATGTGTTAGGGGTTTCGGAAAAAATTAAGACCATAAGAAAATAAGCATATGCAACAAAGATGCCTTCGCTTCTATCGGTCTTTAAAGGCCCCGTCCGTCCACACTTAAATGATCAAAAACGGAGATGTTTATCAACGGAAATAAAGCTTTTTGAGAACGCTCTCCAAAGTGGAGACTTTTTTCTTTTCTTTTATTTTCTTTTTCTTTTTTCTGAAAACGATGGCTTCACATCTAATTAAGCCAGTTCCCCAGTTTCCTACACACTTCAGGAGGCTTTGTGTTCAATCGTTTGTGGAATATGCATTAAATGCTCAGCAATGATTTTTGGTATATCGAGAAAGAGCCCAGTCTGCTAATCAAACATGAACTGAATTTTTTTTCTGTTACTTTCTTTCTTGACCACAAATCGTTAAACTACGAGCACACTGCAATTTGTTTGCAACGTTTCTTGCTTTAAAATGGTGGCAGACGCCGGTACCTTAATCAGTATAGTATATATCGCAGGTCCGCCATTGCAAAATGGACAAAAGACAGCGAAATGGCCCGAAAAAGCCTGAGAAAACCAATCATCTTTCGATATCCCTCTTTCACAGGCTAGTTTGGGTGGTGGAAAACGGCATAAAAATTCTAGTGTGACTAAAACGGGGGGGTTTTGAAAACGCAGTAGTGTTGATTAGTTTTACTTCTGCGAGGAAAGATCGCCCAAAGTGTGACATATCAAGTAGCGTGCGGTCGGCAGTGAGTTGCGAAGCCTCAACAAGCTAGTTTGTAGGTAAGAGGAAGCGAAATGTCCTTTTTCCTCCCTCCTACGCAATGGTAATTGAAAAATTCCAGCTTATGCTTAGTACGATGAAAAAAGCACATCTGCTTCCACCTACTGGGAAACATCGTTAGCAAACTGCCTAAGAAATTGTGCATGATCCTGAGCTCAATACAGATATTTCCGCTGACTGAAGAAAATTTCCTAGTCTACTACGAGCACTGATAGCCGCAGTCATCCCTATCATGATAACGTACTTCATTTGACTTGGTAAAAATGATGCATGTTACGTACTTTTTGTCTTTCCATCATGAAGCAGGAGGCGATATTACCATCTACAGCATGAAGTGACAGTCCTGACGTAATTGCCTGAGAAGAATGGCTTGTCGGACGTCCAGAAACAGAATTTCCTATAAAAGGGCAAGTGCATTTTCTTGGTGAAACAAAGCATCATAGTAAACCGGCTGTCCGAAAAAGCTGCATTACTGAAATTATCATTTCTCGTTTTCATGTAGTGTTAGCCTCACCCTGCTGAAAACACGCGTACTCTTTAGGTTACCCAGACTTCCTCTTTAATTTTTGTATTAGGAATTGTCTAATTAAAACAGTTGTGGAGGCAATTTACAAAGAATGAATGTAAAATAGATCCTGAACTAGAACTAGAATGCAAGGAAGTTAAGACTGGGGAATCTTTCAAATGCAAATTTTCCTTTTTTTTGAAAGGCTAAATGCATAAAGAGACTCTCTCGCTAATCCCAGTTTAATCGTAAGAATACACGAATGTGGTCTGTTTTAAATTGTAACTGTTGTATTGAGAGAAAAATTAGTGATTGGAAACCAAGTAGCTTGCAGGGATTCTCATCTTTCGAAAACAAATCAGAGAAATCACTTACGCTCTTTTGTTTCGCAGAGAAAACTGACTCCGTAATGACAAGACAGCGGGTAAAGTTTCCAATCCAATGAGTCTTTGACTAGTACGCCACAATCCCCAATGTCAAAAACATACGGATACCCAGGGTACCACACGCTGGCTGAAATGTTCCTGCCTCCTAGCCATTGCCATATGCTCAGCTGGCGAAGCCCAATGTGTGCTCCTATGTTGACGTGAGGATGGCGATTGTCTATAATGGTAAGACGACTGGCGATGGCTTGCCTCTTAATTTCAGAATCCACAACAGCTAAGTCTCCTCCTTGCCAGAAGCAGTGCTCCCGAGCTTCGTCCCAGGGCACGTAAATATTGCCTGCGAATACTTTGAAACATGTTTCCTCGGCTTCAAACCAAGCATCATCACAATTTGACCCTAAGGAAACAGAGCATCAAGAATCAAAGTGAGGTAACAAACAGATTGGCTAGCTCAGTAAATTGCGGCATCTAAAGATAGAAGCACGGGAAAAAAATCAACAAAAAATAAATGTTAAGGAAAGAATTTCCAAGAAGCAACAAAAGTCCTTTCCCTTTTTCGTATCGTTATTTCGTTATGTTTCTTTTTACTGTCGCAGCTTCTTTTATAAGTCTTAGAAAGGGCCGTTGCATTACTGAGCATTATTTTCTACTGCTATAATGAACTAAATAGCCTACTAGAATGATGGACTCTTTACCTAACACTTCATACCGAATTCGTCGCGTCATTTTTAGTACATGCAGCGAGGAAAACCGGTACTGAAAAGCTACGACATAATGCAATTGTTATTTTGGACAGCGTTTTTAAATACATTACCTGAGGCGTCTTTTTGTTTCTGACAGACAAAGCCTTGCTTAGTTATACAAGGCTGATCATTGACTCGCCATCCTTTTCCTTTCCAATTTGGATTCCATTTCTCTGCAAAAATCAAATCCGCGCACCATCCATCCCCTGAAGGTTCTGCAGGCCCCCAGAGTGACGACTTGGTGGAAAACGGCTGATTATTAACAGTAATCCATCGCCCATCACTGACAGCATAGGCACCAACGTAAAAATATTCCCATTCGTCCATGTACTCATCAATAAAGTTAGTCAGTGTGTGGCCGGGTTTCACTCCGTCTTCGAGTACAGCAAGCCGACCTCCACGGTTATGACACTCCAATCGGGCGCCGTCCCAGTTTGGCTTAGAGATAATTTGCAGTTGGAAACACGAATCATTCACACCACGCCACCCAGGAGGACAAGAATTAGGCTCTAAAGTTGAAGAAAAAACTAGTGCTAATGCCATATGCAAGATCATACACAGTATACGTTGTTTAGATTCGTTTTACTTTTTTCATTACAGAAACCATTTGTTTTAAGCTATATTTACACGTATTTGTAATACGATGTCTCGTAAGGGGTTACAATCTTGGTTAAAAAGCTTTATTCATTCGTACATTCATCAGGAGCCCAGCATTCATTTATTCACTCACTCATTCACTCCCTCACTTATCCATCCGTCCATCTGTCCATATATCAATCCATCCATCCATCCATCCGTCCGTCCGTCCGTCCGTCCGTTAGTCCTTCTGTCCGTCTGTCCTTCCATCCATCCATCCATCCATCCGTCCATCTGTCTATCCGTCCATCCGTCCATCCGTCCATCCGTTCGTCCGTCCGTCCGTCCATTCGTCCGTCGGTCCGTTCGTTCGTTCGTTCGTTCGTTCGTTCATTCATTTCTCTATTTATTCACTAGTTCATTCATTCCCTCATACACAATCACTAGTCTACCCACCCATCTATAATCCATCGTCAGTGCATTGAAAGAATGTAAGGTGGTGACATCAATATGAATTTTGGTGCTTGCTTATCTACCTTTCTTACCATTTCTTTTATCTTGTCTTGTCTTATTAATTCATACATCTGATCATTCAAACCATTCACGCGAAGTGTATTCCCTCATATTAATTAATTAATTAATCAATTAATTAACTGTTGGTTTTGATATCCATTCTATTACTGTTGTTACTAGAAAATTATCTGAAATTAATTGCATATACATCTCTTTCAATATAAAAATTTACATGCAAAATACTATTAGTAGTCAAGATATCCACCTACCTAAACGTGAGATTCATGAAACAAACATGTCCCCTATTCGGAAGAAATAACACACTATGTACACCAGTATTCTCTAAATTTAAGTGCTAACGTTAGTGGCATTTTTTCAATATTCTTACCTCAGTCCGATTTTACTACATCAATCGTTTACCAATAATCTTCTCTACTCACCCGGTAATGACAAATTAGCGAAGAAGTACTCAGCCTCAGCTGACCTGCCGCAGCACGTGGGATAGTCGTCTAAGGCAATCCCGTATGACAACTCCTCTCCTCGGTTAAAAAGCAACACCTTTCCGTAATCTGCCTGATAAATTGTAGAAGAATAGAAAAAATCGCGAGGAAAGCATTGCAGTTCAGCCATTGATAGATCTTGAGTCACACTCTTTGCACAATGCAGTGTATTTGCTGGGTACACAAAGTACATTACGTCAGTGGAGCTGTTTCTTGTTTGAATAACTTGCAACGTGAACTGATGAATCCAGCCGCTGTGAGCTGGAATTCTGTCGAGTTTGAAGTCTGCACCATCTTCCTTTATGAAGGCATACAGTGTTTGCATAACTACAACAACAACAACAGCAGCAACAACAAGTATGAACAGACAAACGAATACCCGGAACGGACGGTCGTCCTACTGACTGACTGACTGTCTGATTGACTGGCTGACTGACTGACTGACTGACTGACTGACTGACTGACTGACTGATTGACCGACCGACCGACCGATTGACCGACTGACTGACCGACCGATCGACTGACTGACTGACTGACTGACTGACTGACTGACTGACTGACTGACTGACTGACCGACCAACCGACCGACCTACTGACTAAGTGATTGACTGATTGACTGACTGACTGACTAGCTGACTGAGTGACTGAGTGACTGAGTGACTGAGTGACTGACTGACTGACTGACTGACTGACTGAAGGAAGAAACGAACGAACGAACAAAAGAACATTTATCCTGTGTGTAATGAATATAAAGCATTGCCAGCTATGTTTGTACGATGTCCACATGTGATGTCCCAAATTAATCCGGTAAGACTGATCTTTTTCAGTTGATGAAATATTCTTGCGATTAGCGTGTGGGCTTCTCAGCACCCCATGATATTTACATAACCTTCATTTGTTTAGCCCTAAAGAATTTTCAGAGTTACCCTACTACTAAAGTAACGTAGAATTTGCGTGAATTTACTGAGCTTTCTTTTAAACAAACAGTATTCTTCTAGTTTATTAACGAATACGGAATGAAAAAGAGCAGCTTTCTAAAACCCTGAAGAAGTGAGTAATGCGGAAACGTCAGTGTCACTATCTGTGAATCAATAGCGCTTATACCCAATTTCTGGATACTTTTCTAGTTTACTTCTTACCCAGTCGTTTACAAGTTCCATTCCTGAACGTAATGTTGTCGATGGCTACATCACTAGAAAAATCAGATCCTCTTATACCCTCCAAGATGATCTAACCAAAATAATATGTATAGCTATCAACAGGAATATTTAAACATATATAGCTAGGCTAGCCTAACAGCAGAGGTCCTAAACGACAAAAATCCCGCAAATTGAAAACCACTCGTCATTATAGTGTATTGATAGGAAATTATAGAACATGGAGATTACGCGTAACCGATTTGAAAAGCTTTGAAGTCATATGGTCTACGCTACCACATCACACATGCAAGATTGTTCATTGCCACTCAAAATTTAATCAAGGTCTGAAAATTCGTCTTTAATTTTAATTTTATCCTTACTGAGTGCTGTCGTAAATATTGGGAATATCAGAAATCGTTTCAAGACGTTTGCTGTCTAGTCTTCAAAACAAAAGAGAGGAGGGTAGGAAAGCGTCTATTGAATATAATTGTTGGGACACTTTTATTAGGTCTTGCTTGGCGGCTCACATCCCAAGTTGGAAAGGGTACATTTGGATATCTAATGGTTGTAAACTTCGTGATGCTTTTACATAAAATATGGCATGATAGCGTCGTCGTAAGGTGTACACCAATGTGACCAATAAGATATATACATTTCATAAGCACGGGGCTTCGCTCTCGCGGGTATTTCGCCTACGAAGGAGCTCCGCTATAAGGCATATACTAAGTTGTAATTTTATTACAATGATTTCATCCGATTTATAGACTATTAGATCAAATTTTTGTAAGATTCAATTAACTATCCGGCCAGTTTTATTAGTCAAGACAGCATAGAATACATGAATATACTTTGTTTGTGGCTCAGTTTCAAAGGACCATAGAACAAGGGCCATCGATCATGTTTGTTTGTTTTGGGGAGGAGCTGGGGAGGGGATGGAAGTGGTAACATGATTTTACTAAATTCTTTATGAAACAATGATTACATGAAAATCATATATTAGAACTGGGAAATAAAGGTGTAAATGAATAGAAAATCATCGCAGTGACATACACCACTTTTGCTGAGTTAAGAAAAGGACGCCTGAAAAAATTCAGGCTTGTTGAGGATTAATCTTGGATACGAATAACCAATAACAAAAACAATATCTACAGCAGTCGAAAATCGGAAATACTCTACTCACCTTGTACTCAGCGGAAGAGTTAAAGAATACTGCAGCCTCAAACCATTGGTCGGGGTGATTACCACTTTTGATCCATTCCACTGTTTCACTGCCGTTCATCTTCACGTAGATTATCAAGCTTCCCATAGAGCTTCCATACATGTGATACATGATTGACATACACTTTGGACCTTGCATTTTAGGGCTGATAAGTCTACCAATATCACCATGCTGACGCGGAAACGAAGCTTCTAAATATGCGTACTTTCCATCACCTATAAATAACAAACGATAATGTTTAGGACATATCGGGACATTCAATGTTTGGTCATTCATCTTGGCTATATTCTTTCCGCATATCTTAAACGTTTCCAGACTGATCAACTCATTATTCTCAGGACAATTTTTGATGGACAATCAGTCAGAAAAGATACGCGAAAAAATTGGAACGTTCATAGTCATTGTAAGAGAACGCGTAGTGAGAACACAGTTTGAATGAATGGATGGATGCATGGATGCATGGATGCATAGATGGATGGATGCACCGATGGATGGATGGCTGAATGAATGAATGAACAAACGAACGAAAGAACGAACGAACAAATGAATGAATGAATGAATGAATGAAGGAAGGAAGGAATGAATGAATGAAGGAATGAATGGATGGATGGATGGATGAATGAATGAATGAATGAATGAATGAATGAATGAATGAATGAATGGAGGGATGGATGGATGGATGGATGGATGGATGAATGAATGAATGAAATGAATTAATGAATGAATGGATGATGAATGAATGAATGAATGAATGAATGAACGAATGAATGAATGAATGAATGGATGGATGGATGAATGAATGAATGAATGAATGGATGGATGAATGGATGGATGGATGAATGAATGAATGAATGAATGAATGAATGAATGAATGCATTTGCGGATGAATGGATGTCAAATCATTGCATAACTTCGCTCCAGTAAAGTGTAAATGAATAAATGTATGGATGAACGAACAAACGAGAGAACGAACGAAAGAACAAAAGAACGAACGAATGAATGAATGAATGAATGAATGAATGAATGAATGAATGAATGAATGAATGAATGAATGAATGAATGAATGAATTTGTGTATAGATGGATGCCAAATCATTGCATAGCTTCTCTCTAGTAAATTGTAAACGGAACGTTTTCTTTGCTGAGGAAATTAGCTCTTCGTTCAACTTACAACGCTTGAGACAGGGACGAAAACTGGTTGTTCTGCAATGCTTCAGGCGATTTCTTCAATTTCAGCTCTCAGCTTCTCAGGCTCACTTCGATTAGCAAGTCAATTATTATAAATTTGTCGGCTTGTCTTTCAGTACATGTTTGATATTCTAAATTACAGCAGCGTCCTCGAGAGGACTTTTCCGTAAAACTCCTTTAACCCTGTCGATTTTTTCTCCCGGTTTTTCGTTACGGCACGCTACTGTTTTTGTGCTTACCACAACTGTCAAACTGTCAACTTTCACCTAGAATTTGACATGCACACCTACAATCGGTGGCACGAGACAAGGGTTCACAAACGCAAAAGTTCATCGACGAAGACAGCTTAAAGGTACAATTTCTTAGTTGATCTCGAACTCTAGGTTTGAGCTGACAGACAAACTAACAGGGACCTTAATTTGAGCGGAAATACTAATAGGGGTATAAGTTTACGTCTTTCAAAGTTCAAACCAACCAAGTTCCGAGAAACGTCACTCATCCCAGTTATTGCTGACCAGTGGAGAGAGGCACTCTACGGTAAAGACACTGATGTGACCAAGATAATCGAAAACATTTCACGCAAATCGAAAGGTTGTACTATGACTTTATCTTGTCCTTTTATTTAAAGTCCCTTGTCTCGCTTCCAAGAAGAGCTGTGATTCTATCATTCACATTAAACGTACGCAAACAGTAAAGGTCATGCTACCTGAAACATCAGATCGAGGTCCTGTACTCCAGCTGGGTGTCCCTCCTGACCATATGGTCCAGTTAAACTTCGCTCTGCCTGCGTTGTCATTTTCCCAGCCACAAAATGTAGAGTTTTCAAAATCACAGTCTAAACCTTGGAGAGAGAAAAAGGCCAAGAAAGACGAGTTAGAGACACAAAGGTTTACTCGTTAGTTTTATCACTCTTAATTAAAGTTCAATCCCCTTAGTTGGATAAAAGGCGATATGCACTTAGGCATTGCGTTTTAACGTCATTTTCTTTCATTCCACGAAGCAATAATGCATGCAAAAGTACTGATCTTGTTTCTTGTGAAAACATGTGTTACTACCCTGGTTACCGTAAGCACACACAGAAAGAAGAAGGAATACTAAAGAAACTCGACGCCCTCACAGAAAAACGTATTTATGTTTCTTAAATTAACTTTATTTAGAACGGGCTTTTTTGGTTTTCTGGGACTAACAGGCGATGAAAGATGCATTTTAAGCAGCCATAAACGTCAGAAAATTGGCATAATTTGCATGCTGAAAACAGCACATAAGCTTTTTCTTCACGGTTCTCGCGTATATTATTGCAGCTAAAATGTTTTTCACGTGAACATGTCATGCCCCGTCAATAGAATCATGTTCTCGCACTTTATAACATAACGGCTATTATCCTGAGCTTCTGAATTTAAAAGGGCGAAAATGGCACTATTCCATTTTAAAATTAAATAAAGGTCACGAAATGTTTGTTTTTGTTAGGGCTGTAACATTTGCTGTTCAAAGTAAGCCGAGTTAGACAAAATCAGTTTCTGTTTTCTTTATAACTAGCGATAACAGATAGTTAAGAAAAAAACTAGCCACAATGTTTGACATAAAAAGATGGATTTAGGAGAAAGTGTAAACAATTAATCATTCATATCCGCCCTTGCATGAGCACTTGAGTTTATTTTCCAACCTGGTAGTCGAATGTATATCAATAAATCTGGTTCTCACACGCTAAACGTTCAGCACGTAGAAGGACAAGTTAGACAAAAAAGCTCATTTATTAGTTTTTTTTTTAGATTAGAGCAAGCACCTTTCCACTATTTATCGTCGATAGAGCAAACCGCTGCCTCGGATTAATTTTTATGCGAAGAAATCTTCGCAACTGCCTAAAGAAAGTCAAAGTATCAACACACTTTGCTTTGGCAAGTTCCCAGCTGGAATACGCTGCCACTGCCTGGAGCTTGTTCACTCAGAAACGCATTAAAGATATTGAAAGAGTGCCAAGAAGATCTGCTCGCTTTGTGAAAGGTTGCTATCAATGATAATAACATTGGAACAAACAGTTTCATTCAAAAAAAAGTTCTTGCGCTAAGTGCCCAAAAAAAAATCACCGTCAGTACATGCAGTTTCATGTCAAGGACACTTAACGACTGGAAAGATCTTCTCACCAATATTAGTAATCAAGGAACTGTGGGCTTTTAAAATAAGCTGTCGCCGCTCTTTTCTCTTTGACCCTAACATTTTGTATTATTTCATTTCACCTAAACCCATAGATTTTACTTTTTGCACAGCTGGCTCTCGCACATTTGCAATGATGGTTCCTAGTACCCCCCTGGATCATACCTCCTATTGAGATTTAGAATTAGGCACAGTCCATTTAGCTAAATAAGAAGAAACATGCAATTAGGCATCACATTAAACTGTCAGATCCTTTTCATCTTGCAACGCAATAATGCATACATGCGTAATGCATGCAAAGATGGAGATCAATCTTGTTCTTTTTCCAAAAAAGTGGTACTGTAAACACACAACAAGAAGGAATGATTCAAGCGAATAGACTCATAGAAAAATGTACTTTTAACATGTTTATGTTCATTTTTTTTTTTAGGAAAACCACATTCATAGCAGGCGTTTTGGTTTTCTAGAACTGGGGTAATAAAGAATGCACTGTCGTTTCGTAGAAAACACTTTAAAGAATTGCCACTATTTGTAAGCTTAAAACAGTAAATGCAACCGCTTTTTCTTCAGTTCTTGGCAATGCCATCTGCAACTGAAGCTGTTTTTTTGGTGAACGTGTCACACCCAATTAACACATAACAGAATGACGCCCTCGTATTGCCATTTTTATTTAGACGACCACAAAATGGCTTTTTTTTATATAGGACAACAAAAGCTAATAGCAGGGAACACTCATTTCCTGTTTTACATCATTTACATTGGCTACCAGTCGGAGAAGGATAAATTTTCTAAGTAATATTTAAGGCTTAACGAGGCCTCGCACCTTCTTATATAGGTAGGTAGTCTCTTATAACAGTACAATTCCCCTTCGAAGTTTGCGCTCCTCAAGCAAGAATTTGCCGGCTATTTCTACATCACACTCGGCGGTCTATGGAGACTGTGCTTTCTCCATTGCCGCGCCGAGATTATGGATCTCAATGCCAAGCCAAATCAGACTCACTATCAAATTTAAATTCACTTTTGAAAACCAATTTTTGTTTGCTATATATATTTGTTCACATTTTTCCAGTGTTCTGGAAAAATTGAGTCTTTGTTAATGCGCCCTTGAAATGTGGTGAAATTGTTGTAACAAGCTGAGCCTTGTAACAACAATTTCAGTTTATGTATTCCTTTATGAATCACCCTTAAAAGATAGTTAACAGTTGACTAACAACAACGTTTGACATGATAAAACGGATTACAAATGCAAAGTGTAAACAATAATTCATATCGGGCCTCACGTATGAGCCGGTTTGAAATTACTTTTCAACCTTTTCGAATATTAAAAAAAATAAATTTTGGTCTTTCCCAAACACCAGCCTTAAAAGATAGTTAACAGTTGACCAACAGCAACGTTTGACATGATAAAATAAATTACAAAATATAAACAATAATTCATATCGGTCCTCACGTATGAGCGTTTGAAATTACTTTTCAACCTCTTCGAATATGAAAAAATAAATTTGGTCTTTCCCAAACACCAAAGGTTTGGCTTTTAATAAAGAAGGTATTGCCAGGGTCTTAAAGTTTATTAATTACGAAGTTTAAGGAGAGGTCCATGACAAAACGAAATAATACGAAAACTATCTTAGGTGTAGAACTTAACATCTATTAATTTATACTCTTATTTGCTGCAAAAGAATATATGCAACTAAAATATTTCTAAGCAGATTCTAATTCAAACCCCGTTGTTTGTTCCGCAGCTATGGTTCTTTTGCTGGCAGATGGCTACGATCTTGTGGACATCAGAACAACAAATAGGACGTTATTTGAAACTTACCCGGAGGTTGATAACTGGAATTGTTTCTTGCTGAGAACTGCCTCACGAAGACGACAAAAAACGTGGTGAGGGCGATAAACCAGTTGTTGCACGATGACATGTCAGCAAGGACGAATGCTTTTCTTCCTTTTTTCACTGTAAGAATGATAATAGCAGCATAAGGATGTAACTTACGTTTGACTCACTTGAATGGCATCTGGAAAAGTGTAGCAAACTGAATCTTTTACTCTTATTTTTCCAATGTTGCGTCATTTTACCGTATAAGGACAAGAGAACGCACAAAATGACCCAGCGTATTTTACTGTACAATCCCGGTTATACACCGAATAAGGTGTATATATAACATGGAAACTACTTTTACTGGTTTTTGTTTATGTACATGAAATAACTGGAAAAATAGTATCATTGTGGTTGCTCTTTTTTGCATGTCCGACGCATAAACAGTCATGACAAATATTAAGAATTCGTCAGAAATAACGGAAATATTAAAGCTTGCAACTTACCGAAAGAAAGCTACAAAAACTAACTTGTGACCTGCCTTGAGGCTTGGCAGTGAATGGCAGTTTTGAAAGCCAATATAAGTTATAATTTACAGCTTTTCCATTAAAATTTGTAATTACTTGGAATTAGTCCACGTAGCCGGCAATTCCTATAATTGGAGTAAACCCAAAATACAAAACTAAATTAAAACAAAAGAGAGACATATGATCGCAGGGCACATATTCTCAGAGATGTTGAAGTTTACACTGTAATTGAAACTGAGTTAGGTTTTGTGCAGGGCTCCATGTGATAACAACGACAGTAAGGTTACCCCCACTCTCTGAAAAAAAGAGCTTGTATCGTGTAATTTAAGGTATCAGTATACCACAAAATTAAACACTGTTTTATAAATACGTTTTTGCTTCTTTCAGATAGGTCTTACTGAAACCTCTCTTTTACCAAAAGTGTCAGGAAAAAAAGATTTATTGTACGCAAAGTTATGGGTGAAAAGGCTCGGGCCATTAATTTTCTCTAATTACTTGTCAACAGTCATCACCTCGGGACAAAAGAACACGCGATTGATCGTGGAAAGTTCTGAGAACTAAAAAAATCGTCGGAAAAGACCCTGCCGCCCCTTGCGTCAGCTAAAAAAGCCTGCAAAGCGTAAACACATTTGACAAGTTTGTATATACCTGTTTCAAAAAAGGTTGCTTCAGTGATGCATGTTTCATAGACCGCAAAGCATCATGATCGTCAAATTTATGGCTGCTTTTCTCTAGCTATTAGCCCTAAAGCAAGAGCAAATGTACGTTTTCCATGATTTGGTTTTCTCCTGGAAGGCCTTCAGCGAAAAAAAAAAATATCAATACATTTACTTATAGCAAACATGATGCTTTGCGGTCTATGAAACAAGGATCATGCATCATGCATCACTGAAGCAACCTTAATTGCAATAGGTGTAAAATGGGCGGACAAGCTCGCTGCAGAATTACTTGCGCGACCTGGCTTCTCGCTAGTCAGCTTAAAGAAAATTCTTGTCCTCTGCCCTTCTCAGAATTTGCACCCCACAATTGCAAGCTCTTGGAAAAGGGAATCTTGATTAGATTCGACTTCCAGCACGTTTTCATACCACGAACGGCGAGAAGCAATCGCTTCACATTCCATAGCATCTCTACAAAAAATGATGAAAAAGTTTATTGCTCGAATTAAGATCTGAAAACGATCTCTTTTGGATCTGCACTTGCCGTTCTTGCAAGCACGCGTAGTGTTATCTTGCCGGGTTACTAAGAGGCGCTTTCCTTTCACCTCCCGCCGTTGTCTCTTGGCCTTGTCTAGAGTCGTCTTTCCATTTTTCGTGAAGCTGATTTTGGCATTTTCAAACCGCTCTCCGAGCTATTTAATTCAAAATTTTACTGGAGAAAAGGTTTGCTGTTGAATGTCACACAGACCTGAGAGAAAGTCGCTTTCCAATAAATTCACACCGGTAGCAGAATCTTACACTTTCGTGGTCGGCTGCTACTTTGCGCTATTGTCACTGATAATGGTTTTCACTAAAATTGCCCCTGCTGTTCACTTAAGGCATGCCGAGAATCTGATTTAGTAACTGTTAAGGTCTCTTTTTTGCTGAAGAATGAAAGAAAATATAAATGATTGTGTTTTGTGTTTGTTAATCTGTCGTTGTTGTGGATAACGTGGTGACACGAGAGAAAAACGCACATAACAAGGTAGCAGTAAATAACGAGCGACTATACACATTGTTAATGTTATGAATTATGAAGAAATCCTCGTAAAAACGGTGATTTCAATAAAAATCGAGTTAGCCGTTCCAGCATAATTAGACTTTGCGTATGAGTAACTAAGAATAGTTATACTTTCAAATGGTAATATTTCAGTACAATAGATGCAACACATAATGAGGATTTCCCTTTGAATAGAACTTCTGCCCAAGACTACTGTAAAGCATTGATGTATTTTGCATTTCAAAGGCTGACGTATCTTTTGTTTATAAATCTATCAGTCGAGAACAACGTGAAGTAAGGTCAGTCTTAATTAATACCTGAACTTCAGACGTAAACCGACCAATAGAAATGTAAACAATAAAAATAACAAACCTTTTTCTTACTGTAACAACTGTTCTTTGCGGGGCGGCGAATATTAATTAGAGATGAATAGCGCTGGACGCCTGTCTATCACTTGAACAGTATATAAGTAGCACGGAAACTGTTGTTTTTCGATTACCTTCAGAACGAATACCACTAGATGTTCCAGCTTCACACCTTCTGTAGTGTGATGTTAATTCTGCGAGGTTTAATCTACATGGATAAAAGAAGTATCATTGAAGCCAACACGTCTTATCAGGTTCTTCTGTTATAGCAGATGAGTGAAGTTGAGAAACAACTGAAAGTCCCTGAACCTTGGCGTTTTGTAACGAGTACCTGCAGCCCCGCCAGCTAGCTCTACCGAGTTTATTCCCACTTTAAGCCCCATTCACGCAAATTCTTATTTACTGGTCACTTCAACTTCGCACCGCATCGAAGCATTAAAGTCGCGAAGCCAATATTCTCGTAGATTTCTCTGCGCTGCTGAGTGTACAGCTAGGTGGCCAAACAGTTATCGTTACACAGGCGTCAGACCGAATTCTTATCGTTAAAGTTGTGTACAATACCACTCGAAACTAATTCTGTGTTTGCGGAGGATTTGTGTCAGTTGAATCGCTGTTTAGTGCCGCAGTTTGACGTTATACCTCGGTGTTTTGCGGTTAACAAAACTGCAGTGAAGAACAGAACGCGGTCAGAGTTTGAAAAAAGTTATTGTTCGCATTGTTTTCAACTTTGTGAAATTACAATGGGCTATTTTTCACGTATCTTATGTTCAAATTTAGTGTAAAAAAGTCGAAAAATCGCCTGCAAAAAACATTTAGTCGCCAGAAGTCTCTTCCCTTACCCACAGGTAGCCCAAGCTCACTATGAGAAGAGCGCATATATTAACCTGTTCCATTTTGCATATATTATGACCTCAGCGAAATATAAATGCGAAATAATTGCCAATAATAAATGGTTCTCCTTGTTTCTGTGTTATATTACTTTCTATTTAATGGCCTGTTGGGGTGAATTGAAGCGTTTTGACCGAGAATAAGCGTCCTTGATTATTTGCACCTAACACTTAGTATGCGAAGCGAAAAGTAACACACTGATGGCCGTCACGTGACCGATTCAAAGTTATTTATTTGCTCAAATCACGAATTTTGGCACCTCTCTCCAAAATTCTCTAAGAGACCAATGGCTTTATATCTTAACAACAAATACGTACCAAAAAGTCTAACATTCGCGTTCTTTCCCTTATCAAAATCTCCATTTTCAATCTCTCCACCATATCGAACCATCCGTGTGACGAACTGTTCGCGAATGCAAATTTCTGATCTCTTTTCATCGGAAGACTTGCACAATAGGCCCTCAGCACAACAATATCCCGTGTATGGGAGGTGTATTTGACAAATTACATGCGAAATATAAAAATCGCACGTGAAGCGTGCGAAATGCAGAACTTGTGATTTACGCCAGTTTTAGCACCTTGACCTTACCGGGAAAAACCAACCAAAAATTCAACCAAAAAACACATTTCCTTTTGTAATTCTATCTTGAACACTAAAAAGCTAAACGTAGGTCTTTTTTGACTCTCTCTGATAGTATTGAAGGTTGATATTGGAAATGCCATTATGTGTAGCACGTAAATAAATTTCGATTTTTTTTCAGTATTATAAGCAAGGGTTTTTAAAGTAAAAAGTAATCAGCCGTTTCGACCACACTTCACGTGCGGCTTTCAAATTTCGCATGTAATTTGTCAAATACACCTCCCCTACACGGGATATTTTTGTCCTGAGGGTCTATTGTGTAAGTCTTCCAATGAAAAGAGCTCAGATATTTGCATTCGCGAACAGCTCGTCAGACGGATGGGAGGGTTGTCCAATACACCCGCACCGTAACGGACCATGAGACTATGGTTTCGGTTCGTACAGTTCGTACGGTCCATGAACGTCAGATAAGTACTATATGTAATCTGTACTGTGGTTGATTGTTAATAAAGTTTTTGTTATTAAAAAAAAGAAGAAGAAAAAATGAACGTCAGATACGGTCCGTATAGAAGGGTTCACGGTCCGTAAATTGCATATCATAAGTGGGACTTAGAATATTTCATTCTCGTTGTGAGAGGGAGATATCTTTCTTACGGACCGTTCAGTTCGTACAGACCGTGAACGTCAGATACGGTCTGTATAGAAGCGTTCACGGTCCGTAAATTGCATATCATTAGTGGGACTTAGAATATTTCATTCTTGTTATGAGAGGAGATCTCTTTCTTACGGACCGTGAACTACAGAGACGGTCCGTATAGAAGAGTTCACGGTGCGTGAATTGCATCTCATTAGTGGGACTTAGAATATTTCATTCTCGTTGTGAGAGAGAGATGTCTTTGTTACGGACCGTTCAGTTTGTACGGACCGTGAGCTTCAGATACGGTCCGTATAGAAGGGTTCACGGTCCTTAAATTGCATCTTATTAGTGGGACTTAAATTATTTCATTCTCGTTGTGAGTGGGAGATGTCTTTCTTACGGACCGTTCAGTTCGTACGGACCGTGAACTTCAGAAAGGGTCCGTATAGAAGAGTTCACGGTCCGTGAATTGTATCTCATTAGTGGGTATTAGAATATTTCATGCTTGTTATTAGAGGGAGATATCTTTTTGACGGACCGTACAGTTGGTACGGACTGTGAACTTCAGATACGGTCCGTAAATTGCATTTCATTAATTAGTGGGACTTGAATATTTTACTCTTGTTATCAGAGGGAGATATCGGCTTGACGATCTCTATACATTTCGAAAGGACTATGAACTAGTTTGTTCCAAGCATTCGCCTGGTTTTTTTTCCCGCTCTTTCGCTCGCGCTCCACTATCTGAACCCCTGGAACAGGCTAACCGTGAACCGCACACACGGTCCGTACAGAAGTGTTCACGATTCGTAATTTGCATCTCGTTAGTGGATTCTGTGTATTTTACTTACCCTTAATGGTTCGCATTTTAATGTTTTGTTACCAGGGTACGAACGAAGGCAGAATGCGCATGAAAGCAACATTCATCTATGATTTGTCGCGTGCAGCAGTATTATTCTATTTTTATAAAAAGCGCAACCGATAGTCTCCTAAGCAACCGGTTTTATTGTCACCACGTAACGCTCCTGTCGATATAAAAACGGCTGAATAGATAAAGAATACTGAGACTAAGAACGGGATAACTTATGTGGTACTATTATTTATGAATGAGGTTTCGAAGTGAGGCACTCAAAGTGGTCCAAACCGAAATAAAACCACGCGGTTACAGATGTATGATTTATGGAAAGTAATCACTGCATTAGAGGTGCGAGTGTTTGAGGCACAATGCTAACGACGCATTGGTTAATACAAATTAATTGGTAGGAGGTGCGAGTTTTTAAGAACAAAGAATTCAAAGAGCAGACTACAAACCTTTATTCGTATTAGCAGTTTACACGCGCAAGAGTAAAAAGAAAAGGATATTTGAAACAAATGACACTATTCATAGCCTTCTAAAAAACGTCGAGGATTAAAAACAGTCCGAAATATGTGGAAAGTACTGTATTTGAACAAGCGCGGCTTAAACCATCTTGAAACGAGAAAGGAGGTGTTTAGTTTGGAGCCTATTATGGCAATAATAAACTGTGTGCTTATTGTTGACACGCTTTGTGTAGTTTCGCTTAACCCGTGAAACAATAAGGTAAGGTAAGGTAAGGTAAGGTAACTTTATTTAAACACGGTATTAAATAACGAGGCATAATCAAAGTTGTCTTCCCTTGCACAGTTTCACAAGGCTTCAATAGAAGGAGTAATCGACATAACAGTTCGCTTTTAGAACTCTGTTATCAGTTTGCGCGGCGCTTATAGAACGAGTAATAGACATGTTATCGTCTTCTATTTCGTGTACCTCGCTCGCTTCGTACGTAAGCTTAAATAACGGGGCATAATTATAGGAGTGTACGACGTATTACTCTCTTTCCTTTCATGTAGATCGATTGCTTTGTTTGTCTCTTGGAGAGCCCGTTTTTAGAACCCTTTCATCAGTTTGTGCAACGCTTATAGAACGAGAGACATATTACCGTCTTCTCTTGGTGTACCTCGCTCGCTTCCTACGTACGCTTAAATAACGCGACATAATCATAGGAGTGATCGGCATATTACTCTCTTCCCTTTCACGTATATCGATCGCTTTGTTTGTCTCTTGGAGAGCCCGCTTCTAGGACCCTGTCATCAGTTTGCGCAACGCTTATAGAACGAGTAATAGACATTAATTACCGTCTACTCTTGGTGTATCTCGCTTGCTTTGCACGAAAGGTTAAATAATGAGGCTCAATCATACTTGTATTGGCTATTTATACCTCTACATACGGACTGTGAATCGTAAATGACGGTCTGTAAGCAAGGATGGCGATCTGTGCGAAACGTACGGACCGTCAACTGCAGTTGGCCCTGGTGTGATAATGAGATGCATGCTCTGTATTCGGACCTGAGCAAGAACGACGGTCCGTGCAAAACGTACGGACTGTCAACTGCAAATAACGGTCCTTAAGCAAGGATGGCGGTCCGTGTGAAACGTACGGACCGTCAACTGCAAATAATGGTCCGTATCAGTGCGGCAGTATTGGACATGAGTGACGGATGGTTCGATAGGGTGGAGAGATTGAAAATGGAGATTTTGATAAGGGAAATGAAGCGAATGTTGGAATTTTTTGGTATGTGTTTGTTGTTACGATATAAGGCCATTGGTCTCTTAGAGAATTTTGGAGAGAGGTGCCAAAATTCGAGATTTACAGCAAATAAATAACTCTGAATCGGTCACGTGACAGCCAACAGTGTGTTACCTTTCGCTTCGCTTATTAAGTGGCAATGTCTGTAAGAGCGGTCCACTGCATTTCGGGTCAGAAAAAAGTTTTCCCTCAAACTTTTCCCAGGAAACCATCTTGGGTCACAAGTAAATGAAACGAGTTTCGTTTTAGGAAATACGTTAAAATAGTTTTTTTTACAGCCCACAACAGTAAGAGCGGCAAAAGCCGTAAATTAGCACCTGGCCAGAAGCGAAAATTGCATAAGTTAGCGACCTCACTGCTCAAAAACCACAACACGCAGCAAAAAGGTGTTATTATTTTTAAGTTAAGAGGTCCTTCAAGGGTGTAAAGCGTGTGTTAAATTTAATTTGTGTTGAAGTGGAAGCTCGTGATAATTGATATATTAACACTCATCTGAGCGCTTTCTGAAAACTCGCAAAAGTACCCTGTCTTCGTCGGCCTTTATTTCCCGAGTCCAGACCGAGTCGCTCTAAATTCCTATCGAAGTGTGTTAATGAGATGTCAGGGAGTACAGAAATATAAAAATACCTTGCGCTTTTTATCGTCCTTTACCACAGTGACTTCCAACTTTTGGTGATTTTTGCGAATATGACACACGCATTATGCAAATTAGGTTGTTGAGCAAATTCGGATCGTGTGAACTGAATAGCTTCTAGATTTTGAGATTTCCCCATTTCAAGTCATAAATACAGAAAAGCATACACAAATGGAAGTTTTGAACTGTTCAAATTGATGAAATAAGCGAATTACTGAGTCCTGATCTTTGGATGCTAACCCGGAGAATTGCGTGACTCACATTATGCAAATTAGGTTGTCTGCTAAACTTGGTCCGTTCCGGTAACCGTTGCAAAAAACCTTTTTAACTGTTTGGATCCCACTTTTGCTTTAATTGAATATTAAAGAAATGTTGAGACTACATGCACTGTAGGTAGAAAACGTTGACGACGAATTCAGCTAGTTAAAGCACTGACTTCTATTCATGTGTCATTTGAATAACTCTGTTTGCAATGAAATGGACAACTTATAACAATTAATGAATCTCTACTTTTTTGTAGTCGGGTTTTGGTTTTTTATTCCTACAATTTGCTCTTTGATCTGCCTTTTCCACAACGCCTTCGAAATTTTGGTGCTTTTGTCCCGGGACTTTTGTCAAGCGCTTTATCTTGTTTATACAAACTAGGTTGTTCGCGTCAGTGGAGCAAACTCAATAAAAAGACCGCGAATTATAAAGTGCCGATGTTTGGATGCTTTGGGGCAAAATGTGACGAGAATTATGCAAACTAAATTTTCTGCCAAACGTTTCATCAGGTTATAAGAAACTTGAAAGTTTTTGTTTGATTTGAGACGGCTAAAGCTACGTCTTAGTAGGTTCCTTTTCCAGGGTTGGTTAGATGGCCTTTTATAATATATAACAGTGCTCTGTTTCGTTTTGTTCTCTCAATCAGTTTTATTGCATTCACAAGTATTGCAATTAATGTATAATGAGAAACATAAGAGAATGAATACAATATCAGAATCACAGGAAAATTAACAACAATGAGGCTCAGGCATGCTGTTATAATTATAAGCTTTTATGATATTTTCAGGCTGAGGCCTGAGGTGGCCAAAAATTACTAGAAGCTATTGTTTCCCAGTTATATAGTAACGTCCAACATTGAAATTAGTAAATGCTTGTCAGATAAATTTCCACCTTGGCACGTCAACAGCAAGCCAGTGAAGAGGGTTTGTACAAAAGCCAGTACCATTCTTCGCTCGGCGAAGCCCTATGGGCGGGAAAAGCCCCGGAAATACAAAGGTCATAGCTAGGCTTCCCCCCCCCCCCCGCCCCACGACATGATCGCTAAACTGAGATCGTGATCGTGTCTAATAATTGAAAAGAAATGATTATCCTTCAAGTGAACTGTTCAAAGGATGCGGAACTTAGGGGTAGTTCTTTGTTTAAGTCGAGAATTTAATCAGACCTGTGAGCGAGAAGTGAAATAGGCCATTTCCCAACTAATAATAATAATAATAATAATAATAATAATAATAATAATAATAATTATGATTATAATAATAAATTTCTATAGCGCCATTTCCCAATGGTTCAATGGTGCTTTACAAAGTTGTCATTACGTTAATCTACAAATAATCTTAAAAAACAACAAAAAAAAATGAACTAAAATTGATCATAACGATAAATAAAACAGAATTCCTAGCCAAAAGCTTCTTTAAACAGTCTTAAGTTTAGACTTAAAGTCGAAAGAGATACACATTTTCTTAATTCTAAGGGAAGGCTATTCCATAAGGTCGGAGCGGCAACTGTAAAGGAACGACCGCCATACGTTTTCAGATTAAATCTGGGAAACCAAGGAGATAATGACTAGATGATCTCAGTGTCCTGCGTGCTAGGCTTGTAAGGCCTTAGAAGTTCCGTGATGTAACTGGGAGCAGCGTCATGAAGAGCTTTGAATGCAACCAGAGCGATCTTGAAAATGATACTTTGTTCAACAGGAAGCCAGTGAAGATTTAAAAGCAAAGGTGTGACATGTTCAAATTTACTTGTTGAATAAATGAGTCTTGCTGAACAGTTCAAGACACGTTGTAAATCTTGTAGAACACATTTAGGTTGACCACAATTGCTTTAAGCCTCCCTTTCAAAGCGAGGCTATGTGCACAACCTTTCATATGAAAATTAGTTTTCATTCAAGTGTAAATAAGACCATATTTTTAAATATTAAAGGTGTGCACCTAGCCTCGCTTTGATAGAGAGGCTTAAGACAATTCCGAAATGGCTTATCAAAATACACCTTCACCAGAGTGCGAAAGTAGCTCGAAAGTTAAGCGATTCACCGTCGTCTGTGAGGCGCTTCCACTCGAAGTCAGCAAGGTTCCAAGAAGCCTTCAGTTCTTTAAGAGCTAGGTCTTAATTGAATTTGGACATGAAATCAAAACACGCGATGCAGAATGATGCAGAATTAGACTTTTTTGTTTTCGCTGTTGAAGCTTTTTTATATCAAAACTGATACAATGATATCCAACTGAAGAAAAGGAACCAGAGCACTGTTTTAAAAACGGGCATCTGTGACCAGGTGACTATCCCATGAACACATGGCTTTAGCCGTTTCAAATCAAACATCGATGAAAGAGAGATCCAAAAAGTTACACGTCTCTTATTTGGCAAAAAATCCAGTTGGCATAATTTTCGTCACATTTTGCCCCAAAGCATCCAAACATCGGCAGCTTATAATCCGCGGTCTTTGACACGCAAACAACCTTGCTTGTCTCAAGCGTTTGCATAAACAAAATAAAGCGCTTAACAAAAGCCCCGGAACAAAAGCCCAGGGCGGGGGTTACTCCCCCATATTGCCTATACGGGGACGTGCCGCTGGACAAGGCATGGTTTTTGGCCTCTCTGTCCTAAACAGGGTACAAAATTTTAACCGAGTCTGTCCTAAACAGGGTCTCAACTTGTCGTAAACAGGGTATGGTCAGACCCGATTGTAGTCGTTAAACATGGCTTACACAGTATTTAGGTATCCTAGATCGGGCACGTTTGCTGCTCTTTGAAACACTTAAAATTGTGTAAAACAAGGGAGTTGGTATAATAATCATTTGCTCTAAACAGGGACCTAAAATAGAGGGTGCTGTCCTAAACAGAGTAGATAATAAAGAGCTTTTTTTTGTCCTACATGCACACAGTCAGGCCCTCAAACCCTCAGTTGGTCAAGTGTCCCTCCCCCTGGGACAAAAGCACCAAAAGTTCGAAGGCGCTGTGGAAAAGGAAGATCAAAAGAGCAAATCGAAGACATATAAAATCAAAACCCGACTACAAAAAGGTAGAGATTCCTTTTTATCCAACAAGCTGTCCATTTCATTGCAAACAGAGTTATACAAATGACACATGAATAGAAGTCAGTACTGTAACTTGCTGAATTCATCGTCAACGTTTTCTACCTACAGTGCATGTAGTCTTAACATTTCTTTAATATTCAATTAAAACAAAAGTGGGATCCAAACAGTTAAAAAGGTTTTTTGCAACGGTTACCGGAACGGACCAAGTTTAGCAGACAACCTAATTTGCATAATGCGAGTCACGCAATTCTCCGGATTAGCATCCAAAGATCAGGACTCAGTAATTCGCTTATTTCATCAATTTGAACAGTTCAAAACTTCTATTTGTGTATGCTTTTCTGTATTTATGACTTGAAATGGAGAAATCTTAAAATCTAGAAGCTATTCAGTTCACACGATCCGAATTTGCTCAACAACCTAATTTGCATAATGCGTGTCTCATATTCGCAAAAATCACCAAAAGTTGGAAGTCACTGTGGTAAAGGACGATAAAAAGCGCAAGGTATTTTTATATTTCTGTACTCCCTGACATCTCATTAACGCACTTCGATAGGAATTTAGAGCGACTCGGTCTGGACTCGGGAAATAAGGGCCGACGAAGACAGGGTACTTTTGCGAGTTTTCAGAAAGTGCTCAGATGAGTGCTAATCTATCAATTATCACGAGCTTCCACTTCAACACAAATTAAATTTAACATACGCTTTACACCCTTGAAGGACCTCTTAACTTAAAAATAATAACACTTTTTTGCTGCGTGTTGTGGGTTTTGAGCAGTGAGGTCGCCAACTTATACAATTTTCGTGTCTGGCCAGGCGCTAATTTACGGCTTTTGCCGCTCTTACTGTTGTGGGCTCTAAAAAAAATATTTTAGCGTATTTCCCAAAACGAAACTCGTTTCCTTTACTTGTGACCCAAGATGGTTTCCTGGACAAAGTTTAAGGGAAAACTTTTTTCTGACCCGAAATGCAGTGGACCGCTCTTACAGACATTGCCACTTAAGTTAGGTGCAAATAATCAAGGACGCTTATTCTCGGTCAAAACGCTTCAAATCACCCCAAAAGATGATTAAATAGCAAGTAATATAACGCAGAAACAAGGTAAACCATTTATTATTGTGAATTATTTCGCATTTAAGGCAATTAAAACGTATTTGCTGCATTTTTCATTCAAACTCTTATATATATGCAAAATGGAACAGGTTAATATATGCGCTCCTCTCATAGTAAGCTAGGGCAACTTGTAGTGTAAGAACCTGTTTGTAGCCCGTGTCACGGGTTTGCTCACTTTTTTACTCCCATAAAACAACCTTCGTTTTGACATGATTATAATACCCTTGTAATATTCTGTTGCAGACATGAGTGAGCTCTATTTCAATAAAAACATTTCATGGCCCACGTCAAACTGTGGGTTTTTTTAAATACTGCGAAGCTAATACGCTAAAGAATAGATAGACTAATTAAAGTAGCTTTGTCGTAATCATGTTCCACAACGTGCTTGTTCTTTTTGCACACGACTTTAAAATCCAACGTGTTTATCCTAAGGGTGGACTTATTTGTAGCAGAAGTGTTCAGTAAAAAGTTCGACAACCTGTTTGTTTTCTTCGCGTTTGGGTTACGCTTATGGGGTATGCGATAAATCAATGGCAGGTTCCAGCGTGCACTCGTATTTTATTATCTATTTTAACGCTGTCACTTCTCATAACTTCTCCCACAGGAGGAAATTGTCTGCTGAACACCTGCAAAAGGTTTGCATTTTCCCGTGCTGCTGTAATGTTTGCTCGTACCACTTGTACATTACAAGTAACCTATCAGTTAAACTATTTCCTTCTAGAAAAGAAGAAAAAGTACATAATCGCCTTCACTTTATACCATTTCTCATCTTCCCCTCCGCCTGCGACTGCCATATTCTCAGGAGCTTCTTCCAAAACTAGTCTTTTTATTGTAATTAGTTATTACGTTCCCGAAAATAGAATGAGTTAAGGTCGCGGGGGACAAAATACGGTCATTAGCAGCATTTATGTAAAGAATATACACGAATTGCGACGACTAATACCGACAATACAGGTTTTTCAAAATATTCTGTTTCTTCCTCAAATCGCGAGGCACAAAGTCCGCAAACGTCTTGTGCATTTCCAGTTTCTAATCTGTGTATTTTACTTACCCTTAATGGTTCGCATTTTAATGTTTTGTTAGCAGGGTACGAACGAAGGCAGAATGCGCATGAAAGCAACATTCATCTATGAATTGTCGCGTGCAGCAGTATCATTCTATTTTTATAAAGAGCGCAACCGATAGTCTCCTAAGCAACCGGTTTTATTGTCACCACGTAACGCTCCTTTCGATATTAATAAAAACGGCTGAGTAGATAAAGAATACTGAGACTAAGAACGGGATAACTTATGTGGTACTATTTTTGATGAATGAGGTTTCGAAGTGAGGTACTCAAAGTGGTCCAAACCGAAATAAAACCACGCGGTTACAGATGTATGATTTATAGAAAGTAATCATTGCATTAGAGGTGCGAGTTTTGAGGCACAATGCTAACGACGCATTGGTTAATACAAATTAATTAGTAGGAGGTGCGAGTTTTTAAGAACAAAGAATTCAAAGAGCAGACTACAAACCTGTGGGAATGAAAAGGCGGTATTCATTGATGAAACCCTTATTCGTATTAGGAGTTTACACGCGCAAGAGTAAAAAGAAAAGGATATTTGAAACAAATGACACTATTCATAGCCTTCTAAAAAACGTTGAGGATTAAAAACACTCGGAAATATGTGGAAAGTACTGTATTTGAACAAGCGCGGCTTAAACCATCTTGAAACGAGAAAGGAGGTGTTTAGTTTGGAGCCTATTATGGCAATAATAAACTGTTTGCTTATTGTTGACACGCTTTGTGTAGTTTCGCTTAACCCGTGAAACAATAAGGTAAGGTAAGGTAAGGTAAGGTAAGGTAACTTTATTTAAACACGGTATTAAATAACGAGGCATAATCAAAGTTGTCTTCCCTTGCACAGTTTCACAAGGCTTCAATAGAAGGAGTAATCGACATAACAGTTCGCTTTTAGAACTCTGTTATCAGTTTGCGCGGCGCTTATAGAACGAGTAATAGACATGTTATCGTCTTCTATTTCGTGTACCTCGCTCGCTTCGTACGTAAGCTTAAATAACGGGGCATAATTATAGGAGTGTTCGACGTATTACTCTCTTTCCTTTCATGTAGATCGATTGCTTTGTTTGTCTCTTGGAGAGCCCGTTTTTAGAACCCTTTCATCAGTTTGTGCAACGCTTATAGAACGAGAGACATATTACCGTCTTCTCTTGGTGTACCTCGCTCGCTTCCTACGTACGCTTAAATAACGCGACATAATCATAGGAGTGATCGGCATATTACTCTCTTCCCTTTCATGTATATCGATCGCTTTGTTTGTCTCTTGGAGGGCCCGCTTCTAGAACCCTGTCATCAGTTTGCGCAACGCTTATAGAACGAGTAATAGACATATTACCGTCTACTCTTGGTGTATCTCGCTTGCTATGCACGTAAGGTTAAATAATGAGGCTCAATCATACTTGTATTGGCTATTTATACCTCTACATACGGACCGTGAATCGTAAATGACGGTCTGTAAGCAAGGATGGCGATCTGTGCGAAACGTACGGATCGTCAACTGCAGTTGGCCCTGGTGTGATAATGAGATGCATGCTCTGTATTCGGACCCGAGCAAGAACGACGGTCCGTGCAAAACGTACGGACTGTCAACTGCAAATAACGGTCCTTAAGCAAGGATGGCGGTCCGTGTGAAACTTACGGACCGTCAACTGCAAATAATGGTCCGTATCAGTGCGGCAGTATTGGACATGAGTGACGGATGGTTCGATAGGGTGGAGAGATTGAAAATGGAGATTTTGATAAGGGAAATGAAGCAAATGTTGGAATATTTTGGTATGTGTTTGTTGTTACGATATAAGGCCATTGGTCTCTTAGAGAATTTTGGAGAGAGGTGCCAAAATTCGAGATTTACAGCAAATAAATAACTCTGAATCGGTCACGTGACGGCCAACAGTGTGTTACCTTTCCCTTCGCTTATTAAGTGTTAGGTGCAAATAATCAAGGACGCTTATTCTCGGTCAAAACGCTTCAAATCACCCCAAAAGATGATTAAATAGCAAGTAATATAACGCCGAAACAAGGTAAACCATTTATTATTGTGAATTATTTCGCATTTAAGGCAATTAAAACGTATTTGCTGCATTTTTCATACAAACTCTTATATATATGCAAAATGGAACAGGTTAATATATGCGCTCCTCTCATAGTAAGCTAGGGCAACTTGTAGTGTAAGAACCTGTTTGTAGCCCGTGTCACGGGTTTGCTCACTTTTTTACCCCCATAAAACAACTTTCGTTTTGACATGATTATAATACCCTTGTAATATTCTGTTGCAGACATGAGTGAGCTCTATTTCAATAAAAACATTTCATGGCCCACGTCAAACTGTGGGTTTTTTAAATGCTGCGAAGCTAATACGCTAAAGAATAGATAGACTAATTAAAGTAGCTTTGTCGTAATCATGTTCCACAACGTGCTTGTTCTTTTTGCACACGACTTTAAAATCCAACGTGTTTATCCTAAGGGTGGACTTATTTGTAGCAGAAGTGTTCAGTAAAAAGTTCGACAACCTGTTTGTTTTCTTCGCGTTTGGGTTACGCTTATGGGGTATGCGATAAATCAATGGCAGGTTCCAGCGTGCACTCGTATTTTATTATCTATTTTGACGCTGTCAACTCTCATAACTTCTCTCACAGGAGGAAATTGTCTGCTGAACACCTGCAAAAGGTTTGCATTTTCCCGTGCTGCTGTAATGTTTGCTCGTACCACTTGTACATTACAAGTAACCTATCAGTTAAACTATTTCCTTCTAGAAAAGAAGAAAAAGTACATAATCGCGTTCACTTTATACTATTTCTCATCTTCCCCTCCGCCTGCGACTGCCATATCCTCAGGAGCTTCTTCCACAACTAGTCTTTTTATTGTAATTAGTTATTACGTTCCCGAAAATAGAATGAGTAAGGTCGCGGGGGACAAAATACGGTCATCAGCAGCATTTATGTAAAGAATATACACGAAGTGCGACGACTAATACCGCCAATACAGGTTTTTCAAAATATTCTGTTTCTTCCTCAAATCGTGAGGCACAAAGTCCACAAACGTCTTGTGCATTTCAATTGCAAGTTTCTAATCAAAACCAATAAAATAAGCATTATTGATCACTTAAGGCCCAGTAATACGGGCAACATTTTCGTGCAACTTGTCGCGCAACAATGTTGCCATTGCAAGTTGTGATTGTTTGTTGCGCGTATTACCACCTTCTCGCGCAACAAATTTTCATGTTGCAGAAAGTAGATGTCGCTTTTACTTTCTGCAACATAAAAATTTGTTGCGCGAGAAGGTGGTAATACGCGTAACAAACAATCACAACTTGCAATGGCAACATTGTTGCGCGACAAGTTGCACGAAAATGTTGCCCGTATTACTGGGTCTTTTAGGCTTGTTGTTTCAGTAGAAGCCAGATGCCCGCATTTATTTGTTGGAAACAAAAGCACAACTTTTTAAAAATATATCTAACAAAAAGCCTCATATCTTAGTTTGTAATAAAATTAATTGCTTTGATTCCCTTACCTGCTTTTCAGAATTTTAAACTGGAGCTGATGGAAACGTTTATATTTATGCAAACCAGAGTATTTGGCAACGAAACGCGAATCCACATAGAAAAAATTCATACACGTGTTTTTACGCTCGAAACTGCCGAGGTCGGCCAGAGGAAAAACAGTATATCGCAAGATTGGAGGACTCCAAGAGAAGCAGGTTAAAAAAAAATTCCGTTCAAAGAGCTGCTTTGGCGCTTAGACGAGTGCAACAAAATTTAATTTTGCGACACATTATTATTTTCTGCGTGCAGTGTTAACGATAGCCCGTGGATTAAAATTACCAAAATTACCATACTTATAGTTTTTGCATTGATCAGTTCACTCATGTTGGCTCGAGAAGCCTTCGGAAGCGTAAAAACAAGCAATTTTGTGTCCAAGAATTCATGATAATGATGATGATGAATGTCATGTTATGTTGTCGGTTTTACGTCGTTGCAAATTGATTCATATCATGTTTGGGGCAGAAAAGGAAGGAAAGCGAGAAAAATTAGAGAATAATAAAGGCAAGGCGACTACGTCATGTAAATGACAGGGGCACTCAACGGTTCGTCTCGGGCACTATCTGTTCGGAAGGCCTAAAATCTCATTGCCTGAGATTTTTGGATTTAATCGCAGTGAAAGCTAGAGATTTCTTGGGCAAAACATCACGTCGGACTTCCAGAACAAGAGGACTTGTTAGTTTCTTTTGTGTTCGGAGGGACAAATATGTCGTTTAGAGTGCAAAATAAGTTCAGCTAGCATTGTGTGCATTTTCGGCGAGCCATCAGAAGCTCGGAAATTCTGCGGATAGGGATCAGTTTCGTAAAATTTTCTGCGGCCTAAATTTCAGCCTAAAATCCGAACAGATCAATCTGTATCAGCTTACACAAATATGCCTTTAAAAAGCTCTGAAACAATCTAAGAAAGCAGAAAATGGCATTTCAAGTATTTTGCTAAATCAGTCTCGTTGGGTGCCCATGAAATGAGAAACCTCGTTATTGCTAAAAACATCATTAGGTAATTATAATATGATTTAAGGGGATATCAAGACAAAATTGCTAATTGTTTTCTTTTTTTTTGTTTTTTTGGTGTTTTTTGACTCATAAGAAACTCGGAAACAAATACAGCTAGCCTCGAAGTTAGTTTTAAGTGTTTCTATACGGGGCTTTGCTATTGTTGAAAATGTACAGAGTAGGAAGGCCCTTGAGTCAATCCCAAAATGACATTTTGTTTTCACATACCTCTCCCACTCCTGAAACATGCTGAGACCGGCTGTGAGATGACAAGTCCAAATCTCTCCGAGTTGGATGAGTAAGAGAAATTATAGCCACAAACTTAAATAATTTGGACTTTCGGATGCTGTTAATGTCGCTGGCTGGAAATATAGTATACGGCTCGAAGAAGAAATGAACAATGAACAAATATAATGTTCACGTGAGGTGGCTAGTTTTGTAAAATAAAAAACAAGAGCGCCTACGGCTTCGCCTCGTACTGGTCGTTTCTTTACGAAATGGCTTGGATGTTCATTGCTATTCAATATCAATATCAACGTTCCATTTGAACCGTAGTTCGATTGTCGAAATTCGTACAAACTAAATGCGTCTGAGGTATGACGTTTGTTTATGAGTCAATTGCTCAAATTTTTTCCTACCTTGATTACCACTGAAAAGAAAGATTCTTCCACATCAATTTGTTTTCGTTTGTTGTGTGATGCAAACATGTCATTCCAAACCAACGTAACGGCTAAAAAGAGTAGTTGCACTAAGCGAGCAATGTCAGTTTTGTGTTAAAATTCAAGATCAAGAACTGCTTCCCTCCTATTTACTTAATATCAACCCTTAGCCACGGTCTGTCTCTCGTCAAATAACATAACTTCTAGTCATCACAGTTTAATCAGCTTTTTTCGCGTTAATGCAAGTCGATGATTTCAATTAAATCTACACCTATTTTTTGCATTTAATATGGAATTCTGTCACAGTGCAAACGCAGACGCTAACGCTTGTAACAAGCCTAAGTAAACCAGTGTTAAAAATCTTATTTTCTTTCAAAAGCAATAGCCTTATTTCTCCCATCCCAAGCCATACCATATCAGATTGATAACACGGATACGCTATTATATCCTTAGCAATTGCGAACTGTCATTTCCTGCCGTCATAATATATTGAAAAGCCTACACCTGTTTAAACAAAACCCCGGAAGATTTCCGGAGAAGTAAATTATTCTTTATTTACTTGGTAAAATGCATGTGATGATGTTTTTCTACCTTAAGTGTTAAAAGTATCAGGTTTTCCTTTTTAGTTTATTTCGTTTCATTTCGCACCGATTTTTTTTTCGTTCAGTCATATATTCCTTTTTTCCTTTGACAAAGAGGCCAGTCTTGATCCTTTAACGTTCCTTTCATTTGCCGTTTATCATGAACAACACCTGAATATGTTATACCGGACACAAAACAAATATTTGCATCAATTTGTTTCCTTACTGATCCAACATTATGATCACAGCAACCTATAACAACACTACAAAGATATATATTTCAAATGATTCCGCATTTCTAACAATAAAAAAAGGGAAATTATACCGCCTGAAATTGAACTTGCTAGGTAGTCGTCGGGTCTTTCTTTTCACTCATTTAATTGTACTCAACCGTCCCCTTGTCCAACGTGTCCAAATTTAACTTGTTCACTTTCACCTTTCCTCTAATCGTTCAAGTGTACTCCTATCAAATCATTCATAATCGTTTGTTCATTCGTTCGTCTCGGCGATTTGGAGGTTGATTTTTAAGCGGAAAAAAACCACCGCGATCCGCAATAAGCTGGCGTTAATCAAAGGTAAGATCTGGAATATGATGTTCCTCGTCACTTCTATTCAGATGGTGCCCATTTTGAAGTCGTTACGAAATAGTCTCAACAAGAGGCAAGATCCACTGAAAGTTGTTCAAATCCTTAAATGTCGTTCTAGCCTGTTGAATTCCCGGATGTGACCCGGAATTTTACGAGACGCAGAATATGTCTAAGAACAAACAGTACTGGTACAACTACTAAGAAAGCTATATATTTTTCATTTCCTTTATTAACCCATATTCACCATTACATATTTGGCATAGTTACTGCGTCATCTTAGCCTTAAGGTTTTCATTTAGGGTTAACTTAATTTTATTACTCCGTTTACTGTTGTGAAGTTACTTCAACCTCAAGTTGGTGATCATTCTAAAGTTCTACACTTGGAGGCAGTATTCCTTCAACCATTTTCCCGAATCCTCCCTGGCCCTCCCCTAAATATCTTACAACTGCTTTCAGGTTGGCAATAGAATGTCGCAGAATAGCTACGTCACAGGTCTTAGCTTCATTTTCGTAACACTCGAGGTGCCGTTTGAGCGAAATCAGTAAATTCGGGTCACCTTTATGCTCAAACTGAGTATACCTAACGACGAGACATTTTCGCACGGTATCTCCAACGCACTCTTCGTAGTCATCCTCCTCTATCGAAAAAAATATTACTAGGGTTAATTCACACCTCGCCCTTTAGTGTCTATAAAGCCCTTAGAAACATTTTGATCAGCCCTTTATATAGAAATGTATATGGACAAATTTGAAATACAAGCAAAAAGCAAGAACATATACAGCGAAATATCGCAGAGAGCACTTAGGCACTTGGGCCGTACCTTACTTACGACGGAGTAACTGACACAAAACACCTAGAACCGAAGCAAGACCGCACTGAAATCAACATACATTTGAAGAAAATTAGCCTGATGTTAATTAATTTTAAAAGCAATAATTTTTGAGCAAGTGGTCAGCGGTCAACATTTTGTTGGAAGAGGCAATTATGTAAACACACGTTTATCGCTGCACTAGAAGGGACTTCAGGAAGGTCTGAACTCTTCCCCAAATTCCTTCTACCTTCTTATAAGCCAGATGTAATTACCTACCAATGTTCACTAAGCCTTCTTTCTCCAGTATACCTGCAAAGCAAAATAAACATTGAAAATTTTATCTGAAAGCAATATGGTAAATAGCAAATTCAGCGTAATCCCAAGTTGCTGTAGGCTGACTGGTTAGTTACAGTAATCCTGAAATAAGCGAAATTTAATGTGTTACAAACCTTGTTGCGGTTTTGGGAGCCATTTTAACAGGTGGGCAAACACAAGAGAGAATACACAGTAGAGTTTTGCTCAAGAGTTTACAAGATTTAAGGACGGTGCTTCCTAATACAGATGTATTTAAGCAAAGGTTACGACTGCCGGAAAAAGTAGATCTTAGCAAGGGTTATTGGAATCCAAAAAGAAAAATGTGGGTAGCCACGCATTTTTCAGAGATAATTAAGCAACTATAATTCTAAAACAGCGTTAAAATGCAAAGAATGTATGGCAATTTCTCCCCAAATTTCAGCTCAATTATCACTGAAAAATGCGTAGTTACCCCCAATTTTGTTTTTGGATTCTGATAGCCCTTGCTAAGATGTGCTTTTTCCACGTAGTCATAAACCGCGCAAAAATATTGTTGTATTTATAGTGGGCAAATTCCTTCAGAAACCTTAATATCCCTAGATGCGCAGAACGCATGCGCAATAACAAAAAGAGGCACCGCTCTTAAAATCTGAAAAAAGGTACAGTTTCCAAATTTTAGATATTAGACAAAGAAATTACTGACCAACCGCAGCTGGGGAATCGCATTTTGAATTTTTCGATGCCCTTGTCTTACACGTTTTCTCGCGGACTTTCACAGGTTATCAGCGTACGAGGACAAATTATAGCGGAGCCTGCGGGCAAAGCCAGCCAGCAGAGCTCCATTGCTAAGGAAATTTGGCAACCTATCAATCCGAGAAATTTTGGTTGTGACGTAATAGTCACGTGTCCGCCGTCCGTACGTACGTCCGTACATCCGTACGTCCGTCTGTCCGTCCGCACAGACTCTATGGGAGGGGGAGGGGAGTCCCAAGACAACCCGCCGGGGTAGAGAATGCCATCTTTTCTTGGCGGGAAATCGCACGGTGCTTTTGGGCAACCGGCGTTTTTCTTGGCGGGAAATTGCATGACCATCGTCGTTTTTGAAAAAGAGGTTTCTTTAAAAGCTTAAGCTTCTTTAGCATTTAAAGATTGCTCGAGAGTACTAAAGTTTTATACTTGACAAAAAAAACATGTAATATCTATAAATGGAAACAAAAAGTTCAAAAGAATACTGGTAGAAGGGGAAAAGTTCAAGTTACGAAAGCTACATTCAAAGGACTTCATCGCTTTGTTTTCTTCACGGCGGAGAGTTTGCCCTGTTCTGAAACACAACCGAGTAAGTGAAGTTTTAAAGGGTCTAAGGTACATGATTTCGAGTATTACGATGAAAGAAATTACATAGACGTTTTGAAATGGGAATTTGATTCATGCCATTAAAAATGTGTCATTTACTTTTGACTTTAAAAAATTATTAGGAAACGCGCTCAGATTTGTCACAGATTCTTGAATATTTTGCCGTGCTCAGCCGATTTCACTTGCGTGGACCGACCTACGATTTTGGAAGTGTAACGCGAATTGCATTTAAGTATAAACTTACAGGTTTTCGAACAAACTTTTTCAAAAATGATTTCTCTGTCCATTATTTTGTGTTTATTTATTCATAACAGTAGGTCTAAGCACAGCCGCAAGACAAGTACAGACAACTGCACAAGCTTTGCTTTCAATTTTGACTGTCCGGTCCATCTCTTTGTGCAACTGTCGATTTTCTTGTCCTAGAAGTTTTCAATAGTAATAATCTTTTAAGCGAAGCAGTTGTCGGTTTAAAGCTATTTTATCCCAAAAGCTTCCGAAAACAGTGTGCGTTCCTCAAGGCGCCTAACTTTATATAGGCTTACTTCGCATCAGCAAAACTTATGCCGGCATAATTTAATTAAAGCGTGTTTGGCGTTTCTTTGTTTTGAATCTTGATGGTCTCTGGTTAGAGAACGAAATATAACAGTTTTTTGAAAAACTATAAGTGAAGCAGTCACTGAGCAGTTGTCGGTTTAAACCTATTATATCCGAAAAGCTTCCAAAAACAGTTCCGTGCATTTTTAAAAGCGCTCGAATTTCAGACAATTTGCAGCCGCAAAACTTATGCCACAGAGTTAAGAATGTTTGGACGGTGTTTGTTTGTTTGTTTTCAATCTCGATCGATGGTCTCAAGTTAGAGAACGAAACATAAGGGTTACTTAAGTAACTATTAGCGAAGCAGTTTTGAGTTTACAGCTATTTTATCCGGTAAGTAATGTGTGTTCCTCAAAGTGCTTGAATTTTTTCGCGGCTGCTAAGACCTACGCGACATTTCTTCGATAAGTTTATTACAAGCGCGCTTCGAAGCTCCCCAGATCCTTTCTTTCGGGTAATCCCAGTAAAATGCCCGTGAAATGTCAGTATAAATTTTTGACCAGACTAATATTTTTATTTAGTGGCAGTTCATGTTATTTGTTAACATCCGGACGCGATGAAGATAACCCCTTTAAGAGCTAATGTTACCAACGGTCAAACATTTGGTGGCTACAGCTCAAAAATCAATTCCGCTCATATTCTTATGTTAGGTAGACCTTAATGTGAAACAAATCATTGCATAGTTCGTTTGGCTGAATATCGATTTATTTTCAAGAAAATCGATAATAACGGAATTCGCTCTAAATACCGCTTTTGGAGCTCTAAATTTTAGGTAAACCTTGAAGCTTCGCGTAACAAAATGAAACATTCCAGGGCAATAAAAAATTACCAAAACCTGTAGAACGATGTTTAAATATATGTTAAAAGCAAATTCAGCAATTTCTGCTCGTTTATTTACGAGCTCTAATTAAATTCATCCGACATACTTTCCACTAGATAAAAAGTATATCAAGTTTAACCTCTAAAAAAAGTATGTGGTACAGAATATTATTTGTCAAGAATCTGGATTTCAAGAGGAGAAGGGATGTTCTTTTCCCTCCTAAAAGGATTTTTAGGGGAAATTTATCGACCCGATGTTATAGAATTTTAAAGTTGGACAAAATGCGTTGATTCAATCGATCCGAAAAGTCAGCCTAATTAACTCAGTCTACACCACAGGTCACCCAAGCTCACTCTGAGAGGAGCGCATATAATAACCTGTTAATTTTTGCATATTTTATAAGTCGGCAAAATATAAGAGTTTGTATGGAAAGTGCAATTAAGACGCTCTAAATACCATAAATGCGAAATAGTTCATAATATAAATGGTTCACGTTGTTTCTGTGTTGTATTAATTGCTATTTAACGGCTTTTTAGGGTGATTTGAAGAGTTTTGAGCGAGAATAAGCGTCTTTCTAATTTTTGCTCCCAATTAGTATTATAATATTATGCAAAGGTTGCACACTGATCTGCCATTTCAAAGCATACCTCTTTTCGCTAAATGAGCTATATTTCTTGAAATGCGCCATTTCCACTCACAATTTCTTCAAATCTGAATGAATCCATAGTCGAAAAACAACTATACGCCGGAAAAGTTCCATCTTTCCCAACATTTTGTCACCATAAACGGCAATATTTTGAGCTTCTTGTAAAAGAAATCAAATGTCGGTATTCGACCGCCGACCTCTGCGCACAAATATATGCAAATATGCTAATCTCATCTCGCTGTTCTCTTCTCACTGGACAATTCGCACAATGGCGTGGACATGACAAAAACTACTGTGACGGAGAGGTGTGAACGGTAAGCAAATGGTCACGCTTCACGCATGAAATGTCACACCCTGTTTACAATCTGCCGGGAAAAACCACCAGACAAAAACTCGCGCGCGTTCCAATTGTCTCTGTCTTGAAGAAAATAATAAAAAAAAAGACAATTTGGATCCTCCTTGTGTTTGCCCTAAACTGCAAGTTCAAGCAACATTTTACTGCCAACATCTCTTGCTTCGAACACTGGTTTCATTTCCCTTTTATAAAAAGCCATTTTCCCTTAAAACCTACCCTGGGTACCAGAGGTTTTTCTCGCTAAAATGGCACCCAGGGTACTTAAAACCGGGAGCACGAATTCAGTACGAATATAAATACGTGTACTTCATATAAAAAAGAGAAACTAATAGCACTACGCGAATTGTCCAAAAAAAAAACAAGAAGACATTTTTATTTCTCACATTTTTATTCCTTCCAACTGACAGGATGCGAGAAACAGTGACGTGCAAAGCGTGTATGCCAGTTGATAGCAGTCGTATCTAAACGAGGACGTCTGCACTTCATACTCGAGCTCGTTGTATCGAACAAGTATTGGAACAATTATGTATACGTTTTGCAGTCGTTATTGTCATTATTGTCTATTGTGGCTTTAAAACACTATTGAAATTTTTTCATCCGAGACTTGGAAGGGAAACGGTTCTCCTTGCTCTACTCCGAAGTGCTGCTTTACACGGATTCCATGTCCCACGTGTAAGTAATTTCAAACTTCGCTGATTGTACTTGTTATCTTTGCGATCATATATTGTTTTGCAGTATCACTATTAGACTTGCTCCAAGTCTCTCGAATAAAAAAGGACGAAAACAGTTATTGCAGAGAGGAAGAATGATTTGCGCTTATGTAGCGCACGATAATTCCCATCACGCGTGCGATGCAAACCAGTGAAGTCTACGTCACAAGCGACTTGTTTCATTTTTTAAGGGGGGATTCCTTTTCGGACTCTTGCGTTTGGCTCGGCGTGTTTCACGAGTCTCCGCCGTGATTGTAATGTTTTTTGCGTTCTGTTTGCAAGAAACAAGAAAGCACGGAGTTGTCTAGGAAGTCAATAGAATGATTTGGACGGTTTCACAACAACGATTTTCACAAGACATATGTGTTGTTTGCTGTAAAAAAGGCTTTGAACATAGATGTTTAATACGGGGAAGCTGTTTTCGTCAAAAGGATCAACACGCGCGTGGACCGGCCGCCGTTTTTATTTATGCTCGATCGAAACTTTTTTTATAAATTTTAAATGTCACAGGTTGTCCGTCTTTGGTCGCAGATTTCTTTTTTATTCAGTATTTATTTTATTTTATTGTATTATTTTTGTATTGACAGACTAACCGCGGAGCAGTGCAGAATTCTTGAGACTGCAGAGCGTGGACACAACATATTAATTACGGGCCAAGGGGGGTCTGGAAAGTCGTACTTGATTAACCGCATTGTTAAAAGCTTGAGGACCAAAGGTAAAAATGTTACCGTCGTGTCCTCAAGTGGAATTTCATGTACCGTGTTTGATGAGTCCTTAAAGGCGTCAACTGTGCATTCCACCTACGCACTGCAAACAGCTGAGCTACCATGGGAAAAACTTGTTCAGCGGTCGATAGCGAACAAACAGTGTATGAATACAATTTCGAAAACTGATACTTTAATCTGGGATGAAGCAAGCCTGTCCAGCGCAAGAACTTTTGAAGTTTGTAATGCCATTCACCGATCTCTTGCTCTGAAAGAAAACAAAGGTAATGCGAGACCCTTTGGCGGAAAGCAAATAATTTTGGTGGGCGATTTTTTACAGTTGCAACCTGTAGCAAACATGTTTGACACAGGGAAATTCCTCTTTGAATCGGAACTTTTTAACGTTTCGATCCCGCATCGATATGAACTATTGACTTTGTTGAGGCAGATACGTGGAAGTGTCATGTTTCGGAAGGCTCTCAACGAGCTTCGCACCGGTCAGTGTTCGGAAGATTCAGCAAAGTTTTTAACGTCACTTCAGAGGCCCCTTGAAGTTGATCTCTCTAAAGAAGCCACCCACATTTATTTCAGAAAGATTCCGGTGTTGCTTCACAATATTCGCGAGGTTAATAATATGCCAGGACAAATGCTATCTTTTGATTGTCGAGACAGTGGAAGCTGTGACAGGATAAGTTGCCCTGCCCTCCAAAAACTGCTTTTGAAACCAAACTGTAAATTAATGCTAGTCTGGAATCTGTCAGGGTCCTTAAAAAACGGCAGCCAGGGAATATTTTTGGGCGTGGAGCAAAACCAGCTATTGGCAGTTAACTTCCCTGATGTTGGAAAAGTGTTAATCGAGCGTCAGACCTGGGTCAAAGTAGACAGGAGTGGAAAAATCATTGGGCAGAGAAATCAATATCCTTTAGTCCCTAGTTACGCCAGCACATGCCACAAGGCGCAAGGACTAACGCTTCCAGCGGTGGTAGTTCACTGCAGCCAAGAATTTGTGTCGGGTCTGACATACGTCGCTGCTTCTCGCGTAGAAGAAGATGGCCATTTACAGCTAGTCCAGTTCAGAAAGGAAAGGCTTCTATCTCCACCTCCAGAGGCACTATCTGTATGCGATGTCAATAAACCTCAGCTGCCTAACAATGAATGTTGCCGAAATCAACATCTCCCTGATCACCTCTTCTGTTGTGAGGACGCCGACTGTCTCAACTCAGACAACGAAGACATTGAAATGCCCTCAAGAGAGAAAGATGGACTGGTAAAATCATATTTTGAGCTTATACAATGCAACAACCCTGTTATCGATCTTGAAAGTGTTTTTATAACACTTACTAAACCAGAAAACGAGCTTGCCTCCCCGCCTGAATCTTTGGATATAACTGTATATCTGCGAAGTCTCCTTCTGCCAAATAATGTAGCCAGAGATAATGAATTTGCGTCGCGAAAAAACTCCACAATAAATCAGTTGCTGGAAGAAGAATCAGTAGAAAAGAAGGAACTTTTTCTCAAAAATGTATGGCTCAAAGCCTTTCAAACTGTGGAGGAGTTCTTGGTGGCAAATGCGGAAGATGTGGTTATTTCGAAAGTGCAGTTCACAACGGCCAAGTCCAAGATGGACCAGTTTACGAAATCAGCGGAGTATTTTCAAATGTTGATGGCCTTATTTGACGTCACCACCCTTTCGCCAGAGCACACCAGCATTGGGTTCAGTTGGTGTAACTTTGTGTTTGAACAGTTGCTGCTTGCACTTGGCGACAAGATGTCAGATGAGAGAAATGGAAGTGTACCTTTTAAAGTTTCAGATATGCCAGTCCAGGGATTGGCCAAGCTTCGATACGTTGGTGGGTGGGCGGTCAGAAAGGTCCTTGAAACTTGCAGAAAGTACGTTCACGACAACATTTTCTCTTCTGTTCAAAAAACAAGAGAGAGAGTAGAAGCCAATCGTGCCAAATGCGAATTACTGGAGGAGAATGTGATTGTACCGTTTGCAGTTATTGAAAAAACATCTTTCCATCCAGAAACGCTTGAATTGACTGAGGATAGGCAGTACCGCAACAGGGGGCTCCTTCACATTACTGATGCCACTTTCAATTTCTTCTGCGAGTTGGAGCAGCTTCGAGTTGACAGCCTCAATATAGCCAAGCTCGAACGCGAAGTAAAGAAAGAAGACTTTGCTGAAAAAAACCTGAAGACCATTTTGTCTTCTCCAGACCTTAAAGTTAGGTGGCATTCGTGCTTCGAAGAAGATGGTGACAAGGTGAGCAAATCAATTCCAATTTCCAAACTACATAGTAAAATCAAACTAACAGAACCAACAACGATGGAGGATTATGTAGATTCACTGCCTAGACATTCGTATACTCAGTTTTCTTGGACTAACTGCACGGTATATGTCATTGTACATACTCGTAGCTGCGTAGCCACCCAATAAGAATACTTCTTGTTTTCAAAACGAAAACCTCGCAGCCGGTAGAGCTACAGTATCAGACACACTAGTTGGGACACATTCTGTCTCCATGCCCTCTCAATGTTTGTGTACAAGATTTGCTGGCTGAATAGTGATGGCAACATTGAGAGGGAAACGGGAAGCACGGGAAAGAAAAAAGCAGAGTTGACTTGGAGTGGCCCAACTAATTGTGTCTGAGACTGTAGGTGCAAACGATTTCTGCGGATAGGTTCGTTCCGCCATGGTATTGTTAACAACGTATTACCCAAACTCAGCCATTTTGGGTTAGAGAAGTCTTTTGTTGCTTGCTTTTGAATACAGTAAATCGCTACAACACAGGAAACATTAGTTGAATAATATAAAAACAACCATTTCGGTTTGAGAATTTATTTTAATTATCTGCCTTTGATTACAATAATTCGTTACAACTCCTGCAATGCAATATTAGTTAAATAATATAAAAATAAAAATAAATAAATGTTCCATCTGAACATTACCATGTTTATTTCATTTTTTGTTGATTCTTCTCTATCTTACGTAGGAGCTGATAGATGAGCTGTTTACTGGTGTGGTTACCAGATATGTTAGGATGGGAGCGGGTCAGTTCCTGAGGGACTTTAGAAGAGCGTATCATCTGAAAAAAAGTGCTGAACACAGAAAGAGGGTCCTGCAGAGGAAACAACGAATCGCTGAAAGAAGCGAAAAAGTTGCACTTGATGACATGTCGAAAGATCGCAGCCCGGGAAAGAGTGTTTCCTACGGCAGACTTGTTGCCTTCGTCTCTAAGCATGGGGAGAATGGTTTGAAGAGAAGCTACTCAAAAGAACAACTACAAAAGTTGTGTCGTGCAGCTAATATTCCGGTGGTCGTCAAAGACAACAAGGGTGTCCTAGCTCGCCGACTAGCAAGGGCACTTAGGGAAGAGGAAGGTCGTTTTGCATGCTCGTACTATTTAGATAAACTGAAAGTAGTAATTCCTCAGGACAACTCAGATGGAAGAATCATAATCAGATTGCAACGCTAGATCCTAGTCCGTTGTAGACTGATCTTATTTCGCCTCCTTCAATGAATAGTCTGGTAAGGGACTGAGTATCGAGCTCTCATGTTAAGGGTGAGACTCTTAACTACCACATCGTTGCTATGGAACGTTTTTAGCCTTTATATCTTAGAACCCTGCCTTCCACAGATAAGCTGCTTGGCCACATTTTCCGTGGGAACGGGTTTCAAAATTTTCGATCACATCCATATTTGGCAGGTCAGGTGACCAGAATAGAGAAAAGCCTAAACATAGACCGCGTACAAGATTTCACAATTATCGAGATGCAAAATGTGACGTATAGATTTACTGAAATTCGCGTTATTATAGAGGTTGTGACGTCATACGTACGTATACTTATACATTTTCTGCTGTAGCTACTTTTCTTTGTGTAAACAGTAAGTGCTTAGGTCGGATTATAAAGAAGACTGAATTGACTCCGATGTGTTATTTTACCCTAACCTTTTCTTCGAGTCTTAGGGATTTTCTTTCTAATGCGCTGTTTTCCCCTGGCACTAGCTATACACGCAATTCAGATGTTGCTCTAGAACACATCACCGGTCTAGTGGTACGAAAGGCTTCACAACAACGTTGGACAAAATACCATCCACAGAATCTCTTAGCAACAACCCCTGATCTGTAGTTAGGGTCTTCCCCTTAATGCGTTGTTCAATGTGTATGTACACTGTCATGATTCATTGGTCTTCACTGAGTTGCCTTAAGAAAAACGTTTCTATTTCAAAGACGTTTTGGAGCCACGGACTTCAACCGCAAGTTAAATTTTCCCTTTGTTTGGCTTATATTTTCTCTTCACCAAAGCATTGAAACCCTTTGTTTTGGTATCTGCTGGTTTGCTATCATGGACGTGATGGCATTGATAAAATTCGTCAAAACGAAAAAAACGCAACTTCTGGTTACCGTCCGTGGCTTACAAACGTCTGTGCTTTAGTTCCCTAACATTTATCCACGGCGTTATGAAAACAACAACTGAATGACAAAATGATACAATTTAGCTGTAAGTTTGTGTTGTCTAGACTTTATCAGGATATTTCAGGGGGCAGAATGGAGACTGATCACCCACTTTCTTCCCGACATTGCTCTTGCGGCTAACTGTTGTTTGCCCGTACCGGATGCTGTTTTGTGCAGATTCCTGTAACCGGTAGGTAGGATTGTTGTTTTGGCCATTGCAGGCCCTGAGCTGGCAGAAATGGTTTTCCACCAGATCTTGGTTGATGATCCATAACTTAATTGTTGAATTCGGAAACTCTGAGAGCTTTATGCTTACTACCGACTTCACCCCCTGGATCATTGACTGCAAATCAAACCACAGTTTTGTCGACAAGAAATTCTTGCTTTCTGCGTCCCTTTGCCACCTTTCTAACCAAGAATGAAATCCAGTCAGCACACCAAGACGCTGATCCTTTGAGTTGGAAACCGACAACTTGTTTGTAAAAATCTCAATTGTTTTGGCAGTGTGCGTAAGAAGTTGGATTGCTCCATTTAAATAGCTGCCATCTTTGCGTTCAGATGTGAGATGGCTCTGGTAAGCCTGCAAAAAGAGATTTAAATGTGGCACATTTTTGTATACAGTTCTAGCTTCAGGGGCGTTCCAAGAAATGTTCTCATTGTAAGCCTGACGGTTATTGGCATTTTTTTTGGGGGGGGAAGGGTGACGGGACTAGGTGTGCTCCCCCGTAGAGTCAGTTGCAAATTGCTTGCAAGTGTAAGCAATGAGCGGATCCAGGATTTATGAAAGGGGTGGCTGTTAGCAAGGCTGGCTAAAAATTATATATTATTTTTGACACCTGTCCAGTTTCCTTGCACTTATTTTCTATTTCAGGTTGTTTAGTTCTCTTTTCTTTGCCCGTCGTAAGGGGATGGCTAGCCACCCAATCCACCCCTCACCCCCCCCAAAAAAAATCTCCCCCCCCAAAAACCTATTTAGCTTAAACGTAAGATCGAATTTAGGCTATTTAATAATACTAGCAGATTCGTTTCGTTAATTATTGTAACTTGTTTTCTCTCTTGTTCAACGTTCCTACATTATCTGCTACATATACATTTTCAAGTTGTAGGTCACCTTTTCCGATCTAATTTATTTATTTATTTATTTATTTATTTTGTTTTTACTTGTGAGAAAACTAGTCAAACTTCAAAGTTAAAAAAGAATTACTAAGAATTAAGTTTAAAGCAAACTATGTACTGTACTTAAAGTACAAAATGTTTATGGTAGCAACATATTAAACTCAGGAGAAACATTTAAGCCAACAATTTTTATTTGACTCAAATGTATACGAACCTGCATAAGATGAAGCATTGTTGCGTCTAACACATCTTCTGCAAGATGATTTCTCATCCGCAGTGCCGGATCCAAGTGCAGATGCGGCTCGGTCAGCTTCTCATGTATGGGCAGGGAGTTGTAGGTTTGATCGAATTCGAAGGCATCTACGAAGTGGGACCACATAATTTTGTTCCCATCCACAGTTAAGCAGCGTGGCTTGCCAGATGAATTACTTTTTTCGATATTATTTCTGATCTTTTTGAAATTATGCTGTGTGAGAACAAAATAGTTTTCTTTATCGGTATGTTTTGCTCTCTTGACAAGATTTTTCTATGTTTTAACCAACATGTCAACTAAAAACGTACATTAAGATAAACTAAGGGCCATGCATCTATAGCCTCCCCTACCAACCCCCACCCCCCCCAAAAAAAACGAAAAAAAAAACGGAAACAGAAAAATTGGAAATAACATTTGTTCATGTAGAAGTTTAGGAGGTGGTACGTTTCCCTTCTCGCTTGCCTTCTCACTAGTTACGAGACGCGTATCCGTTTCAGCTTAATATAAACTATAAAAAAACAAGAGAGACGACTTATCATCAGACTATTAGAAATAACAGCCATTTTTTCCCTGTCCTCAATTTAACTCCCCCATATAACTGTACATGTCCGGAGGGGGGCTGTTAAAAACTTTTTCTCTTTATGTTTTAATATCATTGATTTAGTTCTGTTTACCTTACAATCTATAATGAACACCATTTCTCCCCCAGTGTGCGGGTTGAATGTAGCAAAGTTTGCTGGAACAGGATTTCCATCTGGGAAATGCATCTTGACGAATTGCCGATTACACTCTGCTCCATCAAGGACGCACCAGTAGATACTGTATAAAGATACGACAAAAGATTTTAGCTGCTTTTGTTGTTGTTGTTTTTTAAATCAGATCTTACAAACCGAATTTGGCCGGTTGAAATAAAATCCAAAAAGTCTGTAATTTCATTTTCTATTGTATTAGCAACATTTTTTTCGAACGTAAAAGCATATGCATCGTGATGAACACAACTTACGTAAAACCACTCTCTCTCATCATGAGAACGCCATCCCAAAACAAGGTGTAAAGATCGCATGGCAAACAGTTATGACTCGGAAACTGAGCAATTGGAAATCGGAATCCTGAATCGCTGAGGAACATAATCTGGAGAACATGTGATGCAAGAGCAGTCTCTGTGTTTCCTATATTTTAAATACAAAATAAGAAGACAGTTAAATTGTTTCATGATCACGCAGCAGCATTAGAAACAAAAACAATTTGTCATATATGTATGAATTGAGTACCTCCAAGTTTTTCCATTACGTCATGGGCTTCTCCAAGATCGACAAATCCAACAATTCGGTGTTTGCCCTTTCGAACGACCATCTCGATGTTTTCCTGTTTAAAAAAAAACCGAAAGAAAAATGAATTGTCAATTGCAGACTAATTACATACAAACTCGTACCCAGTCGCTATTTATGAGTCTGGGGGAAAGGGAGAGATGATTGGAATCACTTGAGGCGCGCGGGGTGACAAATGGCGACTGGGCACGAGTCTGAATTTCACATACAAAATGGCCTGAGTTATATTCCGTGCCCTGTCCTTTAAAGGACGCAATGCAACCGAGGGTCTTGTGCATAATAATACAAGTTAGCTTTCCTTTTATCGAAAATGTAATTTGGCGTTCTAATTAGGCGGAGCAAACTAATCTTGATTAAAATCCCAACGATTCAAGTACGCAGGTGTATTCTGAATTTGGTTTCTCATTGGACTTATTTGGCGTTCCATACAACAAACTTGTAGTACGCGTTCATCCAAGGTGTAAACAAAAGATGAATTATACTGCTCAGCCTCCGGGCGAAATGTAATTGAAATGTGCCTACCGTTAAATTTACTATTTTTCAGCGAGTTGAACGACTACATGTAAATCATCGCTACCTTAAGCACTCACTGAATTACAAAAATCCGTAATTATAATTTTCGCCTATCCTTTTTCATCGGAAAAATATTGAATCACCACAATATTGTACTTGTTTAATGTGTCTGAACCATAGGAACATGAAATGTAAGAAAAATTGATAATTTCCTGGTGCAATGGCATTCTCGTCAGCTAACTCTCCGTGCTTTCCTCCGCCGGAATCTGTTTCCTTGTTACTCTTCAACATCATCCTATTTATCTTTTAATTGTTCTTCAGAGTAAAAACTTGTCAAGATGGCTGGTGTTCAAATTCGAAGAAATAGTTAACAAGTTGTTCAATGCTAAATTTTCAGGGGGACAAATAACAATTTTCTAATTTGCCATAAAACTGAGCAGCTAATAAATGTGACCTTAATTATGCCAAAAGGTAATTGAAATCACAATACATCAGTTACCTGAATTTTCATTTCGTCAAGCACAAAGCCTCCCCAGTAATCTGCTTCCTGTAGACCAATCCGTTTTGCCTCGTACTTGCACCATTCCACGATATTTCTTTGCCAACCAGGCTTTTGTTCGTTCTTGTTTTTGTAATACCTAGAATAATTCATTGACAAGAGCTTAACCATATTTCCAACATCCACGAAACGATATCGATTGCCTCAAGTACAGTCACTTACTGCAATCATCAATACGATAAAGTTTATTCCAAAGTTTAAACGTTTGGTTAAAATCCCTGTCATGGAAGGATCACGTGTTGTATGTTACACAAACAATCAATAAAGTAGGAAACAACTACATCGACCTTCTTCTTGAGTGATTGATGATCTTCCCTTTACAATTATGTTTCTGAAATACTCAGTGCTACTTCCTTTTTAACATGTTTTTTACCTGATTGTCTTGTTACTAGGAAGAATGACATATTCCCTCAGCGCATCAAGGACGTGAGGGTTCTTGCAATAGAGATCCAAGCACAGTCGAATTACCCTGAATTAAGAGGAAGTAGGACATCAGGGGCCCGTTTCTCAAAACTCCCGATACCTTTCCGGGCTCAAAAACTATGTTTGGTGCACAACATTCTCCAATAGCAATACAATTCTTATTCATTTTGAAAGCTAAATTTTAACATTTACAATTTCGTGAGGCATCTCGCTAAGTTTGCGCCAATATTTACTATTAGCTGACAAATAAATGAGCTCGAAAAAATACTGACCGGGCCCGGAAAGGTATCGGGAGTTTCGAGTTTCGAGACACGAATTTTGCTATCAGTTGAAAGAACACTTAATTCTATCATTATCATCATCATCATCATCATCATCGTCGTCGTCGTCGTCGTCGTCGTCGTCGTCGTCGTCGTCGTCGTCGTCATCATCATCATCACCATCATCATCATCATCATCATCATCATTATTATTGTGGGTTACACTAATTAATTTCCGACGCTCATAAATTGCCGGATTAGATGAGCAAAATAAAACTCAGCTTACTTTGGATGCCACCGATAACCATGCTTGGAGGCAGTGGCCAGTAGTTTGGTCTGTTGCTCCCACAGAATCTTCATACCTTCTGGTGCATTTTCAGGAAGGCGAACCTTAGACATAATTGTTGAAAACTCGGCGTGATCATCGTCACTCAACTCAATCATGTTTTCTGTAAGCATAGCATTGAATCTCTTGCCTCTTAACTTTGCATTGGTGTGATCCTTCTTCTCGTTTTCAAACTTCACTTGTAGCTGCTGCCTTGTTAGATACCGATTGTTATGCTTGGGGTGCAGTTCTCCTCTCGAATCTGCTTTCTTTCTCTTTTCCACTTCGTACTTCCGTACACGTGAGCACTCGGAACATCGCGAACCTGGAGGACAGATAATTCTACAGTTTGAAGAAAATGCTCTCAACTCGTGGGCGTCGGGATCAGACAAGCTGGTGTAAACAGCCACCCGATTGGAACCATAATAAGCGTCGGAATCATTTACTTTCACTCCTTTACATAGTTGTGACGTTGACATAAAACTTGCCAGCAACTGAATCTCCTCTTTGGCACTGTTGGTGAATTGACCAAGTTTCATGCCAGTAAGTTGTTCTGCGTCCACCTTGCAGCCGTGAGAATGGATGCTGTATAGAAAGACATTGTTCGTGTTCTTCTCGTGTCGGCGCTGAATTTCAGTCACCACTCTTTGCCCATCAAGAAGCCAATCTTCCATTCTTATGAGCGACAAAGACTCATCTTCGTTTGGTCGGACCTGCCATCCTGTAACATCCTGTAACATCGTAGTCTCGTCTTCCCCTAAGGAACCCCGTTCTCCATCTTTCCTCCTGAGGTTATGGAACACCACCTCCTGCTTCCCATCTTTGGATAACCTTAAACGTTTGTGACTGACTTTCTCGCCCCACAAATTTCTAACTACTTTACCAAGCGATTGATGGGTTAATCTTGTCTCCTCGTTTTCGCTCTGGAAGTGGGCGATGATCGAGGACAGGCTAACCGACCCTCCATCACAGCACTCCATCACAGCACTCGTAGTTTCGCAACACCCTGTTAAAGTGATGATAGACTGAACTGACCTTACCTTCAATGATTTTCCAACAATATTAAATTATTTGTACACTTACCACAATTTTGCTTTTATGTTGTATCCAACACTCACGTTTGGCTTTTTCTCAGATATTTGTCTTCCATTTTGAGAAGACATTTCTTTATAACAGGCAAGGTGACTAAACTCTTCCACCACTTGTTTGCAACAACAAGCTCGCTTATATAGCGCAAATTTCCTTATCATACGGTTGCTAAAAAATACATACACGCTTTGCGTGCTACAATTTCGTGCATCTTATATTTGCGAAAAATTAAAAACAAACATTTTTTATTCTCGTTTCCTTTAAAAAAAAGGGGAAATGAAACCAGTGTTCGAAGCAAGAGATGTTGGCAGTAAAATGTTGCTTGAACTTGCAGTTTAGGGCAAACACAAGGAGGATCCAAATTGGAACGCGCGCGAGTTTTTGTCTGGTGGTTTTTCCCGGCAGATTGTAAACAGGGTGTGACATTTCATGCGTGAAGCGTGACCATTTGCTTACCGTTCACACCTCTCCGTCACAGTAGTTTTTGTCATGTCCACGCCATTGTGCGAATTGTCCAGTGAGAGAAGAAAAGCGAGATGAGATTAGCATATTTGCATATATTTGTGCGCAGAGGTCGGCGGTCGAATACCGACATTTGATTTCTTTTACAAGAAGCTCAAAATATTGCCGTTTATGGTGACAAAATGTTGGGAAAGATGGAACTTTTCCGGCGTATAGTTGTTTTTCGACTATGGATTCATTCAGATTTGAAGAAATTGTGAGTGGAAATGGCGCATTTCAAGAAATATAGCTCATTTAGCGAAAAGAGGTATGCTTTGAAATGGCAGATCAGTGTGCAACCTTTGCATAATATTATAATACTAATTGGGAGCAAAAATTAGAAAGACGCTTATTCTCGCTCAAAACTCTTCAAATCACCCTAAAAAGCCGTTAAATAGCAATTAATACAACACAGAAACAACGTGAACCATTTATATTATGAACTATTTCGCATTTATGGTATTTAGAGCGTCTTAATTGCACTTTCCATACAAACTCTTATATTTTGCCGACTTATAAAATATGCAAAAATTAACAGGTCATTATATGCGCTCCTCTCAGAGTGAGCTTGGGTGACCTGTGTCTACACATACACAAACAACTTCACGTTTACCACAGGTTTTGATCAGCCAACAACCGACTTTAACACAAAATCCTCTAACCTTCATGTTGCTGTATCACATACAAGGGCTGAAGTCCTTGTTGACGATAAAATTCAAGCAAACTACAAGGAAACTTGACAGGATATCGCAACCGTGCTATGCTGTTTAACCGAACATTCTCCGTTTTTGATGTGAGGATGCTCTTTTCCCATTTTCGTTAGAAAACAGTCTTAAGACGGTGTTGTACATAAGATGTCTTTCCTTTAAAACTAGCTCTGAACCGAAGAGCGAAACAAGAAGTCGTTAGTACAAAAACATCTCTTACGTGCTTTGGATGACTGCTAATTAATTCAGAACGAGTTTTGGTGAAATCGACAACTGGATGCAAGTACCGCGGTAACGAAATTTTGAGTGTATTGGGTGAATTTGGGGAATAAGGTTTAATTTTTTTCAAATAAGCTATTTCTGTCATCCTACGTTTACTAATTTAAGGATTGAGTGAAGATTGTCAGTAGATTGGGTTCGACGAGCACTTTAAAATGAGTGAAACTGAAAACAGCGCACGTTGGTTGCGTGACATACCCCAGACTGAGCTTTTACCTGATACGCAGGGCGAAGGGGATTTAAAAATATATATTCTCTGTTGGTTTTGTAAGAAGTCGCACAGTTGATGAATGCTATATTAGGTACTATGGCTAGATTAAAATACAAAGTCAGGCATGAAAATTTCCTTTTCGGTCTTAAAATTCGTTTTGTTGGGGGTGAGGGTGGGGCTATAGGTTTTGGGGAAGAAGTTTTAGAAAACACTGAATCGACTGACTGTAACGATTCCTGGCATTCAAAGACTTTCAAATAAAGCAGTGTGATGCCTTAAAACCTCCTTTTCATTTTTACCTGGTTCTCGTTCTTATTTCCGTGCTCGTGTACATTAAACGCACAAACGCTTATTTACGGAGAATAAACATTAATAAGAAATCAAAACTGTACTACTGGTTCTCAGGGAATAAAAATTAGTGATCTGCAAGCTTGTTAGGAGCTTCCTTATGTTGTCAGAACACACAACCCACTACAGGCTTAACTTGGATGATGTTTTATGAGTCTTGGGTTTTCCGCTTTCGACCCTCAACACGCACCAACGAAAAACGAGTCTACTCGACTGTCACCTCCTCTAGTACGTGCAGTCTTTTTTTAAGGTGTATGAACACAGTTTGCGCGTGCTGTACGATTTGTACTGCTGACGTGAATTAGCGCGCACACAAAGCTGACAGCTTTAAGAAAAACAAACATGGCGCCTGTACAGCGATCATTTCATTTTGTTCAGTGAATTGTGCAAGCGTTTTTTCTTTTCCGTATTAACAAGCAAACAGTTTGTTATGTGTGAAAGCGTTTGTTTTTCAATGTATTAAAGGCAGTACTATTGGAAAACACCCTGCCTTTCTGGGATTGTTCGTACGGATCGAGAATTAAGATCGAGAACCCTCTCAAAAGCAGCGCATGCGCAGTCAACCAGAAAATTGACTGCATGGTTTAGTGAAGATGCACTGATTTCTACGGAACCGCTCGTTAGAATTTAATGAAATTCGGTAGAATAATGGTGCAGGACACGCCTAACTCGCCTGCATGCACTCTGTCCCATAAAACATATCAAAATATAATCTTTTTAGTTGAACTTGCATCTTGCCAATTTTGGCTGCCCGACTGCCAGTGGTTTGAGAATGACGATGAATAACGCAAAGGTACAAGAAAACTGTGTTCGGCCACCTTAAAGCTTCCAACAGTGAAGGAAACTACAAAACGATTTAACTTGGGGGTTCAACGTTCAATTCAACACCGATCAACACTGTTAAATTTAACATCTTTGGCGACTTTTCTTTTGTTCTCAGGTGGGCCACCCTGTTCAATGAAGTTCTGTAATAATGATTCAACTTTTTCTGTGTCTCAGGTGTGAACAAAAGTGTCGAATTCGTTTGCCCACGTTGTTCAACATCGCACAACAAAGTTGTGTTAGAGATTGTTGAATAATGTTGAAAGAGTTTGGCCGAGGCATAAAGCTTACAAACGAAAACCGCAAAGAGCCTTAGCCAACAAAATGAGGGCGTAGCCGGGCTTGAAGGCTAAGAGAAGTGAGAAGTTCGCACCCTTAATCCCCCAATAGGAAAAGGTCTCCCCTTTTCCGAACCCCCTCCCCCCCGCCCTCACCCCCTTCCTCGCGAAAGCGGGTGGGTCGGTCGGTTGATCGGATAAACAAAAGGGAAAAGAAAGCAATAATAAATAATTCCAAGCGAGCCCTGATTACAAAGTCCTCATAACGGTCATTTTGCAAGAGCCGCTATCACTCTTAAAGGTGTTCGAAGACCTTGTTATGAGGGTGACTTAGACGTTCAAGTCACTTAAAGATGCATTTAAAGAATATTAAAACTTACGAGGAAAGGGTGCAGGCACAGACTGGGTTGGTCTGTACGTGTACAGCATGCATTGTATACCTAATCGATGCCTTTTGGGTCTGTTAAATCCAGTTTTTGGAAAATCGAAAACCTACAAATTCCTTTCCGATCCGCTTTTATAATTGCGAGCAAATCTTTTTCACATGCAGGTGACTGGCTTGAACGGAGTGTGTTGTTTTTAAAGCAAAAGGTTTCACTTCTGCATAATTGATACATTAAAGGTGGGATTAGGTAAGTTCTAAAAGAAGTCATGGAAAAGCTCTGCTTTATTTGAAAATCTTTTAATGCTTAGAATCGTTTACTTATACTATCACGTTCACCTAGGCACTTACAATCAGTCGATTTAGTATTCTCTTAAAGTCTTTTCAAACACCTTTAGCCCCAACGCGCCCCACCCCAAACAAAAAGAAAAAAAAACATTCTCAGACCGAAAAGGAGATTTCCATATCTTACTTTGTATTTTAATCTAGCCATAGTACCTAATATAGCGTTCGTTAACTGTGCCATTTCTTGGAAAACCAACAGAGAATATATTTTTTAAATCCCCTTCGCCCTGCTCACCAGGAAAAAGCTCTCGGGTTAATATCACTCAACCAGCGTACGTTTTTTTCAGTTTCACTCATTTTAAAGTGCTCATCGAACCCAATCTACTGAGAATCTTCGCTTAGTCATTAAATTAGTAAATGTAGGATGACAGAAATAGCTTATTTGAAAAATATTAATCCTTATCCCCCAAATTCACCCAATACACCCAAAATTTCGTTACCGCGGTACATGCATCCAGTTGTTGATTTCACCAAAACTCGTTATGGATTAATTAGCAGTATCACCTAAAGCACGTAACAGATGTTTTTGTATTAACGACTTCTTGTTTCACTGTTTGGTTCAGAGCTAGTTTTAAAGGAAAGACATCTTATGTACAACACCTTAAGCCTGTTTTCTAACGAAAATGGGAAAAGAGCATCCTCACATCAAAAACGGCGGATGTTCGGTTAAACAGCATGGTAAGTTGCGATATCCTGTAAAGTTTCCTTGCAGTTTGCTTGAAGTTTATCGTCAACAAGGACTACAGCTCTTGTATGTGACACAGCAACATGAAGGTTAGAGGATTTTGTGTTAAAATCGGTTGTTGGCTGATCAAAACCTGTGGTAAACGTGAAGTTGTTTGTGCATGTGTAGACTGAGTTAATTAGGCTGACTTTTCGGATCGATTGAATCAACGCATTTTGTCCAACTTTAAAATTCTATAACATCGGGTCGATAAATTTCCCCTAAAAATCCTTTTAGGAGGGAAATCCAGATTCTCAGTCCGGGCCACAACCAGAACTGGATATATAGTTTCCTGTAATTTGATTGGTTCAGATGCTGAACCAAAACATTGGCTTGACCGCGAAAGGACTAAGTTCCAGATAAATTTCTCGTGCAGGAAATACAGAATGCTTGTAGGTTACCGTGAAAATCAACCTTAGTACAGATAAATCTAGACGATTTTATTCGTCCAAGGATTCGATTCACAGATATTAAGATGCTGATGGCCCAGGAATCTTATTGTACAAGCGGTACGCAGGCGACCAGTGCAGTTAAACGTTTGGACTTGCGTGAATATTTCAAGAGACCGAAGCAATAAGCCGAGAAGAAAACACCTATAGAATGCATGTTTTGCAGTGAAAACGGCTTAAGTACCGATACATACGCACTCGATGAGCTTTTAAAAGTCGAGCACTAGTCTATATGTGTGTTGTGAGCGAAGATAAGTCGGCCTGGAGTGGTTCATTCTATTCTGCACCGGACGCATTACGCTACTCGCTTGAATACAACCTTGATCGAACAAGACTCCCGGAGTATTCTAGATCTCTTGCTAGACACTAATTTATCAGAGTTCGAATAGCTGAACCTGTGTGATGAAGCATCTTGGACACATGGTAACTGGTACGTACACACGAATTGAGCTTGCCAGGACACATGCATGCAACGCTTACGAGTTTCTGTCGTTCGTTCATTGTAAACACCAATGTAATTGGCAGTAATGGCCAGCTGGTGTTTAGATACCGTGTAGACATGAACAAAATTTCGCAAAGGCATTTCACATGGCAGAAATTGAGATTTTGAAACAACCCTGAGAAACTGAATCCTTTACCTTTCAAAAATGAAATGGATGTGCCAAGTGCATTGTATGTTGCAAATAATAATACTAATAATAAATAAATATGTAAACATATAAATAAATAAATTGGTTTTCACAGGAGACAAGAAAAGAAGTTTATTTTTATTTGTCCCTTCGCTTATTACTTACATCTTGTAATGTGAAAATGGTCTGTCAACATAGGTGATCCAGATAAACTAAAATTTGTGATAGGCATATGAAGCCTCCAGAGTGTTGGCAGTGGATGCTCGATTAGATGGTATGCGAATATTCCATATAAAATATGAGAGCATATTTATACCAGTAAAGCATCCCCAGTCTTTGTTTAATAGATGCACGTGTCCAACTGACATTATTTTGAAGGAAACCTTTATTTGAGGTGTATTTTTAGGCATATTTGACAGCCCCATCCCTTTTCCTCATATGTACTAAATACACAAACAAAAGCAAACTGGAAAACATTATTTAGCTGTAACTATGTCAAATGGACAGCAAACATCATTCAGGAGAAATGAATTCTTATTGGGAAAATTCCATGAGCAGAAGTTTTCCTCAAGACTGGCATGCACTATAAGGGAGTGGTGAATGGTCCTCTGGAAAACAAGGGTCTCAGCAATTTTCATTTTGTCTTGGATTGGATTGCTCTCGGAAGCTTTTTATATGTGCTGTCACTTATTTTAAATCCTTGAATAAGCACCTGGGGGCACTTATTTCAATATTTATAGGATAAGCCGGTGAGCGCTCATTCAAAGGAGGCATTTATTTGAGGGGAGACACTGATTTAATTTTTCACAAATCATGACCAGTTGAATAGTAATTTGTGTAATTGGCTTGTGACCAATCTTATCTACATAACAGAGTGGCTACTCACAGAGTGGCTATTAACCTACTCAGCATTAATTTCAAGTCGTTTGCTGCAGTTTTTTTTTTAAGAGCAGTTAAACATTCAATTAGGATTACCAATGACTGAAAAATGACGAGAGATAAACACGACGAACACTACACTCAACCTTTGTTGTCTCATTAGTTGTCTACAAAAAGCAGGCCAGGGGAGGTGGGTGCCTACTCAAGGGGAGGCACTCATTTCAATTTTACGATAAGGCTGGGGGCACTTGTTGTTTTCAAAGGAACCTCAAACCCCGTGACACCAAAAGAACTATTATTTTAAAATGGCCTCATCCAACTGGCATTATAGTTATCAACAAAGCCAGCATATAGTTATTTGGGGTCTAGCATTTAAATCCAGAACACAAAATAAGAATTTGATGCAAATTGAACTGTAATCATTTCATATTCAATTTCCTAGATCAATATTAATATGGTTTTCATGAGTCATTTTTGGAATTTAGACCATTTTCATTCACCTGTACTCACAGATGGTTGGGGAAAATATAATTTTACTAGAAAAAGCCACAAAAAATCTGCCTCAAACTGAAGTTTTGAAAAATATGGATGTCGTGAGTTGAAAGTTCATATTCAAAGTAAATTTGAGATTTTATCAGGTGGAAAGAAGGAAGTGGTTCCATTAATTCATTTCATATTTTTCCTCAATTGACTGTGAACATTTTCACCATTTATAAGTTTTAATGAGCTCATTCAGTGTCCCAGTGTTTAACTGTTTCATTTAGAGCATAAATTCAAAGTTTCCAAAACCATGAAAATATGAGTTATGGTTAATTTCCCTCAGCCATGTTTCACACTTTCCATCTTGCAGGTCATAACCTAAAGTAAAAGGAAGAATAAATTAAAACGTGCCAGTAAGAAATTAATGCATTTGATATCACAGAAAATACAATACAGAATCACTAGGGTACACAGTAGTCTATATTCTTCTAATCACAGAAATGAAAGGGATATCATGAAGGGATAGCCAGTGCACTTATTAATACATCTGTGTTTTCATTTTCTAAAATGAAAATTGCAAATTTAGACTAATGCATGACATAAATGGCAATGGTTCATACATTAGTGAGCTGCTTCTGTGATCGGCAATAAAAAACTAGGCTTATTTAGTATTATTACAACAACACTGGTAGTAAGTACAAGCTTTATGATAAAAGCCATTCTCGTAAGCGAACAGCTGTAGTTGTAATGCATCAGTCAATTCCAGCTGTGCCCATCCCCCCCCCGGGCCAACCCCCGGGCATTAGCATTTAAAAAAAAAACGGCAAATTCCCGGGGGTGGGGACAAGGAAGTCCGTCAAATGCCCCAGGGTGGGACCAAAATAGAAGGCAAATGCCCCACCCCCGGGATCATCTAGAAAGCAACACTGCTCAAGATTTTAATAATAAATCATAACGAAAAAAGTGTCACTCATCATTATTATCAATGTGCTTCGGTTATTTTATACCTGTGCGTCTCCCCTTCCGTTGTTCATTTGTTTTCAAAATAGTGATACTTTATTAATATCAATAACACGTTCATTTATTTGATTTTGACATACACAACTTGTAAGTGCTTTATTAAATAAGCCATATTAAAAGAAATGCTTAAATAATTTCGAAGAACTGAAAATGCATGATCTGTAATTATTATTTTTTCAATTTATTTATTCATTTACAACACAAAGTACATACAAACACAGAATTACAAAGAATTACAAATTAGATTTACAAAGCTAAAACAGCCGCGCAATTGCTGTTTTAACAATTAATATGCCCTTAATCATTAATTAGTTAAATATATATACATTGTATAATTTAGATTTAAACTGCAGATAACTGAAGTTATTTTATACATGATACTAAATTGCCTTAACTTACAATAACATTTACTTAACAACAATATTAATTACAGTTACTCTATTACACTATTTTACATTAATTTACAGCTATACAAACAAGTAATGGAAAAATAAAAAGGAAAGAAAAGAAAAAAAAGGAACAAAAATAGATTAAACTAAGAGTGGAAAATTTCCCGTCCATTTCTTATAAAATGCTTCTAGATCGTTGTTTTTGGTCGCGATGTATTTTTCTATATGATATTTTGTTTTTATTTTCAGTATAAAACCTTCTATATATGGCCGTACACACTTCCTCCTGCAATCCCAAATATCAACTTTACCGATTAAAATTAGATAGTTTAGTAAGGGGCATGATGATGCTGTAATACCTATAATGATTTCTTGAAGGCTGAGAACTTTAAGTTGTTTTGTTAGGATAAAGTAATATTTTTCCAGATGTTTCCAAAATAGATTTGAGTGAGGACAGTTGAAAAATAGGTGGTGTAATGTTTCTGATTCATTGTTGCAGAAAGTACATTTATCATGCTCGCTGTATCCAATTTTAAATAATTTCGTGTTAGTATAAAGAATTGAGTTTAAAATTTTGTATTGAAAAGCTTTGACATAAGGTTCATTCGCTATTTTATGCGGTAGGGTGAAGGCAACTTTCAGTTCTTCATCGGTTAAGTTGAAATGTTGTCTTAGTTTCTGAACGTTATTAGGTAGCTGAGCTTTTTTACTAATTAACAGGGAATAGTAGTCTTTTGATCTCATGATCTGTAATTAACAAACGGCCAAAAACATAAAATATTTTTACTAAACTGGTCATCTCGGATAGCTTAAAAATCCATATAGTACGTAGAATTAATTTCACTTGATACAGTATTTATTCAACAAACGATGAAATCAATCAGCGAACAGCAACAAAGGAATGGAAGATCATGGACGACCTCAGACTGACTACACCGGAACGTTTTTCTCACTTCTCACCTTGTCAAATGCCCCGTGGTCGTCCCAGGGGTAGGCAAATGCCCGACCCCCGGGCAGTGACAAAATTTCAAATGCCCCACCCCCGGGATTAAAATGTGAGCAAATGCCCGACTAATGCCCGGCGGGGGATGGGCACCGCTGGAATTGACTGATGCATAACCACTTGTCTGAATTGCCAAGGTGGTCGTTTACGAGAGCTTCGACTGTATTATTTCTGTTGTCAAAAATTGATATTTTGAAGATGGACCCTTGCTCCCATCCCAATCTGTGCCCTTTCCCAGAACAGAGATCATCTTCAATTGCTTACAATGTAAAATGAACATGGCGTGAGCAGTCCAGTCGACGTATCACTTTACAAACAACACATAAGCTCATAGCGCAACTCATTGTTGCATCTTCAAAAGCACAGCACTATGTGAAAAAGTCTTGCACTACAACGAAAATACTACCAAATGCAAGCAAATTTTATGTAGATTTCAAAAAAAATTTTTTGAAAGACCAGAAAAATTGTTACGTACCTTCTTTCTTTAGATGTTTAGCACCTGGTCAGGCAAATTTGTGCGCTGTCACCCCCAATTTCAATCGTTTCACGTCTAAATCACATGGGAAACTTCAACGGACGCCATTTTTTTCACACTGGTCTGTTTCTTTATTGTTCAAACGCAAGGCTCCCAAAGTATTGTGGGAAAAGGGCACTTCAACGCCTAGAAAAGAGCTGAGAAGTGACCCAACCTCGTGTCCCTTCGTGTAGGCGCCATCTTGGAAAGTTCGATGACGTCACCATATATCCAGTTCTGGTTGTGGCCTGGACTGATTCTTAACGAATAATATTCGGTAATATTCGGTACCACATACTTGTTTTAGAGGTTAAACTTGATACACTTTTTATGTAGTCGAAAGTATGTCGGATAAATTTAATTAGAGCTCGCAAAGAAACGAGCAGAAATTGCTGAAGTTGCTTTTAACATATATTTAAACATGATTCTACCATTTTTGGTAATTTTTGTTCTCCTGGAATGTTTCATTTTGTTACGCGAAGTTTCGAGATTTGCCTTAAATGTAGAGCTCCAAAAGCGGTATTTAGAGCGAATTCCGTTATTATCGATTTTCTTGAAAATAAATCGATATTCAGCCAAACGAACTATGCAGTCATTTGTTTCACATTAAAGGTCAAATAAACCAAAATTTTGATAATTCCGCTTTAGCCGTTTAAACGCGTCTTGACACAAAAAGAAACCATTATAAAGCCAAACTGGACCGATATTTCCCTTCCTGAAACCTTAAAACGAGTAATAAAGCCAAAAGTACGAAGATATCCGAAGGTTTCACGAAATCGTTTCTGAAATGACCGCGCGATTAAATGGAAGGAATAGAAACGCCCTCTGATTCTGTGACGTCACTGTTGATGAGCAGCGAAAGATAGCTCAAGATCCTAAGCGAGTATTGAAGAGTATTGTTGTAATTTTTTGGGAAATTCTGTGTTTTCACCCGTTTTCTTTGCGTTGAAAATGGCCGAGGAGCTCAAACCTGTGGTATTTAACGTAGAGCAATACCGGTTTGAGCTAACTGCCACAGAATCGGACTGCGAAATCTGAGATGATATTCGACCGACAGCAATGGCTTCGAAAGTAAATGACCGAATTGGTAAAGTTTACTGGTGAGCATTTAAGCTTATTTAATCATTACACTGTAAAAGTTCGCCGTATAATTGTTAATAAATGCGTTACCACTTCATTTGAGGCATTTTTGTTGTTCTTTGCAGCCCTTTTGTACACTTATCGATGCACACTTTGTACACTTATCGATGTTCGTTGTTATGCCTTACTAACTAGACTGACTAGAGTAAAGCAAAGCTTCTTATAGATGTATCCATTATAGTTCCTGTGTGAGTACGGTTTTCATCCTCGCGCCAACAGCGGCAGGAATTAATCCAGCTCAAATTTTGAACATAGCCGAATACAGAGGTTACAGTTCTTGTTGAATGTATTTTGAATCTTGTTGAATGTATCTGTCTACATCGCAGTGTTACTAGTGACTGTGTTTGTTTGTTGTTTTGCACGTATACAATCTTGGGCTCAAAATTTAGGTGCATATAGATTTTGGCAACTGTGTACCAATGCCAGCTGGGCGAGAAAATATTTTGCTGTCGTGCAATCCCCAAATCCTGTGATAAGATACCACCTGCTATGTCCTAGAGACAGATGAAGAGAATTTTACCTCTGTATGCAAAAATCCAGCTGTCATTGAGACAGATTATAATCAGTATTTTGAAAATGAAGGCTGGAGTACGTACATATTAATGTAATTTTGCTTTGGGCCCTTTTTATTTGGGGGGGGGGGGGGACCGAGAACAAACTCCATGTATAGATTGGTGCAACCCAAATGAGTATGGTTTTTCATTTTGGTCTGAATATGGTTGTTGACTCAAGAGTCAGGTCTGAAAATGGTAATTGATTCGGGGGTGACAGTAAGGTTTTGTCAGTTCTGAAAATGGGTAGGAAAAATTACACATCTTGTTCTCAAGATAGGTAGGGAAAATTACATGTTTGGGCACACTGAGAGCTGCGTTGTGGTTGAATTTTGATTGGGAAAAGAAAAAGAAAAACCTCTGGGAGCAGGGGAGGAACCAGGGGACCAGTGGGGAGGGAAAATTACATATTTTGGTTCGAAAATGAATAACCTATAAATTGTGTTCATGACGAAAGATCCTTCATTAATACATGATGAGAATCAAAATGTTGCAATGCTTATGAGGTTGTGTGCTAAATACTAAGATATTTGACAAAAGGTGACGTAAAAGTAGTAAAACATCAAGGAACAATAATGATTGGACAATTACAAAACCTCTTATTACATGAATGAACGTGATTACATAAACAGTACACCTTGTTAAGTTCTTAGCAACCTTGTGCACTTTATGACCCCTTTGATGGTTTAACAACTATTGGGTTTACAATCAGTTGTACTACCAGTACAACATATAAGTCATATGATTGTTAGTTAAAAGCAAAAAACAAACTCTAAAATTTTAGCTTAAACAAATCAAATATGATTTCATTATTTCTAAGACTGTGTAATCGAGTTAATGTAGTTTTTCTACTGTTGTTACTGGTTAGCTAACCTGTTTATTTATTTAATATAGATTTATTCTTGTAGTTGACATATTTATTTAATCCCTTTACTGATGAATTACCTTTTACTCATCTGTGTATCTTTCTTGTGAGTCTGTTGTTTCCTCTTTCTTTCTCAGAACATGTATACAGTAATGTTGCTTATAGGCAATACAGTTACTGGATACGTATGAAGCTGGTACGACAAATCCCAATAGCCATTCCATCTTGTCTGGCTTTAAAAATTTAGAGAGAGCTTCCCAAGTAAAAATGGAAACTGTAAGGGCTTTGAATATGTCCATTAACAGCCTGGCAGTCTTGCTAGATAATTTTAACATCATATTTGGTTGACAGTTGTAATACTCTTTGAAAGGTTTCTAAACTTTGTATTTTCTTCAATTACTACAGAGTGGTACTTAACCTAGGAGGTGACAGGGGAGGAGCTCCCATAGTGTAGTGAAGGGGTCACCGTGATTACAATTCATGCTTTGGTACCACTTGTTTGATACTTCCAGAAATCCATGCTGGCAGGAACAACTTTTCAAGAGCTATTATTACTTCTTGGAGTGTCACAAAGAACATATGCGACACCCACAAAAGAAATTTTTTGTTGTTGTTGTTTCAAACAACAATCAATTCCTTCAATTTTTATGGGTCAACCATTCCCCCCTCCTGGGGGTACTTAGATAGCAGCTGTACAAGGGGTGGATCCCATAATTATATTAAGTGATACACCTGTCATAAACGTAGGGGCATGTTCGTCTTGATATGATGTCATTTCTGCCTCCCCTAAAAAGCATGAACATGGAACAGCCAGAAGCACCTGCTTACCAGTGAAAAGCCACAACACTTAGCAACTAGGCCAGTTTATTAAATCTGGGTTGTTGTTGGTTGTCTTGAGTGTTGACTTGTGAGAGGCTTAGGAAGGGCCTGCAGTCGCTGTATGAAAGCGATAAAAATGAAATATTTTAGTGTGTAAAAAATGTTATTCAGAGCTCGAAATTTACGCTTGTTTATATTGTAGCCTAATTTATGCGCCAAAGACCCGAGGTTATTGTCAATGCTTAGTAACTGAAGATACAAACCAGTCATATTTATATTAAACAAAATGCAAAATTCTTACCTCTAAATTTCTACGTTGTGCAAATGCTGAACACGCAATTGGAATTCCCGGGTGAAGTTGCTCCGTTCTTCGGCGGACATGGATGGTTTATACCGCTGTAACTTATCCCTCAAAACAACCTCCAGAAGCTCGGAAAACCGACAAAAACACAGCAAACACATAACAGGTGAGGTTTTTCAAACTTTATTTCGATTTTTAGGTATTTTCCATGGAACACCGCCGATTGTTTTCGATAGAATCGCTTTGGTTACCTGTGGTGTAAACTGGTCTGCACAGACGCGTGAATCAGTGTTTTGTGGATTGAAACGATCCTCCTTTCATTCTTTGAGCCATTCTTGAGGCAGTTTTGGATCTTCTGGAAACTTAGAATTACTTACTCTACTTAATTCTTATAGCAGCACAAAACACCATGATTTCCCGCTCAAGTCCTCACACTTCGAATCCCCACAATTTTCCAGCTCGCCAACAGTGACGTCACTAGTGTTATTTCCGACAATTTGCCGACAACTTTCCCGACCACTCTACGATTATGAAGGCCAAAAACTAGCACTTTTCACGTTCCATTATCTCTGCGATCCTAAGTCCAATTGACTTGAAACTGCAGAATATGTTTATTTGATACCTAATCAACACATAACAAGTAAATTGGACTGAAAGAAAAAATGTCGAAATTTTGGTTTATTTGAGCTTTAAGGTCTACCTAACGTAAGAATATGAGCGGAATTGATTTTTGAGCTGTTGCCACGATATTTTGAAAACGTTTGAATTTGGCAATATTTGCTCGTAAACAGTCGAATAATTTTTATTTTGTTTTTGTAAATGAGCGCCGTTTCAAGTTCATTCAAGCGAACAGCCAATAATCCAAGGAGATTTGACAAGCCTTGACAGTTAATGACAGGATATAGAAACATTGCAAACACCAAGCAAGACGGCTCGTGAGTAAACTAATCAAGCTGTGCTCAGCCTCTAGAATGACCTTTCGAGCTTGGTTTTAAAGAACAGATCCCCAAAATCTCATTGGAGTACAATTCGGAACACTTTCAGGCTTTTTGAGACACACTTTTCGAAAGCGAACGAGACAAAAAAAGCCCCGAAATATATTTCAGACCGAAAAGTTTCAGGACTATTTTTGAGAAACAAACACCCGTTTATTCCTTCGCGGCTCCGCTGTTAGGCTTGGCTAAATCTATATATTAGACAAATGCTACTGGACGATTTTTGTTTTCTTCATTACTCCCATCAAATTTCGTCTGTGAAATTTTTTGCTTAGAATCGCAAATTCGAAAATTACCGATTTTGTAGAATTCGATTTCAAGAAAAATTCCTTGTATATGTTTTCCTGTTAGATACAAACAAAAGTAATTTTAACGTGTTTTGACTACCTGAAAATATAGTGATCAAAATCTCACAAAATCTTTCTAACAGATCGTTTCCAAAATTGTAAAACTGTAAGTGGTTTGAACCCAGAAGTCATATCATAAGTCGGTAAATTATGATCGTCCAGGGTGAGTGTAGTCCTGAGAAGGACTGTTTGTGGTGACATTGACTGACGTTTCGACAACCTGAGCGGAAGTCATCATCAGAGACTTGACTCTACATAACATTAACAGGACATTTTCCAAGTCCTCAGGACAAATCCCTCCGCCTATTACGATCTTTAAGGCAACCGTACCTGCTTCTAAAGAAATTCGTCTCAGTTCGCCATACGGCAAGTTTTTACAAAGACCTGCTCTTTGAAAGAGGACCATGTCCTGCCAAGCATTTGCTACAACAGCATAAATGGCATCTGGGACTCCTGACGAGAAGTCAACAGATCTTAAAATGCACCTCGCAAATTCCTGCCGAGAAATTGATGAAAGAAAATAGTTTCAATAGTTTTCTTCAGATGAAAAAACTTGCTGTTTTTCTAGCATAGTGTTATTGGTGGCTGCCACTCTCATAAGGTTTTCTTAAAAGCACCTGCAGTTTTCAGGTGTTTAATACGTTTAACCTTTATAAGCACATTTTGGGGGAAATTGGTCGGAATTGACTGCTAGGATTAGTAAGTACGGGGTCATTGAAATAGCATCAGGTCAGGTAAACATGTTTAGATCAAAATGTGTGTTTTCACCTTTTCGCGACGACAACATGCAATGAATGTTAATATTTGAAATGATCATATATTTGAACTGCAGACCATCGCAGTGACGATATTTCAACTTAAGCAGTTCAACTGTTTAAGTTGAAACATCATCACAGCGATGGTCTACCAATATTTCTATCTTTAATCCGCGGTTCAAATATATGATCATTTCATATATTAACATTCATTCGTTCTCCCTCTACGGGATAAATACAACCTCTCAACTGACCAGCTCCCAGTTGGCCTGATAGTTCAGTTGGTTAGAGCGCTGTACCGGTTTCGCGGAGGTCATGTGTTCTATTCCCGTTCGTCACTACGATGGTCTACATACAAAGGGCAGGGGAGGAATTACTTTTTGTCACAGTCTACATGCCTAGCATGACACATTTTAAATTCCTACAGTTTTTTAATAAATTATAATTTGGAGTAGGATCCAAGATGGTGGCCACCTTTGCCGCCCTTTCTGATGAAGTCACAGTCCGTCGACAGAGCCACAACAACCCATAATCATGACAATATTTGTCTCATCTGTTAGCGCAATTCACAGTTTATATACCCTGCCAGCAGAGTCCCCTTCGATCAGTAAATCTATGAAGATCGAAAGAAATGCTGCTAGCCCGGTACAGTCAATCTAATGAAGGTAAAAAATTTGAAACTGGTGTAAAAGAACAAAAACTGTCAGGACTTACAGGGGGTCCTTCCACCCCCTTGTACCAAGATGGGTGTATGAGTTTTGCTTGTACGTCCAACGCTTAACATTATTATTAGTATAGGTAATACCATGGTTTCAAGGGGTATTTTAGACTGCGAGTAGTCTCTAATTTTGGCGATTGTGATTGTGGGGCGGGCAAAATACACACACACGCGCGCGCGAAAGTTCGAAGAGACGAGAGACTACTCGCAGTCTAGGGGTATTTCGGATAAATACCTCAAGTAATATTCCAAATAATTTGCTCAGATTCCACGAGCCGTAGGCAAGTGGCTGGTATTTGGGACAATTATATTTTGAAATATTACGAGAGGTATTATTTATCCGAAATTCCCCGCAGAAACCGTGGTATTATTTGTTTATACTACAAGGCTGAGAAATATATAACGTCATCTGTTTATTAGTTGATTGGCTTTCTTACAACAAGTTATTTAAAGCACGCAATCAAAGTTTAAATCTCGTATCCAGAAACCGCAATTACTTTAGGTTTCAAGGTTTCTCGCATTTTACTCAAAGTGGTACTACGACCAAAACAATCACTTTTGTTTTCTCTTCGAATTCGAAACTATGTTTACTTAACACTACCCAAGCGGAATTTAAAGCCTTAAGTTTGAGAAGGAGACTGTTTATTTGAACTGCAATTTTCCTATTTAATGGTCCGCCGTTATTACACCAGAAAGGATACAATAACGTCATTCACTCAAGAGCTTTAGAATCCAGCCGGTATATACACAGCTTATTAAATATGCAAAACACGAGTTTGAGAGTCTGAAAGCTCAAAACTCCCAGCCAGCTAGTGATGAACATTTGGGTTGAATGATTGTGGTTATTAAGGACTTAGGAGATTGGTTTCCAAGCAAGCCTGAAGGTTAGTGCTTTAGCGGCGTTAGGCCTTGTTCACGAAGGATACGCGCTTTTCTTTCCAGTAATTTTCTACTGTTTTTAAATTCTCTGTTGCGAAAAAGTGCTTCCATTCTCCCTCAGATGTCGATTTAATGAAGCGACCATAACTCGTAGGTCGTCCGGTTCGTACTCTGAGCTGTCCTTCTTCCTAAACTAGGCAAAAAACTTTGGCAACATTTCGTCGGGTTGTTGATCCTTTTAAAATTTTTGTGTTAAAAGAATAACACTTCGCTAGAAATCCAATTTGTTCATAACCTGATTACCAGTGACGACGGCCTAGTATATGCACGCGTCACGTGAAACGCTGGGAGTCAGTATCGCTTGGTATTGTCTAACTTGCTCGTTGATCATGCAAACAACAGTCCCACGAGCCCGACACAAAATCTATCGCGCTATCCATTTTGCTCCTACCAAAAATAGTGCCAAATGATTAGAAAAACTCCTTTTAACAGGTGATGATGTAAGCAATTTAAGCTTGAGTCGATCCAATGTCCTTTGACTACACCGTATACGACTCATTATTTTTAGTGTAAATTTTGAGACAATGCATGACTGTGAACAACCAGCTGAATCAGGAAACAGAGCTATTTCAACTCATGTTTCCAGGGAATCCCAATTATCATGCATTGTTTCTGTGGAGAGGCTTTCGACTGATAGTTGCCCGCGTAAAATTGATGTTCTGAAAACAAATATTAGCCTGAGAGGCAAAGTTTACGAGTTAATTGATAGTTTTAGCAACATAAAGTTTCCAAGAAAAACTATTAGATCGATACTCCTGAGACATAAACTCTTCATTGTTGCTATTGTTCAGCACTAAATTTTCTACAATGCAAAAAACAAAAACACTGAAACTGGCATTTCCAGTGAGGCTCTCTTGGCTGAGAATCGACACCGTGACACTTAACCTTTGCTTGGGTTGGATTTGGATGACTTCTTTTACTTTCGACATTGCTGATCCTTGCAATATGCAGGACGCGTGTCGCAAAGAACTCAGTAAATGTGACCTATACTCGTCACGAGTGTCCCAGTAGCCCAGTGGTAAGAGCGCCCGACCGGTGTTGCGGGAGGACATGGGTTGGATTCCCTGTCGGGGACTCAGATTTTTTTTTTCTTTGTCCCACACCCGTGACAACTGAATATTCCATCTTTTTCAAACTTTTTCTCCTTTTTCAAAGATCATTAAACCCTTTTTTACATCTTGAGAGTTGCAAAACTTGTGTAAACCTTACCCTCGAAAAAATGCAAACTTCTCCTGCTTTCTCAGCCGAGTTGGCGTGACCTCCCTTCGCTCTCAGGTCGGAAGCGTTTGCATCCCACGCAGTTTGACCACAATTAACAAGTGCATTATAAGCAGACATTTCTTCTGCCCCAAGGCCGCTCCCAGCGGAAATGGCATATGCAGCAAGAATAACGGTAGCGATCGCTGAAAACATTCTGAGTGAAGTGCAATCCTAAAACAAACAAAAATGGCACAAGTTATTCAGTCTGTTTTGATAGGACTCTATACACGTGTAGATGCCAGATGCAGAAAAAAAGTCAAATAGTCTTTCACTGAGTTGAGACATAGCACTATCTCTCAGATCGGGAACTAAAGCGAACGACAATACAAGAAAAGCCAAGTCTCTAAGATGCAACATATTAGGTCATTCGCTCACTCCGATACACTGCACTGAAAACAGCCTATTTTCCATAGCTAATATTTGTCACTTTCCCTCACACGCAAACCGGAAAAAAATCCTATGACAAGGAACACTATCATAACGGTTCTATATACGTTTTTCTATTGAAGCCAGTTTGCTCGTCACTGGGTGAAATTTTAGATTTGTGTTGGGACAAAAATGGTTCAAACATGGTTCAAATATGACATTTGTCACATTTGTCTGTATTTGTCTTAGAGACAAATATGTTATTTTTCCTAAGACAAATAGGATAATTGTGCATTTGCTTGAGTGACAAATCTGGACAAATATGATGTAAATGTATAGCAAATATTAAATTTGCCAGCTTTATCGCGTTGACAAAGGTGTTCAAAGGTCACATTTGTCAGATAAATGTGAAGCAAATGTTGTCTTTGTCAAGAATCCATTTTGTGTTTTCTCTTTATTAATGCTCTTTGCTTCACCAAAGGGTGATTTTTTTTCCATGATTACCGCAAGCTGAGCTTGAAAAATAATTCCCAAGAGCTATTTCAGTGTTTTTGGTAAATGACAAACTTATCCCAATGAAGTCTGAAACACATAATGAAGCACACAGAAATACAGCAACCAATTTTTTTTATTATCAATATAGAATGCCTCTGTACAAACCAGACAAATTTACCGAACTGACACAAGCTTGCATCTACTCTATAGATTAAGATAGTTATGGCAAAATTTTTTTTCAAAGAAATTAATTTAAAGATATCTATCCACAGCATCACAATTCAAAAATAAGCTTCTTGTGAGACTATACTGCTTATCATACATTGAGCTGGAATTTTTGAAGAGCTCCTGCATGATCCTTTTAAATAAAACACTAAGAGTCCTGTGACAATAAACTTGTACCAAAAAAATTATAAATAAGTTCAATTTTACCTAAATAGTTTTTTGTGTCCTTTTATTGGTATTAAATCCAGATGCTTATGTTAATGACAAATAAAAACTTGTTTTGTTTTTGATAAAAAAGCATTAGGTATATATACAAAATAGCGGAGTAGAGGCCAGTACAGTTACATGTACATAACCAATTAGAAAATGCTTTTCCTTAAAGCTATTACCCTCTAAATGTACTCTAACATTAATATCATCTAATTTTCATATTCAATTCAGATGGAAAATGGACATTTTTGTTTCTGAAGGACATAAATCTCATTGCAACAAGTTCAATTTTTCCACTACTCATTAATGCGGACCTCTTTTTTAAAAAAATTATGGTCACCATAAGTTTAAAAAAGTTGGAGATCAACAATCTAACAAGTAAAACAGCATTATAAATGGCTAAGTGTAAACCATCAGCAAGGCTGTCATTAAGGGCTGTAACCAATTAAATTGCTAATCGCGACGTACATGTAAATCGTCCCGAAGGGCCCATGCTGGGGCCCCTTTTGGGAAGTTGTGAACACTTCCTGGTAGAAACCCCCCCACCTCCCTCTTTGCCATCATTCGCTTTCCTCTATCACTCCTCGCTCTATTTGCTTTGCGGTCAAGGCTTTGGAATTCCCTTGTCAATTCCTCTGATCGCCACTGGTGACGTTTTATAATGAGCTTTTCTAGTTTAGCCCCTCTTCTTTGGTCTTCTTCTTCACTGTTACTGTCTGGTTCGTACACGCTCTCCTCATTAGACATATATTCTATAGTTAGTACTTCCAATATCCTCTTTTTCTTTTCCTCTGGATAAGAGCACTGCCGAAGTGCCTCTTTGCGTGTCTTGAGTTTCTGCAAGTACAGATTAAACAACAAATGTAAGGATGGTAGGCATGTTAAATTTGTGGTCTAGACCAGGAAGGGTTAAAATATAGAAAACATTAATTTCACTCAAGTTTGTGTGATGGTGTATGAGCAGCCATCCCCACCTTAGGTATTCAATAATATAAATAAATGCAAGGTGATCTTTTGAAGGAAAGATAAAAATTCTAACATAATTATGTATGTAGAACAAATGCCATGTTTTTCATTAAAAAGAAATTTGGTCATGGTCAGGGCTCTAATTTGAACATTGCATGCAGACTGTATTGTGTGGTATCAACTTTATTGGTGGTTCGAGGTTGCACAGGGAACTGGGGATAGTTCCAAATTTTAAGTAATCAAAAATCTGACACCACCAGATGAAAGATCACGGTGAGATTGGTCATTTGACCAAGTTTGATACTTTCAGAATAAACAGAAACGAATTTATGCACCATGAAACATGGTTCAAAATCCATACAAACATCTCTAATTGTGAGCCAGCATCCCCAAAACCATATAAACTCTTAAAATTTTTATCTGTTTTGTGACAGCTGTAAAAATCCTGCCAAAGACCCATTATTTGAAAGGAACTAAGATGAAAATCAATGTGTTTGCCAATTTTAAAGAGTAACTTACACAAAAATCATAAAAAATTAAGAGTTTAATATATGGTTTTGGGGGACGCTGTCTTCAAAATAAGAGACGTTTGTATGGACTTTTAACCATGTTTCAAGGACCATAACTTTGTCTCTGTTCATCCTAAAAGCGTCAAACTTTTTCAAAATGACCAATCTCACCGAGTTCTTTCATGGGATGGTGTCAGATTATCGATTGCTTAAAATTAAAAACTCACCCCAGTTCCCTGTGCAACCTCGGAATGGTCAACACTGTTTTCTGTACCTACTACATTCTCGTCCCCATAGTCCTTTTCGCTTCTTTTAGTTGGCAGTGCCTTGGCACCAGAAATGAAGGGCTCTGCGGAGTCTGGGGACACAGGATTTCCAGTCCTACATTCTAGGACTTCTGATCTTCATGAATGCAGTCATGATGTTTCAAAAGAATGTATGGGAGAGTCATTGCATTTTTTACTTCCATTCAATAACTTTTTGCTTCAAACAGCCAATAAAAAAAATTGAATTAATTCAAAAATTTCATGTCCTCAGAGCCCTTCGTTTCTCGTGCCAAGGCTGTATGCAGACTGTATTGTATGGTATCAACTTGTACATGTTTACTGTATCTACTACATTCTCCTCCCCATAGCCCTTTTTGCTTCTTTTAGTTGGCAGCGCCTTGGCATGGAAAACGAAGGGCTCTGGGGACACAGGATTTCCACTCCTTGTTTCTAGTTTTTTACTTCCGTTCAATAATTCTTAGCCAATCAAAAAAATCTGAATTAATTCAAAAAACTCATGCCCCCAGAGCCCTTCATTTCTTGTGCCAAGGCTTCGCTGGCTATGAGAAATGTAAGGGATATGGGGACGAGATGTACCTACTATATAAAGCAGCTATATTATAACAACTTTTATTATCTTATGACATAACTTACATTGTGGCACCTTTGATTTCTCCTTGATGATACAATACTTTGCTCTTGTTTGTTTGTTAAATGTGGTTGTCCTTCAAGCCTGACCTGGGTTGTTTTTCGTTTCCTTCTAGCTTTCAGTGTTTTAAAATATGTCCTTATTGCACCTATAGTACAATAAATTTAAATAACATTGTTAAACTTCTTACATTAACAGACTATTTGTAGACCATCCCTAACAATTTAATAAATATTTGAAGGGCTCGGTGCAAAAATTGAACCTTGCCAGAACAACTCCAAAATTCGCATGCGAGTTTAAAAGTGCGTTCGGGCAACCAGGTTTTTTAGAAAATTTAAGGCCTGGTTGCCTGACTGTGATCACCCAACAGAATGAACAAAAGAAGTTAATTTGAAACATGAAATCAAAATAGCTCTCTTCTAATCAATGGAATCCATCACAATTCTTAGAAAAAGAAATTCAAAGGTTGAAACAGTTAATTGGATGTTTTTTTTACACTGTAGTTCAGTATGCCAGGATAAGATTGATGTGTTGCCTTCTAAACACGAACAGCTAACCTCGTCAAAATATTATATGTATGCAGATTTGCGCGACTTCAAAATTCACAATACCGTACATGTACCGGTATATCTTGGCAATTGTGAATGCATTTCTTGCCTTCATCTTGAGTGAAATTCAATTCAGAGCAAAGTTTAATTCAAGTTTCTTTAATATTTCAACCCACATTGTGTATACATGTAGTTCAGAATTTTTGGCTTTTTTAAGCGAACAGATTTGTGACCCATGTGTAATCTGAGAGGCATCTTGTCTGGCTGTTGTATTTATATTTAGCTGTTTTGAGTTTGGTGTGTTTTTGAATTTGTAGGGATTGATAAAATTAGGGAAATGGACAAAACTATTGTACTCAGACAGGACCCACCACTCTTCAAAAAGACAGGTGGTCTCTTCAAGTATCCCCCTTCCCCACCTTAAAAGATGGTGTCTTGTTTGCATAACCCCCACTCTATCAGGAGTAGAAACTAAGAAAAAGATTCAAACATCCTTGTGCCATTTCTAAAGCAATGCAAGGTTCATGCACACCTAATATATGAAAGTCTTAACTCAAATTTTGAAGCCAATAAATTTTGTCCATTTGGCTAATCAGACAGGTGGTATCTTGCATAACCCCCCTACCCATACACAAGGTGGGTCCTCGTCGAGTACACTTGTTATGACCACTTCCCTTACTAAACCGCTTCTGAAAGTACAAAGAAGTATTTTCATTAACTATTAAAAGTAAGTGAAAGTGCTGTGCTAATATATTATGAACATTTTAGGTGTTTATAACAATTTCTGACAATTTTCCTGAATGCTCTACAATTAATAACACAGGCCAAGAAAATAAAAGCCGCTCGGGCATCATTTACAAGTGTTTCCCGTCCACCGTGAGTGCATGAATTATACATGTAAACCTCAACATTTGGCAACACAATAAATTTGCAAAAACCTAAATACTTTTTGGATGAAACTTGTCGTTATTAATTACACAGATAATGGCGTCAACTGTAATAATATTACAGCTTTAGAGAAGTTAAACAAATTTTACTTTTTAACAGCTGTGCTGGGAAAAGTAGGGGTCCTCAATGGTCAATCAAAATTCTGCAGTGCTCGCAAAATTAGGCTTCTGCTCGGAATGCTTGTAAAATTTTATTGGGTGCTCCTTTGCTCGAGGTCGCATAATTTTTCAAAGTGCTCACATACTCGGTTTTTAGTGGAGGTAGCTTTGTGAAAAGTGCTTGTGGCTCGCAAGGCTAACTTTTGTCAATGCTTGTGCTCGCAAAGACCATGCGATACCCCAAAAAGTGGGCAAAATTTGCACATTTGATTTGAAACTTTAAGTCCCATAGGTAGAGATTACCAATCAAAATTAAATAATTTTAGTAAAGGACATGACGATGAATCAATGATATCCTGAAAATTAAGGACTTTGTTTTATTCTGTGATTGCAAAGGCATTTTGCTCGCAATCTTTCCAGAATAAATTTAAATGTAAGAAAAAGAAAGTGGTGTAATCAGGTTCTGAGTTACAAAATTATCTTGCTCATTGTAGCCATTTACCTTGTACTGGAAGGCCGTAACATAAGATTCAAGGGCCTGGGCCCTATGTGTAATAGTTTCAATATGAACTATCCATCCCTGTATACTGATGAATACATTCATGTTACTTTTACTATAAATAATGTACTGTATGTATCAACAATTTTAATTTCTGAAGCTTGGCCATTCGCCGCTTAAGGGTTTTACAATTTAAAAGAGTAAACTTCAAAACAACCCACTTATGTTGGCAACTCAATATTGGGTATCTAACTGACTGTACCCCATAGCTTTAGATTTCAGCTATATAGACAATAATTTGAATTTCTCACTTGCACTTTTTGCAGAGGACAGTAACAAAAATCAAGAGTCCTGCTTTGGAAATCTAGACGATGAAGATAGGAGGTTATTCGATGAAGCTTTCATTCACAAGTCTATTGGAGAACAAGATGATCTAGAAGAAGATTTGTACCATGAACAAATGTTAAACAGTGCAGGTCAAGAGGTATGGGATGATTTGTTAGAAGAAAATGTTTTGGATGACCTTGATGAATCAAACTTCCCTGGAGCAGTTGAGACCGATCCTGAATCATTTAACAGGAACATCCTCATGAACTGGCTGCTTCTATTCATTTGTTACTGGTGGACATACTGTAACATTGCTGACCGTGGAATTGAAATGCTTCTCAAATTTTTCCATGCATTTTTTTCTGTGCTAGCGGAGCGAGTACCCTGGATGACATTTTTTGCTGCGGCATTCCCTTCAAGCTTATACATGCTAAAGAAGTACTTTGGTCTGCATAAAGACTGTTTCCAGAAGTTTGTTGTATGTCCAAAGTGTCATTCTCTGTATAATTATGACTCTGCTTATGAGACAGTAGGTGGCAAGCGGCTGTCAAAGAAATGCTCCTATGTAGAATTTCCAAACCACAGAGCACTTTTCCCTATCAGAGGGCCCAGTAAGAAAGGGAAACCTTTGGTTTGACATTGCATTGTTTTCTTGTATATCTCCACACAGAATGGATTTTCTTGATGATGATGAACTGAATTTTCTTTTGCAATCATATTCAACATTTCTTGAAGGAGTGGAATTCCAAAATGGAACAGCTATTTTTGACCGCTATGCCGGAGTTGAAGTTTTGGGAGAGCGCTATGGCTCGCTCGACTCAAGAAGTGAGCGGTCTTCCTACATCATTGCTCCCTGGGTGGGAGTCAATGGAAACATTGATCCAGCCACATGTAATGCGAGGCCTGGTGTAGTGAGCTACTATGTGAAACAGAATGTTTTAATTAATGGAGAATGGAGAACTCTCGTTATGGCCAGAGTTGCCTGGTTTCAGGAACATCCTGACTGACACATGCATCAGAGTGGCACCACAGAGATTTGGTGTAAAGACATCTTCGAACCATTAGGCCCAGCCTCCTTTATTCCTGTACAAAGGATTCAGAGAAAATTTGTTGGAACTGTCCAAAAGTGGAAAAGAGAAAATGTTCTCTTTGTTTTGCCACTTGAAAGGAAAATGTACTTGTGAAAACATTTTAAAATTTTGGGTTCGTCATTCATTGAAAGGCTCAGTGGCCTACATGTATCTGGTCTTTATGAATCTTTTTTGGCTATAATTAACGCTGAATAGTAACTGTAGATTGATTAAAGATAGGAGAAAAGGCATGTACGCACAAGACAAACGAGATAAGTATTTTCTATTTCAAAGCGAAAAGTAGGACTGCTTGTAGTCTTTGGCAATAGTACTGATGCCATGATTGTTTTGATGTGTTGTTCCAGAAAATATTCATACCACTCCAATGGAATGTTTTTTGTCTAAATTTCCCACCCCTATGGAAATTCCAGTTAGGCTACTTACATGTAAATACTTTCCTTTAACAATTTTGGCATTCAAGACCCCAACCCCCTCAAAATTTCCACTGATTTAAATGGAGTGTGTATGGATACTGAAACTGCACATTTTCACATTGAAAATGCTAATTCAGTTACTGAACAATAGTTTGATCTCAATTTAAATTGCCAAAGTTTCATTTCACTTTTTGTATTTTTAGTAAGTCTGGAATTGTACTACTATTTTTGGCACCTTAGAAAGTAAGAATCTATGACCTTTCACCAGGTTACATATAGATATCATACCATGAGGCATGAGTTAATACTGTTGTTTGAAGAGATAGTTATATGAATTTGCAGAGTTGTGCTCTAGCAGGGCCCGGGTGCCTTAGGCGGCTTACCTTTGTCTTTGGGAAGTGTATAACTTTTCTATCATTAAAGCTTTCAAGAGTTGGGTACCCAAGATTTGTTACAGAAGAACCTGCAGGCACCGTGCAATTTTTCTGAGAGCACAGCTTTGATTTGGCAATCCATTTAGTACCAATCCTGATAATCTGTCAATGAAGACTATAAGCTAGTAGACCATTTACAGGGCAACGGTTTGAAAAAAAAATTGTGAAATGAATTTAATAACTGTCCTCTTTTAGCTTCTTTAGGATTTTTCTATTTTTATATATATCAGAAGCATGGGTTTTACGAATGAAAACAGCTCCCAAAGAAGTTATTTAACCTGTTTATGATATTTCAAGAGGTTTCAAAATTTGACTTTCCGAAAATTAATGTGGAAAGCTAACTTGGGTATTACAAATGAAAACCACTCCCAAAGAAGTTATTTATTTATGACTTTTCAAATGTCTTAAAATGAGACTTATAAACACTTAATGTGGAAAGCTAACTTGGGTATTACAAATGAAAACCACTCCCAAAGAAGTTATTTATTTATGACTTTTCAAATGTCTTAAAATGAGACTTATAAACACTTAATGTGGAAAGCTAACTTCGGTATTACAAATGAAAACCACTCCCAAAAAAGTTATCTATTTATGACTTTTCAAATGTCTCAAAATGAGACTTATAAACACTTAATGTGGGAAGCTAATTTGAGTCTTACAAATAAAAACCACTCCCAAAGAAGTTATACCAACACTGTTAAGACAAATAGGCTTACACCAGAGAAAACCACGCAAAATTAAATGCCCAACCAAGTCTCAAGCTTTTCCCCATTGTATTGCAAAAAGAAAGAAACTCAAAAGGAACCAAGTTTCTAACACATTTGTCTAATTCGCTTCATATTTGTACGTGGGCTAAATATCACTTCAAATTCAATCAGTATTTGTCTTGCATTTATTGCGGACAAATCTGTCAACATATTTGTCACATATTTGTCATGTTCACGACCAAGACAAATACGATATTAGATTTGTCTCACATTTGTCTTTAAGACAAATATGATCAAATCCATTATTTTATCCAGTGCGTCACACAGGTAAGCTCTCATAAGTACAGCGCTTAATTACTATCTTTGTTGCGTTTGATAATGGTCTTGTAAAAAGAAACGAAATGTTACGTAATATATCAAACACGAGAAAGAGTGTTTCATCAGGATATCCAAACCCCGAGAAGTGGGTTGGAAAAACGAGGCGCAGCCGAGTTTTTTTGACCGACTTCGAGGTGTTTGGATACCTGATGAAACACTCTTTCGAGTTTTTGATATGGCTTCTCAAACCATTCATAATTCTTGGAGAAATTCAAAGCAAAAGTTCGCAAAACTTTATGCTAATTAAGATCCGGTATCCAAACCACCGTCACGGTGGTGATTTCCTTTGTTTTCTCTTTATGAATTATTAATGAGTTTGAGAAGTTTATTTCTCTGTTTGTTGTTTAATTTATTGCTTATTCTTATACTTTAAGTTAGCAAAATGTTTTTCAGAGTGGTTATCTTATTGTATTTAATTCAGTTATTACAGAGGAAAACTTAAGGACTGAGGATATGATGATAGTAAATAGGGCTGCTCTTTGAACAGTGTTAAGTAATACAAACAATTTCTTTCTTTGTCTAATCCAGAAGAAAATGTAAACGCGTTCAAAATCGGAATTATCCATAACATAAGGACTTCAATGCCACCTCAAATTCCCCTTTTTTACTTTTTGATTTTTTGGAACCTGAATGCTGTCAATCATATCGCCCGACATCTTCTCATGTCGCCTTTTCACAGGAAAGGAAAACAAAACTTTTGAGCGTCAGTTCAGTTTGCTGATGGTTTTCATTTTAATCGAGTTACTTTGTATAGTTACCGCCAACTATTTTTTTCTTTTCAATATCAATCATAAGAAAGGATGGAATATTCAACATGTCCGACCGATGTACAGAAGGTCATGGGTTCGATTCCGGTCGGGGACTCAGATTTTTTCTTTGTCCCACGCTCGCGACATGTTGAATATTCCATCCTTTGTTATGTCTTCTCCGACCTTAAAATTTACCATCTGTCTTTAAACATCATTAATGTTTCAAGGACAACATGAAATTCCATCAATAGTTAAGGGTGGTTTAAAAAAAACCATATTATGACATGTAACATTTTTTGCCAGACGAACAAAGAATCATGGTTTTGAAACGGCGGTCTTTCACAAATCGTACGACGGCCTATATCCATTGTCAACCTTCCGCTAGCTGATGAAGCAGGACTAGTTCAGTAAAACTACTTTAGACAACAAACCTGTGGTTTATCAAAGATGGGCCCTTACAAGCTGGAGCTAAGTTTGTGAACCATTAGGTTCAAAAGATTTTTTTTTTTCTGTTTTCGAAATAGCAACAAATACCTATAGCAAAAAATGAAAGCCCGCAATAACTTCAAACCAAACCGTAGCTTTTGGAATTGTACCTTTAAATTCTCCTACAGTCCTTGCATTCTCAGTATTTTACAATATGGTAAGATATGCCATGCATTTTATAAAATTGCGTCACCAGTATATTTGCGTGACTACTTGTCGAAAGGTAATCCCCAACTAAACCCCCGGGGTTAAAGGTTTCTCGTGAATGAAGTGTTGAAGTTTAAGCTAAATGCCGCTAAATGTTTTGATTTGAGGAAAATAAACCAGTGCATATTCTAGCGTTTTTGCTCCATTTTTATATGAGCTACACTTTAGATGCGGCATTTGAATCAAATGCCGAACTTTTTGACAGACTTTTCAAAACCAAATAAATTCATTATCATGCATGTAATTGTCCCGGTAACTTTCTTGTTTTACCCGGAGAAGGGTCCTAAAAAGCCTCTGGAAGTCCAAGGGTGGAAGTGACAACCGGATTATCCGACATCCGGATGAGCCTTCTCTTTGAGGAAAATGCTATATTCTGTCCTCTGGAACAATTAAGTCGTTTGCTTTGACACCTCAAATTTTCAGTCCATTTGAATCGAGTCTTCCAGAGCTTTCCCATTTGTCTTTACCTTTTAAATGGCGTATTTTGATCCGCATAATGTTCAAAACCCCCTTGAAAATTTTTGGTTACAACAATCAGGCAGGCCACCATTTTTTAGAGGGTCCCCTAAAAACCCAAATAAGCGTGGTGGACATATCGCAATAACCTAGCCATGTCCCCAAGAAAGCCAGGGTCAAAACATAAGCCCTCCCTGTCACCACCCCCATAGGATGTTATTAGGCAACCAATCAATCGTCGTGAGCTTGAACAACTTACTACGACGAAACTTTTGTAGATCTACAATACGGTGCCCTACAGGCCCGTCTTAATAAAAAGGGCCTATTGTTCTTTATAAAATGTGCCCTACAAGCGCAAAAGTTTTGGACTGTTGAAATGGAAAATCGCTAACTTAAATTAACAATTTGTAAATAATTCCTCGGATTTGATTGCTACAAGCCTTCTATCTCACACTGACTTTAGTTTTTCCACAAAATGCTTTTAAAAATTCGTATTTCAGTTTCACGGTCACTTCCTACTGTAGTTGCAAAAAATCCCCAAATTCACTGTTATTTCTGTAATTCGGTTACAAAATCATATAGATAAATTTCCGCACGCCTGTATTAGAATTTATTGAAAATACTCGATTAAAAAAGCCACAGCAGCAGCGATAAATTTTCATAGAATACGTAGGCTTTCTGATGTAACATATATACCAGATTGAAGTCTTAAAATCCACTGATTGCTTCTTCAAAGATCGCCACTTTTTATCTCGAAAAAACTAACTGATATTCTTGAACGTTCGTGAAATAAGACGAGGTTCATATGAATATTAAATAATTCAGGAAAAGTCGGCGCAAGAAAATATAGATTATTCAGCTAAAACTGAAAAAGGCAATATGCTTTACACGAAAAAAGTAAGCTGTAGGATCTAGAGCCAACTGACAGTTTCGAATACATCATGAAAAAGGCAGAAAAGTTTGCGCGCTTTTTCCTAAGGTCAATTCTTGAACTTGTATTATGTAATACTCTTAGGCAACATTGTCTTCAGAGTATTATTTTATACTCTTAAGACAATGCTACCACTTTTACAGCAGTGCCAATGAAAATAGACCAGAAAATGGCTTCGGACGTGTGTTCTGTTGGAGTCTAAACAGAACATTATAATTCAAGTCGATCTACCAGACTTTCTTCTGAAGCTCGTTTGGAAATTCACGTAGAACCAGAGGTATCTGAATAAGAGCTGAACTCACAGAGCGTGGCCATAGTTAGACGACAAGGTGCTCTCGACGTCGAGTCCTCTTCTCTAAAAGTTTTATTAAAACAAAAACACTTGATTTTTCGCTGGGGCTGTCATTTTTTATTCCAGACAATATGACATTAACGGTATCAGGATCTTTATAGAACCATGTCTTGGGCTTTATTATAATAAGAAACAACTTCTTTAGATAATTTATTCAAGAACATTATATTGAGATGTGCCTTGAGATTGTTCAGCTGTCAAGCTCTGTAAGCGAAGAGGATTTTTTGGTCCCACCGTGCGTGTGTAGGAAACTACACACAATGATTAGTTCCTTCTAATAACGCTAGTTAGTATAATTTTAATGCTATATTCACCGCGCTACCCGGTGAATATTTCATTGGGAGGCGCGGCTGCTAAGCTAAGTTACCTTTTTTCGTGTGTTTGTGTAGTTTTAGTCCCATTTTTTACTGTTTGATCTCAAAATTATACTAAAACAATTATTCGCCGAAGGCGAAGTAAATATTGGCGAATATTTACCTCGCTTTCCGCTCGGTAAATATTCGCTAATATTTACATCGCCTTCGGCGAATTATTGTTAAATATTCTCCACACTTTCCAAGTCCATTGAAGTTTACTGACAGAAGTTTACAACTGTAGAGTAGGGTGTAGGATCTCATTTACTTTCTTCCCCTGGTTGTTTTATGGCCGGTGTTGAATAAAATATAACACAAAAGAAATACGTTACGTTGCCTTGTGCGAGCCAATTTGCACGCGATCAAATTCGGAATAATGTACCGTATTTTGAATAACATAAGCATTCTAATATCTCTTCCAATTTACTTCTTTGTGCTATCGCCTTTTTCTGGAAAAGAAAAAGGAAACTAAGATCCACTACTAACTAAGATCTGCTGCTAAGATCCGCTAAAGCTGTCGCGTAAGTTAGTATTTTTCTACTGCAAACTGGCATGAAATTTCTAAGTTATTCTGGAGGATCATGGAATACTACTATTCAAGCTCCCACCTTCAAATGCATGAACGAGAACAAGAATTTCGTTTAGTAACTGTCGGTGGCAAAATTGACGAGACATCCACATGTATATAAACGATAATCCGTTTTTTTTCTCTGATAACGTACGCGTAGTTCTTATCAGCTCTGATGTTCGTTGTAAACATAATGTAGCTCACATGCATTGAGCATTGAACTTAAAAAACCAGAGAGAATATTAGGCATTGTTAAACGCCTTTTGCTAATACTACTTTCTACTAACAACCGGTTGTAACGATCCTGTATTGTAGTGGATATCCCCTTTAATTTGACTATGACATCTTTTGAAAAGACCAGTAATTATTAGAAGTATTTGTAGGGCGATTGATTGAGCTTTCTGTTTGTCAAAAATAATTAAGCTATAAATAAATTTTGTCAAAAATTTCCCTTCATGGTTTTAGAGTTGGGTCAGTTCAAGCCAACTTGGCCACCACATAGAAAATCTAACCTCTAATTTATTAAGAATTATATCGGAAACCACGCTGAATGTTAAAATAAAGCAAGTGTTCGTTCTTACCTCTCCTTCTTAGACAGCTGGCGTTAAATAGTATTCGTAAGAGAAAATTTCAATGTTTCTTTGAATGACGTGTTTCCACGTGACTGAAGACTGCCAGTCGCCTCGGCCTCTCCGGCCTTTCAGGGGGTCTGGATCCTCACTCCCCCTTTTCCAAATCTGCACTTGAAATAATCAAACACAATTGCAACTGAAAAGGAATAAAAAGAAAGAAAGTAACATAGACCAGTTGATCACGTTCACCAGAAAATTTTTATTGATCATTTTCATTTTAAGCTATATTCCATAAACTGTCTGAAATTATGTAAAGTGGCGGGGGCTTTGAAGGACAGGCAAATTGTGGGGTAAAATTAGCATTCACAGAGAATCTCTGCATTCATTAGTGGTTCTTTATACTCATTAGTAGCTCATTAGTATGCTCACTATCTGATAGAGCATACTAATGAGGCTTTGTTTTCCTTTGTTTGTTCAAGCCTCATCAGTATGCTCTCTATATAGCTTACTACTAATGACTAAGTAGAACCTCCTATTGAATGCACAAATTGTCTGGGAATATTGTTAATTAAATCGATAAAACCATCAGCGACAATGGTGATGTCGAGCCAATTGGTTCTACACTATTTTTAATTATTATCTTTAACCATACAGTGTATTAGCAATAAACCAATCGCAAAAGAAGATTCTCTTCATGTTCCATGTTATATCAAAATTAAGCCATTTGTTTTAAATAAACAAATAAATATGTTCATCCTTTGGCAACACGCATTGACCAGACTAAAGAGCAATGCTTTGAATTTAAAAAACAAAAACAAAAAACTAAGAATGGCTACGTTAAATTTCTGCGGCATAGCAAGGTACACTGTATAGATAGGTACAAGCAATTATAGCTGTGTTTTGTTTCAATTATGGCCCTGGTCCATCGGCCAGGCAGTTATGTAAGGTGGTAATGCCCGCCTTTGACTAACGGCCCAGTCAGGTGGTTTTGCCCACCTGTTACTGGGGGTCATGCTGAAACAAAACATGTTAAAGGTTAGTTTTTAGTCGAGGCTCAACCCAGGTATCAAGTTCACAACGTATTAGTTGTGTGTTGGTTTGATAAGAAAATTCAACACGATTTCTGTGCAATTTCTATTGTGCCACTTCTGTTAGGTCCCTACAAAGCAGGTGATGTCAGTGGATTGCAAGAAACAGAAGGAAAATTAAGTAAACAAATAATGACTTTGCGTAGCAGCAATCAAAGAGAAACAAACTCTCACTTAAACGGATTAATTGATGTTCTCAAATCAGAAAATGAAATTCTGAAGGAAGCAAAGATAAATACAGTGTGGAACAAAGCTGAACAGGAAAAAGCGAAAGTTAAGAATTCAAGAAATAAAAATTATCTAAATTACGTGTGAATACAACGCGACTTCTGACAGTTTCAAGTTGTCCAGTGGTCACCAACATTCTGGAACTTCAACACTCATTGTTTCACCACTAAGCAATAAGGCAATATAACATAGGAGCAAAATAATGAAATCTCCTGGTTCAATTTATAGTTGCGGTACGAAATTTCTTTTATGGTTTCTCATCGTTGTTGAGTAATGCATCACACAAAGTTAATTAATACATCCTTCATTACAATTTATTTTGGGCAAAATCGTGTAAGTTAAAAAACAGTAACTGTAAGCGAATTGACCGTTAATGTTATATGAAGTCCTTCTTACTGCTGAGTTGAACATTTAAAAAATTGCTTGCTAAGTTCGTGCAAGTTTTAGAGGTTTTCAGTAATGAGCGTGTCTCTTTGTATGTTTTTGCATGTAAAGATAACTAGCTGCTTACTCTTCCATTAAAAAAATTGCGAATAATTTGCAAAGAAACTATTTAACTGTGTGAGTCATTGCTTCAGTCACACAAGTCATGGCTGACGATGCAGGTTACAAGGTGCTTGTGTAATGTTACATGTGATATAGTTGTAAATACCCTTCATTACACTTTTTTGGGGGGCAAAATTATAACTACTTTAAGTGTAATTTTACCTGTGTAAATTTGTGTAAAATTACTCGCCAAAAAAAAAGGCTACCGGGGCTGGCAAGGTAACTACACCGTCATCTGGTGTAATATTACGCACTGTTTTGATTCCATCACACTGATTTAATGTGTAATTTTATACATGGCAGAATTGTAAACACTCGTTTTACACTATTATGCGTGTAAAAACACCATCCGTTCTACACTGCTCCACTGTGTGTAAAAATACACCCCCAAAAAAGGCTGCCGGGGCTGGCAAAAATTTTTCACTAGTTTTTTGTGTAATCTTACACTTTAATTTTAAGTGTGAAATGTAGCCCAAATTCACGATCTGTCGCTTCTGCGGCGGTCTGTGGTTCAAATAGCTCCCATTTAGATACAAGTGGTTGGCGTAGTTCGTAAGTGAGCCAGCAACACACGGTTATTAGCGACAGAGCCCCGGCTTAATGACAGGCCGCTAAATGGGTGGGTACATAATACAACAGGGTGGCGATGCCAAGGCTTACCTGCATGGAAAAATAAACGGCCCGCGCATTACGGGCATGTGCGGACGTCTGAAAGTGATAAATAAGTTTTTTGAATCGATGTTTAGCCGACTGTTACTGCAATGTGCACATGGGTGTTTTTAAAACTTGATTGGGGAAATGCGATTTGCTTGTCGTGATTTGACTCAGTGATTGAACAATGGAAAGTGAAATGAGTTTAAAAGGGTGCCTGTACAGCGCCGCAAATGATCCCGAGACCGCAAATGATCCCCGACCGCAAATGATCCCCAAATAGGACCGCAAATGATCCCAGAACCGCAAGTGATCCCCACAGCGGACCGCAAATGATCCCGCTAAATAATAGGAATAGAGTGGATAACAGAACGGCGATGACATTGTAAAGGCGTGGACTCTGGAATGGCGTGGACAGAGGCATGGCGATGTCTACGGAATAATGCGGATACTGGAGCTTTTGTCTTTATTATTCCTCAAAGCACGTTTTAGCCCCATAAATCATGACTTAGATATTTTATTTCGAGGCCAAAAAAAAATTAAATAAATAAATAAAATGTTACTAGGTAATGTAGTCCTATAAATTCGCAATTGTTTTTGTACCTTTGGCTTAGCATGCAGGTTGTAAATATACCTGGTTTAATTTGTGTATTTTCTTTACGATCTTTTAACAGAATAACAGAATGCTTTCTTATACATGTAAAAGTAGTACAAGCGCTAGTCACGAGAAAGTTTGCAACCCCTCATGTTAACTGATTTTACCAGCCAGCTACAAACATATATATTTCTTTATCTCGAGCGGGTTAACTTTTCCTTTCTAGAGCAATGCTCAGTGGAAAAATCAATGGGTTCACTTCAACACTCAAATTTACAATATAGAATACTTTTCTGATTTCTCAGGTGGGTATAACCAGCTGGATGCAACAAGTTATGCACATTTGACAGGTTGCGTGACAACTCAAATCGTTACCTATAAAAGGCATCGGCTGCCAAGGATAATACCGGCGGGATTTCCGCCACACGCACAAAAGACAAGATCCAAACCTAGCTCGGTTTTCTTATCACTTTCATTTTCAGGTCTTTGTCACCTCCACCAGCATTAACACCAACAAAAAACGCCAATGAAAGGACGAGAGTATTCAAATTGGAGACCAGTTTAGCAATTTCTACAAGCGCGATCGCAAGCGAAGAGGACACTGCCTTAATACATGGTCTAGTGACCTTCTCACACATTGTTTAGTGACCTTTGATTTCAAAGCCAGACGTCAATCACCGTGCCCTGGAAACCCGTGGCTTTCTCGACTGTCGCGGTCTCGGTCGACCATCGGTTGGTCATCCCTGCGATCTGTGTATACATGTGAATTTTAAATATATTTTTTAAACATAATCATGTTTGCTTTCTATGCCATTGTGGTCTAGAGCCTTTAAAATGTTTTACTTCACTGATCTCGATAAACAACAAATTTTTCTGTTTTTTGATTTATTTTGGTCAGTACTTTCACCTTCCGGTATTTTCACCTTCACTGAAACTCCACGCCATTCCAATTTTTTTTCAGCGGGATCATTTGCGGTCCGCTGTGGGGATCATTTGTGGTCCTGGGATCATTTGCGGTCCAATTTGGGGATCATTTGCGGTCGGGGATCATTTGCGGTCTCGGGATCATTTGCGGCGCTGTACATGCCTCTTAGTCAAGTTAGTTTAAAAAAGGCATTACCTAATAAAAGATAAAGTTCGAAATGAGTTGTCCATGTAAAAAACTGATGAAGCAAATTTGAAATGAAAATAAAATCCGACCATACTAACCGGAAAGGAAACCATAGCACTAAGCTTAAAGGGTGCGTTTCTTTGGGAAAATCCAAATCCGGATTCTTGTATCCAAAAACGGATTTTGCGTTTCTTTACCTAAATCCGAAAATGGATTAATCAGGGATTAGTGATCTGAAGAATCCACACTCCGAGTGGATACACCAGACTAAATCTAAATCCGGATTTTTAGGATTCATGATCCGTGCGTTTCTTTGGGGGACAGATCCGAAAATAGTACATCTGTCAAGCGGTCTTCCATGCAAATTTACTGGTCTCGCCATATTTTCTCTCGATCTTGCGTGACAAAACATTCGATCGTGAAAAAGAAAAATTCAGGTGATTATTCCGTTCCGTATATCTGAAACGTTTTCTCCAAAAGTACAGACAGAAGCATTGACACGTCAGGATAACTTCATTTGTGTACCATTTCTGTAATTCAGGGACAGATTTTCCTAATTGTGAACACAAATAGCGAGTTCACTTGAACTACTGCAGAAAGTGTCCTTGTTTATAAATTATTTGTATTCCATTCTAGTTGAATTCTAGGGCAGTACGAGAGAAATATCGTTCTGATGTATATATTGCGTGCCTCCAGCCTGTATTGTCATGACAAGTAATCCTTTTTCGGATTTTGCGTTTCTTTGGTGCTGAAGAATCCATATGATCTGGGATCACAAATCCGTTTTCGGATTCTCCCAAAGAAACGCACCCTTAATGCTTTGTGTGACTCTTGGCCGTAGTCATATAAGTAAAAGGTGACAGCCTGTTAGATCTGTCAAAATGATTGCGTGATTTTATTCACGCGAACGTGCTGTAGGTAATTGCTAGTTAAAATGTTGAGCTCCCGAACAGCATATTTTTGTTTCTTCATAAATAGTTAGAGTACGTTCTTAATTAAACATCAGTGGGATTACTGAACGTAAGCGAAAACCAAAGTTACTCACGAAGTGTACGAATCATCACCACATCATGGCATTACCAATCTTGACATTTTAATAAGTTCGCGTTAAAGTTGAATTTCTACATTTTCCGACAAGCAAAAGTAAATGAGTTTATTGCTCTTTCCAAAACTCAAGGCTGCCTTTGTTTCATCTTGGTTGGTGAATTATTTGGTGCTTTAAATAATGAACATGAAACGTGCCATACAGGTGGCCCATACAATCGCATCAACAACCAGCGAAACGTGTCATAATCAGAACTTAGGACGATACGCACGTATGATAAAAGAAAGACCACGCAGTCTTACGCTCACACAGCCCAGTTGACCAGCAGTTTTGAAATCAAACAACAGAACAACATGAGGTGAAACACGTTTATCTGGGTTTTAGCTGTTTTAAAAACAAAGAGTATTCTTTTTATTTCACGGTGTGCACAAGTGAAGTACGTAAAATACGTCAATAAACATCCCCCAACGTTGAGCTGTAAACATCTCGGGAATCAAACTAGAATACCAAGCAAACAAAAATAAAATAATTGTAATAATTATTATTTCATTTATTTATTATTAACATTTCAGTGTAAACATGAAGCAGAAACAGGCAAACGCAGTATCGCACTCACGTGCAATACGTACATAAGCTCCATAGCTTGTGTCAGCAGATCGTGTTAGCATTGTCAGGAATCAAGAGAAATAGAACCGTCTAGCTTTTCCTAGAATTCTTTTGATCAGCAGTTTGGTTGCCTTGACACTGCACCGCTGACCAAAAAGCCCGAGGTTTCTGAAAACCGCACCCTTCCTTACACCTTCCCCCTGAATAAAGCTCCCCACCCCCATGAACAACGCTGCCCCAATTTACATCTTGACTCAGGGACCCGTACCAAACTCAAACAAAAACACAAAGTCTGAAAGACGACGACATAGACGCGGACGCATGCGTACTGCGTACTGCGTCCGCACAAAAACCGTCAATATTGAAACTTTTCGAGGAATAAAAACAATTTTGTGCTAAAATTCGATATCAAGGTAGTAGAAATTCAATATCAGTATAGCTTTAACGTATAATGGCTGTTTACAGCTTTCACGTTTAACAATTATTCTACGAGGGCGCGCCGGATATCGAATGGTAGATAACCAACGAGGCGCGTAGCACCGAGTTAGTTATAATCATTCGATATCCAGCAAGCCAAAGTAGAATAATTGTTATAAAACCATAACTGTTATAAAACCAAGAAAGAAAAGCGATAAAAAGGGAACAAGAATGGGTCACAAGAATGAGCGAAAAAGGCGCCAAACTTTGCGAAGTGTTGCAGCGTTTCTTACAAGGCTTAATAATTCGATGAAACTGCTCCGATGTAAAAACGACGTGTTACAAGTTTTGGGAAAAAAAATCTTCTAATTATTGGCAACAGTTATAAAATGAGGTTGGAAGGCCTACGCGACTCTTACTTCACGTCTTTGTTTGCCGCGCCTTATCTCGGTCGTTTAACCAATTTTGCTTCTTGTGTTTTTTGTAGTGGCCTCAGTTTGGAGGATTTTTATAAGGTGACTGAATTGAGCCGTTACAGTGTAGGCGTCGCATTTTTTAAGACTTTGATCTCGAGGTCAAATGAATTCTTGTGGCTCGAGCGCACTGTTTGTTATTCTCAGTTAAATTTGACCTCTGATCGTTTGTTAAGCCACCAAATGTGGTTTCTATGCCGCTTTCGGCATATTAGGTACGTTGAATCTGGCTCGTTTAGGAACTTGAAAGAGTTTTTTCAGCCTCTTATGTTTCTGTTTGTGACAATAAAGGACCTGAAATATTATCTGCAACGTGATGAGTTAATTTCCCTGCTGATGTTCGTAACGCCGGGCCCGGCTTATTTGTATAATTCTGCTGCAGGATGTTGTTTCGCATCACAGAGTGTGATCAGTTATAAAATGGCGTGGGAGGCCCGCAAGACTCCTACTTCACGTTTTTGTACGCTTCGCCTTACATATCTCGGTCTTTTAACCAATTTTACTCTTGTATTTTTGTAGTGCGTTTAGTTTGGAGGATTTTTAAATGGTTACCTTATTGAGCCATTTCAACTTGAACGTCGGATTTATAAACTTCGATGTCAAGGTCATATCGATCCTTCTCTGATAATTGTATGAAGGCGCCTCCGTTAAATTTAACCTCTGACCGTCTGTTACGAGCTAATTACCAGAAAACTCAATCCTTGTTTCAATGGACGGAACGAGCTTATATACAAATATACTACAAGAGGAGTTCTGATTACCTAGTATGCAACACATACGAAGCATTCCACAGAAACGAACCTCCTATCCCTACACGACTACACTTATCCTAGCGGAGAACTCTTCTCAATTTAATGGAAAAACTACCTACGAATGCACGGGACTGCCATAGGCACCAAAATGGCAGTTGCTTTCCCCAACATTTTCATGGCTAAGGTAGAAACAGAGATCTTAGATCAAAGCGCTTTAACACGGCTCGTCTGGAAACGATTCATTGACGACATCTCCCTCTGAAACGCAACCAGAGAAGAGATCACACAGTTCATTGAACAAGCTAACAAACACTATCAAACTACCAAGTTTACGGCTGAAGTATCCGAAACAGAAACAAACTTCTTAGACACTACTGTTTACAAAGGTGAACGATTTAGAAATGAGTCGGTGCTGGATGTACGTACGCATTTTAAGCCCACTGAAACATTTCAGTACACCCATTTTTCAACCTGCCTTCCATCAGGAGTGAAAAGAGGCTTCGTCTCAAAGGAGAGGCTCTAAGACTACTCAGAACTAACTCTTCTAAAACATTATTTGAAGAGAGCGTCACAAACTTCAAAACACATCTTCTCGAGAGAAGATACCCAGAAAATTTTATTCAAACAAGCTGGAAATCAAGCTTTCTGACAAAAACAAAAACATAAAAAGGAAATCTTGCCCTTTGTAACGCAATATCACCCAGCAGTGCCTAACTTAAAACCAATACCCATGAACAGCTGACACTTCATAACACAGCAACCATTGGTAAATGACATTTTCAAGGAACCGCCCCTCATATCGTAGCGCGCAGGAGGAGTGTGGGCCTGTTAATCTTGTAGACACTAGGAAGAGAGTCAGAGATCAAAACTACAGTTACAACTTCTGGCTTAAATGTTTAAGCCATTTCAAAAGGCTAAAACAGGCGCGTGGGAGCCGCGCAGGCCCGTCACCCTTTTACCTAAACTTTCGTTTATTGATTTTCCGCGAACAAAAGTTCGCAATCCGCCTGCACCCCATCTTTTTGGTTTGACAAACAAGGCCACGTGACCTAAGTCGTTAACGTTTTGCGCCGAAGTCAACTATCTCGTAAGTCTTTGAATTCGCAGTCTTCCTGTTTTGGTAGTATCTCTTTGCCGTTTAAGCATGTTCGCATTCGAAAGGTTTCTCCCCGCTGTGCGTTCATCTTATGTAACTCAAGATCGTTTCTTGCATTAAAACATTTACCACGCTGTTGGCGTTCAAAAGATTTCTTTCCACTGCGTGTTTTTGTATGCTGTTTTAGATTGCTTCTCACACCAAAGCATCTACCACACTAGCCGCGTGTTCTTTCACGTTCCTTTAGACTACATGTTTCTATTGAAACCTTTACCACGTTAGTCACATCGTAAGGGTTTCTCCCCACCGTGTATTAGCTATAATACTTGAGATTTTTCTATACACTTTCAATACTGGGGCTCCAATTCCGCATAAACACTAACTTCGTTCGCCCCCCCCCCCCCCTCCTCCATGATTTGCACTTTATGCTTCACCTAAAGGTAAGCATGCACATTCTCTGTGGACCCATTTTAGAGCAGATTTTTTTTATCATTGTGGGATCAAGGTCGAATCATCTTGAGTGAACGACGCACAAATCATAGTAGAAACATGTTTGAATATTCACCGTTTCTGCCAACAATGGGAGAGAAGTTTCATTTATTGTTGGCAGAGAAGTGTCCATTATGCAGCTTTAGTATAATTGCTCAGGTGATTACAGAGAAGCGAGCGCACTGATTGGTCGAGAATTACGTCATATCTTGCTATAATCACCCCGTGTAAGGTGATTATAATACTGAAGCACTAATTTTCAGAATGGCCACCACGCGATTTTGGTGTTTCTGAAGAAAAGAAAAAAGGAAATGCATTTGCTCTGATAATCAACTGAGCAATTATACTAAAACAATTATCCTCCACAGGCTCAGTGAATATTGTGGCCACAATATTCACTTTGCCTTCGGCGAAATATCGTTACCTTACCTGCTAAACACTTTCTTATGAAGCTCTTCTTACCATTTCGTCGCAAACCGCCTGCACCCCTATCCCTCTAAACAGTGTTGGAGAAAAAGGGTGTGGTTGCATCAAAAAGGGGTTTCAGAATTGTGAGGGGAGTTGGGGATGACATGCAAGTGTCTCAACAATTTTGCCCTAGGTTGCAACTCCTCCTGTGATAATGAGGCTTAAAATTTCGACTTGCTTCATTGTCACTTGTAAAAGGACTGTTATATTTTGTTTCTATTTTGAACCTCTGTTTTTGTTTTGTTTTGTTCATTTGTTCGTTTTCAGATGGTTAAGCTTTTTTTCAGAAGCTCATAAATGCGCATTTTTATTTAACTCGTGGAATTCTATAAACGATATTTTTGACATCTCCTGATGCATCGTTTTTCACTCAGCAGTCTTGTAATGGAGGTCAAAACAAATTAAAGTTTGTAGAAAATTTTGATCATGTATGTTTCACGTTTCTGATAGCATATAGGAGCTTACTCTCGACCTTAAGAAGGGGACACGATTAAATTCTTGAGCAGAAGTACGACTAAAAACAAACACTGTTACTACTAACTAAGAAAGCTATGTATTCCATTTTCTTTATTTACCCATATTCACCATTACATATTTAGCGTAGTTACTGCGTCACCGTAGCCTTAAGGTTTTAATTTAGGGTTAACTTAATTTTATTACTCTGTTTACTGTTGTGAAAATACTTCAACCTCAAGTTGGTGATCGTTCTAGAGTTCTAGCCTTGGAAGCAGTATTCCTTCAGGCATTTTTCCTAATTCTCCCTGGCCCTCCCCCAAATATTTCACAATTGCTTTCAGTTAGGCAATAGAATGTCGCAAAGTAGCTACGTCACAGGTCTTAGCTTCCTTTTCGCAACACTCGATGTGCCGTTTGAGCGAAATCAGTAAATTTGGGTCCCCTTTATGCTCAAACTGAGTTAACCTAACGATGACACATTTTCGCACGGTATCTCCAACGCACTCTTCGTAGTCATCATCCTCTATCGAAAAAAAAAATAATATTAGGGTTAATTCATGCCTCGCCTTTTAGTCTCTATAAAGCCCTTACAAACATTTGATCAGCCCGTTATATAGAAATGTATATGGACAAATTTGAAATACAAACAAAAAAGCAACAGCATATGCAGCGGAATAACGCCAGAGAGCACATAACCACTTGGGCTGTACCTTACTTACGACTGGATAACTGACACAAAACACCTAGACCCGAAGAAAGACCGCATATAAATCAACATACATTGGTAGACAATTAGCCTGATGTTAATTGATTTTAAAAGCAATAATTTTTGAGCCAGTGGTCAGCGGTCAGCATTTTGTTGGAAGAGGCAATTATGAAAATACACTGCTATTGCTGCACTAGAAGGGAAGTCTGAATCCTTCCTCAAATTCCTTCTGCTTCCTTAAGATGGCTCTCTATAGTTTTATGACCGCGCGCGCACTGATGTTGTGAGCTGTAGTAATCTGCGCGCGCTGATATAAAATCGTAGGTTTTTCCTGATATTCATGACGTCAGCATAGCCAAAAAAGCAAAGTTAACAGTACATTTTCTCGCGTTTCCTTCGGTGAATTTTTTTATTTAATTTCGCACAATTTGAGATACTAACGCTACCTTTCACATCTTATGTTTTGGAAAAATTCTGTCAGAGCAATCCAGTTTAATGGTTAAAAATAAGAAATCACGTGATATCAGTGAATCCGTCTGAACGACCCCATATTTTTTCCCCTGCAAAACGTTAGTCAAAATCATTTTCATAAACTAGGAAAGTTTAAAAAATTCACCGAGGGAAAATCAAAATATTCAAGAAAAAAGACGAATTAATGGCAAGTATCTGTCATTCTTGAGATGCTTTGTTGCCATGACAACGGCCTATGCCTCAGAAGCAAAACCTGGAAAATAAGGGTAATTATGTTGGTAACCTTACTGATAAAATTCAGGAACAAAGATTGCAAGACAACAGAACTAGGGCTTCTTTTGCAAGTCTTGCTAGTTCGTATAGTCACTTTTGTAGGAACTCTAGGGAGCCACCTTAACAGCCAGATGTAATTACCTAGCAATATTTGCTAAGCCTTCTTTCTCCAGTATACCTGGAAAGCAAAATAAACATTGCAAATTTGATCTGAAAGCAATATGGCAAATAACAAATTAAGCGTAATCCGAAGTCGCAGTAGGCTGACTGGTCAGTTACATGCAATCCTGTAATAAGCAAAATTAAATTTGTTGGGAACCTTGTTGCGGTTTTGAACGCCATATTAACGGGTGGGCAAACACAAGAGAGATTACACAGTAGAGTTTTTGCTCAAATTTTAGATATTAGACAAAGAAATTACTGACCGAGCTGGCGAGTCGCATTTTGAATATTTCGATACCTTTCTCTTGAATTTTTTCTCGCGGACTTTCACAGGTTATCAGTGTACGAGGAGAAATTAAACTTCAGAACAGTCGCCTCCATAAAACAGTGTAACCAACCTTTATTCTCTCCTAACAGCGGCTTTACAGTAAATAAAACGAAACAACAATATCAATAGGCCAGCGGCAGTCCTTCATAGTCCATAAACTGTCAGCAGTCCCTCTGTTCGGCGCCATTTTTATTCGCTCGGCTTACGAAAACGGCAAAGAAAGTTTTCGTTTAGAATCGCAAGTTCGACTGATTACCGATTTTGTAGATTAATGAACAGAGAGCTTACAAACCCTGGTTCTTGGTCTGACAATGGGGCTTTGTGAATAGCCCTTTTGCCTTGGAACGACTTGACCTCCTCGTCTATTGTAAGAGTCTGCTCCTCTGAAAAGGGGAGGAGTGGTGGTAGAACTACTTGAACAGGAGTTTGTGTGAATTCGATGCGGTAACCTGCAACTGTTTGACATGCCCAGGGGTCGTTTTTAATGGAGACCAGTTCTGAATGAAGTATGCTTATCTTCCTGCTATAGGAAAGTCTATTGTGTTCAAATTTGAATAAAGAGGAAACACACCTTCGTTTAAACAGCTGTTAAGCGAAGGTATGTTTCCTCTTTATTTAAATTTCAAGGGAAATTCCTTGTATATGCTTTCCTGTTCGATACAAACAAAGTTAATTTAAACGTGTTTTGCCTACCTGAAAAAATGGTAATCAAAAACTCGCGAGATCTTTCTAACAGACAGTTTTTAAAATTCCGCACAAAAATGTTTTAAATAGTGTACACTCTAATTTTGTACGGACACTGCCAGGGAAAAAATTTTCTGTCTTCATTTAATTTGAAATCACTTCTTGTCCAACCAGAAACAACGCAAAGAAAATTTATTGCCAATATCCAAACAAGCCCTGACGATACCTTCATTCATATGATAGAACATTAGGACAAATCCCTTCGCCTATTACGACCTTAAAGGCAACCGTACCTGATTCTAAAGAAATTCCTTTCAGTTCGCCATACGCCAAGTTGTTACAAAGACCTACTCTTTGCCAGAGGATCATGTCCTGCCAAGCATTTGCTACAACAGCATAAATGGCATCTGGGACTGTTGACGGGAAGTCGACAGATCTTACAATGCACCTCTCAAATACCTGCCGAGAAATTGATGAAAGAAAATAGTTCCAATAGTTTACTGCAGATGAAACTTGCCATTTTTTCGGCATAGTAATATTGGTGTGCAATTAGGACACGAAGAGGAGGAGGCGGCTACCACCCTCGTAAGGTTTTCTTTGGAGCCCCCTGCAGTTTTCAGTAGTGGTTCGTTTATCCTTAACAAACACATTTTGGGGAACAGTTGGTTGTAATTGACTGCTAGGATTAGTCAGTACGAAGTGATTGAAATAGCTTAGGTCAAGTCGCCATGTTTTAGTATCAAAATGTGTGTTTTCACTTTTTTGCGAAGAAAATATACAAAGTGTAGACAAAGGGCAGGGCAGAGCTTGCTTTTGTAACATTCTCGTGACACATGTTAAATTTTTGCAGTTTTTTAAGTAGTAATGTACGACCGTATGGCACACTTGGCCTCGTTTTGATGTAAGGATGACGTCATGACCGGAACCGGAAGTCACGTGTTTTTGAATGGGATACCGCTGACCAGTATGAAAAAAGGGATCGCAGGCTCAGGGAAGTCACGTGGTTTGGGAAACCGCTGACCAGTTGAAAAAAGGGATCGTGGGCTCAAGGGGAAGGAAAACCGCTGAGAAAACGCGGGCGCAAAGTCCAAAGTCCAATTTTAGGAACGGGGGTAATCCTTGGAGTGAAAACAACACAAAATTAATAAATACTTTTTATTGTTATACTTTTGTTTACAATAACTGAGAAAAATAGGAGGAGGGTTTTTCCTGAGTGTACCTTTTTGAATTGGGGCTTCAACAGATTCCTTAATGTTCAATAGAGGGTCCCCACCATTGTTTTTGACATGGAGTTATTCTTCGCCATTGGTTGTTGTCACGGCACCCTGTTCACATTCGATGATCTTGTTTGGGAACATTTCTCACTGGTATCCATAAGGGTAGGTTTGAAAGGTGACAGGATCTATGACTCTCTTGTCGTACACGAGCTGGTAACGTTTGTACTCGGGGAAGGTGTAGAGTTGATAAGTTTTCGGGTCTCGCACGATCTGGTACGTTTTGATGACCTGGGTCTGGCGGGGTTTGAGGAGGGGCTTCTGGATTTCGTCCAGGACATTCTGTCGCATGATGTGGTAGTTGAGTTGGGTTTTTCCCTCACTGTTGAGGCGGAACCCTCTGACCTTACATTCGATGTGGCCATCCTGGGTTTGGTATCCGTAGTTCTTGGGACCCCCTGAGACAAATTCTACGATGTAATCCTCCTTGTCCAATTCACTCGTAAAGTCCCCGAGGTAATTTCCCAAGGTAGGGTTACTTTGTCCTTTGTCTGTGTAGTAGATGACGGAGTCTGTGTCGTAGTATAACACTCTTTCCCCCAGCTTCTCCAAGGCGGCATACAGTCGGAGTCGGGCCCAACAGGTAGTGAAACAGGCGACAAAGATGTTGAGGTTAGGTGACACGGGGATGTCTTCGTCTTGGTAGGTGTAATGGACCTCCACCATCTGTTCATTGACCACGGACACATGTTTTACTTCCACAGTACATGTATTTAGGAAACGGTGGAACGCTTGAGGGTCGTCAAATGTTTGGACTTGGGTCTTGTTAAGACGTTGTCCAAACTTGCCCCACATGGAATTGAGCATCATCTTGGCTAGGGTACGTAACCCGGGATTCTTTTGGATCTTGTCGTACTCCAGGCGGATGCCTTCATGCTGGTAGTATAATTCTACGTACTCCTTCTTCTTTTCCTCAGTGGTACACCGTGCGGGCCACCCACTGGCTTCTTGCTTGATTTTTAACCAGGTGTTGACGTAATCTTCGAAGAGTCCTTCACACGTTTCGTTGAAATGGCAAACCTCATAGATGTACTGGACTTCGTACCCGAGTTCGACGGCTTTGTTTAATTCTGGACTACACCATGTTCCAGTCAGGGTTCGCTGTTCGTCCGTGTGCACACATTCCGCGCATCTCTCTAATGGGCGTTTGGGCATCTCTTGTTCCACACAGGCAGCACAGAGAGGAAAAAGGAGTTTTTCCTCATGACGGTAGGGGAGAACAGGATGGTAGAGGTGACGGGGAGGCAGGATTTGACATTTGATGAGTCCAAAGTAGGGGCTGATGTCGGTGGTTTGAGGGTTGGAGATAAACCAAGGGTGACCTTTGGGGTACACACAGGTCTTGTTCACCCAGGGGTACAAGGAGGTCACATCGATGTAATGTATTTGTTGACCGGGCGTCACGCGATGGTACAGTTTCACGGCATTGGTACGACCCCCGCAGAAAGCGTCGCGTGGATTCAAGGGTTCTGTGAATTGAAGGGTAGCCACAAACGTACGGATGCCTGGGGAGGTGTCTTTGAGACGGGACCAATCACATTCCCACATTTCTATGACATGGTATCCGAGCTCTCTTAACTGTTGGGTTCTTTGCTGGGTGGTCTCGTAGACATCTTGCATGGTTCGATCATAGTGGCGTAGATGACTTTCGTGACGAATGGGGTAACAGCGAGGACATCCGTGCCAGAAACACCCATGAAATTCGTAGACGGTGTTGGTAGTGAAATCGAAACCGTCGACATGGAAGTCGGTGCCGGGGATGCGATACTCGCCACCATTGCCCACATGTTGAACGAAATAACACTGATTGGGATGCGGGCGATTGAACAACTGTTGCTGCAGGACTTGCTCACGTCGTTGGTTATCGCACCAGGTTAACCACTCACGACCCGCTCGGGATTGGTTGATGCGATTGCGCCATCCTCGGACGGGTTCACTGGCAATACTGTTGGGGATCATGCGATTCATCCGTAAATCACGGTTACAAGCCGAAGCAATGGTGATGTGGTCGAAGGGGTTGAAGCCCGTCAGCGTTTCAAACAATCGTTTGAAGGTCAGACACCCTTGTTTCAAGAGACGTACATCGGATTGGCAGTACTTAACCAGTTCTTTTTTGAAGTCAAAGACTTGGTCGCGTTGGTCTTGATGCCAGGTTTCCAAGGCTTGCTTGCCCTCAGGAGACATGGTTTCGGGCATATAGTAATCGAGGGCCGGGAAGGGTCCTACGTAGTTTTGATGGTCTGGATGATTGAACTTGTGGGGGAAGTACCCTTTGCAGGCATCTGTCAATCCAAAGGTTTTGGGAAACGCGGACAGAGGCATCTGGAAGAAACTCATCGAATCGATGAAGCGGATACGGTCATGTTGGACTTGCAAGAGTTTACACCCGTTCCGGAGTTGTTGAACGATCCGGTTGTCACCATAGTATTGATGAATGACAAAATAACCATCGTAGCCCTGGAAATTATGGGCCAGGACATTGACTTGACGGGTATCGTGGAGGGTCAAGGTATCCAGCCATTCCAGGAAATCGCGGACGCAATGGTGGCCGGGGAAACACTTGGGTTGGTCATCGTCATCGGTTTCGGCCACGACGAGATTGGCGATGTGTTTTTCCTGGGGTTGCATGGCTTCAATATCAAAAAACACATGCAACGGGGGCTGGTCGTCGTCCTCCTCCGGGACGGTGTCTGGGGTTCCTCGTTTCCTCTTTCTTTTCTGGTTGGCTTGAGGTTTGGGGGCTATTTGAATAAAACAGCGATGCGTTTCGCCGTCCACGTACTCGTGGCAGGAGGGACAATCGATATACCTGCATTTATGCTTTTCATTCTGGCCTAATCCCACGTTCTGTTTACGACAGTCTTTACAGCGACGACGACGAAAGCAGACGGAGGACTCTAGGTTGGTCGCGGGTTTGCCAGCGTGGTCTTTGACGAGATGCATTTGGAAACACGTGTCTCCAAAAAAGTCCCGATGACAACTGTCGCACCGTTGGGTAGCTTTCTGGCCTCGAGGGTATGCATGAAGGAAGTCAGGGCACTCTTTTTGGCAACAGGCCCGGCAATGACCTTTTTGTTTGGTGCAGCGATGACGTCCCTCATGGTCATAGGGTTTCCAACAATGGGCACAGACGTAACCGGTCCCGAAAAACCCTGGCAACTTGGTAATGACATCATAATGGCCTTTCTCGTGCAACAGGATGAGTTGTTTGTCTTGAAGGGGACCAAAGGTGGTGATGTGAAAAGAACGGTCGGCATCCACCAACAGGATCTGGTAACCGGTCAGGGAAGGAGTGGTACTGAATTGGGTCAAGGCATCATACCCACAAGGGCCGAAGGGTACGTTGGCCTCGTGATGAAGCAGCAACGCGAGTTCTTTTTGAATTTTCCGTCCTTGTCGAATGGTGTTGTATTTCGGGTGATTGTCCAAGCGAGCTTTGGCGGTGACGAGGGCTCTGGCACAACAAAGATCGTCGTCATTGCGGATCTGGATAATGGAACGTTTCTGGCCTATTAAATTTCGGAGAGGCTGATGGCCGGGTTTCTCCTGGCGTGGTTTACCGGTTCCTTGAGGAGCATGATGAACTTGAGTAATGGAGACTTGAAAGGAATCGTCCATTTCAAATTGTTCATTGCTATTCAAGGCTTGAGCTAAACGTTGGAACAGGGCCTCTACACGCTCTGTGTCTTCACGCCATTCTCCTGCACGTAATCCCCATCCCTGAAAATTGTTATGGAGTCTGTTGGAGGCGATGGTAAAGTAGAGGCGATCTTGATCGTGGAGGTCCGGGGTGGTGGTCAACACTTGATTCACCGCGCGACGTAACCCCTCTTGGAGAGCTTGCGTGATGTTTTGACCTGGAATCAAGTTGCCCCTTTGGCGTAACTGGGTCTTGAAATGACGTTCACGCACTCCCAGACGGTTGCTCAAACGGTCGACATAGGGTTGGAGTTCAAACTCGAAGACACCCTCCGTATTGGCCTCCAAACCTCCACCAGTTTGTTGAAGGAGAAGGGTTTGAAAGGCACGTTGCCGTTCGAAGCGATCCAACGCCTCTTCACAAATCTCATCACTGTCCGGTATGTCTTCGGGGCATAACAAAGGTCCCACACAGGAATTTGCTGGCGTCTCTTCTTCTTCTGGCTCTGAATCGGGCATCTCTAGTCCAAGCAATGACATCATCTCATGGGGGTCGAGGCCACTAGGCCCAGCACGAGCATCATCCTCATCTTCTGGCGGCGACGAGGCCATGATCAGATGAACTCCGTTGGCGGTCGGGGCTCTGTTTTTTATAGAGAGAAAAAGGGTCACGTGAAGAAGAGCAGGAACCAATCACGAGCAGGCCCCACGGGGTCTCTGGGAGGGGTGGGACGGGGTGGGGGGACCCCCCTCCCCCCTCCCTAGTTTGGACCCATGGGGCATCACGGGAACGAATAAGTCCCTATAAAAGAAAGCGAACCTCCGGCTGAGTCATCTCAAAATGGACTCTACCCATGAGAAGCTGTTGAAGGAGTTTGAGGCATTTCAAGTGGACCAAGTTTTAAAGGAGGTTAAGGAGTGGAGTCTAGACGACCGAGACATCCGGGAGTTGGGGGAAGCGCTGTTGGAGGAGAGAAGGAAACGGAGTCTAGTAGTCAAGGCAACCCAGGCAGCACGGCACACGTACGTGCAACAGCACTGGAACCCGGGCTGCTACCCGCAATTTACCACCGAGTGGTTCATCGAGGGCCTGGACTATTGCTGCCCCTATTGGAGGTACGAATTTAAACGGCCCTTGACACCTCCGCCAGCACCGCCACCATCACCCCATGTCCAGAGAAAGAGAAGGGCTCCGCCGCAGCAACCGACGACGTACGACCTCCCGACCAAACAACGACAGGGATGCACTTAATGACTCAGACGACGACGACAAGGACTATGACCCCTACGACTACGACTATGACCCCTACGACGATGACAGTGACGATAGTGACGACGAGGACGAACGAGCCCCCACGACGGATACCCCCAACGCCGACATCCTCAATGAACTCGCACAGTTCCGGGCGAAAGAAGCCCGACGACGGGCGCTGGACCGGGCCGCCAGTGCCAGGTACCGGGCCAGACATCCCGAGCGAATCGCCGCCCAGAAACGACGGTATCGGGGCAGGCATCCCGAGCGAGAAGCCGCCCGGAAACAACGCTATCGGGCCAGGCATCCCAAGCGAATCATTGCCCAGAATCAACGCTATCGGGACACCCATGCCAAGCGAGTCGACGCCCAGAAACAACGGTATCGGGAGAGGAACTGGGAGAGGTGCAGGGCGTACGCGAAACAGTACTATAAGGACCATGCAGAACGCCTCCGGGAGCAGAAAAAACAATTTTACTACTCGGAAGCAGGGCAACGGTGGCAGAAACAATACCGGGCGAGAAAGACTGAGAGGGCGGCCCTCTTACGTCGACAAAGAGGGTCCATGTCCAAAAAGAGAACGGAGGAGAAACGCCATGCGTTGGGCCCCCTGACATTAACCGTAACCCTGGAAGATTTTATGCAGGACTTTTATGATACCCTCTCACCCAACCCTGAGGATTGTATGGACCAACCTGAGACCATAACGGATTATTCTGTAGACAACGAATCGTCCCTTTCTTCTTGTGACATGTGGGACGGGGGGAAGGGATTTTTGGACAATCTACTCGAGGACTTGCCGTCAGCATCGGACGACTCTTTGTATGAGGTATTACGTGATTTGGGCCCATGGAGCCCCCAGGAGTCTGACTTTGAGCCTGACTTTGATTTGGAGGACTTTTTTTCGTAAAGAGACAGTGATTGACATTTGTTTATCAACGTGGATCATTTTTGTCTACATCACAATGGATTCTCCAGAATCCTGTTTGAGACAGTACAACGAACCAATCAGACATTTTCATTTGTTTCCAACATCCTGTTTGAGACTACAGAAAGACTAGGGGAACTGCCGAAACAGGACCAATAAGACATTTTTCATTGTTTATTTTTCAACATGGTATGGGGTTGTCATTAAAGTGTTTTACAATTTTAAACGTTTCTTGGCTTGCATGATTTTTTTGACCACCCGTTCCGTCTTGGTTTTCTTGCCGGGTAATTTATCAATGGCTTGGATCATCTTGGTATCGGCTTTCCATTTGTCTTGCAAATTCTTGGCACGGCTGTAATCAATGTCGTGTTGTTTCGCAATTTGGTCCAAGCGATTGATCCCGGGATCCTCTCGTTTCAGGCGTTTGGCTAAATGCGTGCCAGGGCCCATGTATTGATAGCCAGGCCAATGAAATTCTTTGCCGGTTTTAGCAATCCATTTTTGGACATCCAAGGCCCCTCCGCGTTGACGGCGTTTCCGTTGGGGGCCCCTTCTCCTCCTCCTCTTGGTGCGGGGGGCCATCTTTTTTTACTCACTGTCGTACTGCAAACGTCGTCGTCGGGGTGGTTTGCCTTTGGCCCAACCGGGTAAGGGTTTCAATGCTTGCACTTCACGGGAGACGCCTTTGCCTTTGCCTTTGCCTTTGCCTTTGCCTTTACCACTCTCGGCTAACTTTTTTTCCAAGGCCTTGCGCTGTTCTCGAATGGCTTGTAAACGCGACCGGGTATCCCCTCGACTGGTAGAAGGTCCCTCTTGTCTCGTGCCTTCCCTGGTAGCAGGGGTAATGGTGGGTTTGGGAGCCGACGGACCTCCTTTTATCATGCGCTTCAACCATTGTTCCACGGGTCCCGTTACCAAATCCCCGGCCTCTTCCTCTTCTTCTTCGCCAGGAGGGGCACCCGGGGCACCCACTCCCACGCCTCCGGGAAATTGACGAATGCGTTTGGTTAACTTGATTAATTCTTGACTCAACGGTTTGGTTTGAGCATTGACCACGGCCGGGGGCAATTGAGGGTTGGCTAACAACACATGTTTTTGAGCGGCGAGCGTGGCGGCTTTGTTCAACAAGGCATTTTCGGTGAGTTCTCCTTTGTAATATTGAATGAGTTGCTCCAAGTCCTTGTGGGGAATCATGTAGACTGCATCCATGGGGGTTGACTACACTCGGAGCAAAGTTCCCCGTCTTGTATCTGACGACAGCTCTCACAAAGACGGGACTTTAAGATGTGCCTGTACTCTCGATACAACAGGCGATATTTATGCTTCCAATAATGACACTCGTCTTTCCACTGGTCGGTGGCCCGATTGGCCTCTTGTAACAGTTTCATCCAGGTAGGGAGGGTTAACGAAGACATTGACATAACACCTGATGGAGTCCTTGAAATAACCCGCGTCCTTTTTGTTGAACCAACCACGCCCGACGTTTTTTCACGGAATGTCGACGACGTCCCAAATCGCGTAGCACCTTTTTATAGGGTCGAAGCTTGGCTAGGATGGGGGGTGTGATGGGAATCTTGTTTTTCAATAAGTTCAAGACCAGTTCACTCACGGCATTGATTTGATCGGCATTGGCATGTTGTAACAACTCTTGACGTTTGGAACCATTGGCTTCTTGTAACATGGAGCGTAAAAACGGGAATTGACGTCGAAGACGTTGCATCGTTTATCGGTGACGGCGACGATACCGTTGATTGGCTTTTTGGATCGTGCGTTTTATACGTTTATCCGTTTCCAAGGCCACGGCTTTCCCCAATCCCGTCAGGGCGGGGACCAATAGATTTAAAAAACCACCTCGTTGACGACGTCGTCGTCGTCGTCGTCTTCTCTTCAAGGATACCATGAGTGCGACAAGACACGTTGAAGGGCTTTGTTTTGTTTGATGACGTCTTGCGTCTCTTTATAGCCTTGACGGGTATTGCGTTTGAAATCGGACCACCACCCGCCGCCTCGTTGTCGTCGGTAATGTTGTACATTATCGGTAATGCCTTTCAAGGCTTGACCACCTAATTTGCCTAAAGCAAGTCCAAACCCAGGCGCGGGCCCTGATAGAAACATACTCATGCCATGGGCAATTTTATCCACCAAACGGGGTTTGCGACGCATTAAAGCCCCTCCTCTTTGTTTCCTTTTTCTGCGTCGTCGTCGTCGTTGGACGGCCATGGTTCTAAGAGTGTAGGACTGGGAGGGAGCGGCTTTTTATCTATCCAATACCCTTTGGGTCTCAAGGGACGAGGACATCCGTCCACATAGCATTGGGCTTCCACGGGTTGGTAGACAAAATGACCATGGTACTCTTGCACACATCGTTTGGGTAACGGAGGAGTGAAATCCACAATGGTATCATCCAAGGTTTGCATCTTGATTAAAAATCCTTCCAGGTCCTCCAAGGGGACCCCGCGCCCATAGGTTTTCAATTCGGTCAAGGCTTTGGCATAGGTGGTAAACGCAAATCGACTCATGGTCACTTTAAATCGGTACTGTTTAAAATCGGCCCATCCTTTGACCACGGTGCCCACGGCTGCCAAACACGCCACCAACGTGCTGTTGTCCAACAGGGGACCAGCAATCATACCGGCGGCCATCAGGAGTAACGCCAGGCCATTGTACAAGGCATGACAACACTTGAAATGATTCAACATTTTGCGATAACACCACCATTGTTGATGGTAAAAGGCATACAACGAATCCATCCGTTGTAACAATTCGGGTGGCAAGGGGATGCCAGGACGTCGGGATCCATTCAATAACGACACGACGGTTTTCATCCTCACGGCGAGACCCGGGACGACGAGGTTTGTACGCTGGGGGCTCCTCCCTGTTTATAACTGGTCACAATACTATTGGTCATGGTCACATTCGCAATTTCCCGTCCTTGGGCCAATTGTTCTTGATCTTGTAACAGCATGCGTAAACGTCGTTGTAAATCGGCTTGACGCAAGGTACGAGGTTGTCTGCCAGAACTTCCAGGCGATCCGGGAGTGGTGGAGGCAGGTGAAGTGGGGAAAAGTCGTCGGCGTCGTCGCCCCCGTCGTCCACCACCACCGCCACCACCACCACCACCACCACCTCCACCACCACCTCCTCCACCTCCTCCGCCAGCACCAGCACCAGCACCACCACCACCAGCACCACGTCCACCACCACCACCAGCACCACCAGCACCACCAGCACCAGCACCACCACCACCACCACCAGCACCACGTCCACCACCTCTAGTCCTGGGTCCACGGCGTCCCCTACCATTACCATCACCTCCACCACGTCCACCGCCACGTCCACCCCCATTACCCCCAGCACCCGCGGCTGTTCGAGCACCCGCCGCCCGGGGTACGCTAGGAGGCGTCGCAGGCGTTCGAGCCCCAGAAGACGGCGGGGTAGTGTGTATGCTACGGAACGATTGACTTCCTGGGCTTCCTACCCTAGCAGGGGAAGAGGCCTGTGCAGGGGGTACCCCAGTCACATCGGGCCAACTCGCGATGACATCCGCAGAGGGGATGGATTGCATAAACTCATAGAGGGGATCAGGGGGCATTTCCTCCATGGCCGCATCGATAAGGCCTTCGTCTCCCGTGAAAAACAGATCTTGGAAGGCCCTTGGGGACATTTGATTGCCGCTGGACGCCCCAACCCCAGCGGGGGACACGGTATCGTAGGCTTGCAGAGGTTGACGGTCCTCCTCATCCGCCATGGTTGCTCTTTTCGAAAAGGCCGTTCAAGCGTCTCGTCCCTTTATACTCGCTTTTGATAGGTGCGCGTCCATCCTTCGTCTTTTAACAGGTGGCTCCATAACCGTTGTTGATCAGAGGAGGCCGGGTGTAAATCTAACATCAAATAGCCATACGGACGCGTCGTGGCTTGATGAAACGTCTCCAACGTGTCTTTCCAGGTAGTCGGAAACGATTGCAGCATGACATTGCGTACCCCTAATTGATCCCGGGGATTCTTGAACGCCACAATGTAATGCGCATTGCGGGAAATACTTTTAGCATAGCGCCCCACGGGAAACATGTCTTGGCACAAGTAGAGCACCGTCACCCCTTGATGATGTGAATGTTTGGTGAATAAATCCAACACGCGTTTATCGTGACTCCCTTCATCCATTAAATCATCCAAGACGAGGACCCCCTGTCCTTGAGGAAACCATTGCACCAAGGCTTGATGATCGGGAATCCCTTCGTGAAACATCACCCCACGATCTTGCATGCCTCGAAATCGATCTTGCCACGCCCCATAACAATAATGCACTTGCGTCGGGGGACTTTCAAACAACTCGGGGTTGTCTACCAAGAGTTTTTCCGTAAACACGGTTTTGCCACATCCCGAGGGTCCCACCACCAAGATAGAGGAGGGGGTATGAAAACGAAACGGTTTCCCCGTTTGCATGATGATGATACTACCCATTTTAGAAAAAAAAGGCACCTTTTTATTGGAATCGGTGGGACTCGAACCCACGCCCGATCCCCCTACACCTGTTTTTTCGAGGGATCCAAAGGCTCTACCGACTGAGCTACGACTCCGACACCGTTTTTCCAACAAATTTTTTTATTTAATCATTCCGTTGATGATACGGATGACAACAGAGTTGATACCATCTGGCTTCTTGGCCTACAATCAATTGTTGAACGCGTTGACCGGCTTGATGGTCATTGCTTACATAATCATGATCCGAAAACTCATTTAAAAAGTCTTGCAAGGTCCGTCCACGGGCTTTGGCTTTCAAGTACAACAAGGCGTAATCCCCACAACTCTTGCTTGAGATGGCTTGGAGGGACTTGCCATTGGTCACCACATACTTCCAATGTTGGACAATCCAATCTTGGAACGGGGCGGCTTGCACGTACGTGTCCATGGGCAAAGCATAACTGTCGAGGACTTCACACACGTTTCCCTCGGTCCACACCCCTAACCAATGTTGTCCGGGTTGATCGTGCGGGTCGGTGTTCACAATGTACCCTTGGCGTTGGGTTTTGACAGGATGCTTGGGTAATCGATCACAGGCCACCGTTCCGTAAAAGTAACGTTTCAAGTGGGGGTCGTCGCGAGCTAAATAATCCAACTGCACATTATTCAAGGCCACGTGTTCCATCTTTAGTGTTGGTAAATGTTGTACAACACGGCTCCGTTCCTGTCAATCTCCAGCAAGTTCTCAAATTCTCCATAGACGACTACCGTTATATTGGTACCGGGGGCAGCTCCAAATTCCAAGACCAGTTGTAAATCTCCACTTTGCTTGGGGTTGAGGTTTTGACTGTCGGCACATCCATTGGCCACATTGTCAAACATGAACAAGGTACAATTTTTCGCTTGACCCCAATCTCCTAGTTCCACCATATTGCCTTTCTTCTTACACCAAGCACCACTGGCTTGCAGAAAACGGAAGTACCCCAAGTTATCTCGGGTGCCATTGTTGTGCACTAACTGTAGGGTTTCATAAGGGTATTCTTCTCCTTTGACAATCTGTCGAATGGACGTCAGTCCCCATTTCTGGAAACAGAAAGGATCTCGGGTGACATCTCCATTGAAGGCTCGGCTGTCCAACAACCCTACAATCAATCGGTCCGGTATTCTGTTTTGAAACAGGTTGGGGATATCAAAGCGGACCAGGTTGTTTTGCATGCTGAAAGTCCGGATTTCACTGCGGACGGTCGGGTAAGCCGCCACTTGGCCTTCATTGTGCCTTTTGGCAGACAAACTCTGGTAGATGGCATCATTCAGACGCAGTTGACAGAGATGAAACCGTAGTTTCACATCGCCTTCCATCAATCGACCAGCTTCACCCACCCCATTCAAAAACAGGCTAGGGCCATTGAAATGAAATTTCATCTTGATTTCGATGCCAGGCACTAACAGTTTGCCGGTATGAAACACTTCCAAGTGGGGGGTAAACACCAGACTGTGGGTGAGGCCTCCAGCATACTTTTCCACTTCAGCGACCATGGCAGCCAACGCCCCTTTGTGATTGGCACTGAGATCACGCCAATTTTGATGCGGTGTGGCACTGTTGGTATTGTTGGCGGTCCATTGGGGTGGGGAATCCACTTGATTGTACCATCCTTGGGGTCCTAACACGGTCTTGCCATCTTCTCGGTCATAATTCAGCAAGGTTTCCAGGTAAGCTTTGTAATGATAGGTGTCGGATTGAGGACTGATCAACGTGCCATTCAACTGCATGTCAATTTGTTTGATGATGGAATGGGCCAAATTGTTGACGGGCCATAATTTTTCATTGGCCACCAAGTTCCCGGCATCCTCCTTTTTCAAACTCAATTCCATAGTAAAGTAACTGCGTCCCAAATCCACAAAATCGTCTAATCCAGGAATGATGAATTCCATGGGATTGATGCCCGTGGTGGTGGGTTGGATGGTGACCATGCGATAGGCATTGATGCTAATGTCCGTGGGTGGCACCTTGAAAATCCGTAACGCCGGGTTGACGGTCCCTTCGGAACGTAGGTGAGCCGGGGCGGATTGTGTACTCAGGTCAGCCATGTTTAACGTTGTCGTCGTCGAGTGGTGGCACGTCGTCGTCGTGAGGGGTTTTTATACCGTCGTCGTCGTGCTAAGCGTTGTCTCAAATCAAACCCGGGCAGTCGCATCACCTCGGGACTCAACCAACCGCCACGTTGTCGCCGCATGAGTTTCCAAAACGGATACAGGCCTCCCCATTGAGACAAGCCCCGATCACTACGAATGCGTCGAGGTCGTGAATGCACGGGATCCATGTTCACACTCCCAAAATATCACGCGCCCGTTTGGTTTGCTTGGGAAACAAGGCACTGGCTACCCGTACGGCTTGTTTCACGTTCTTATGGCTCAAGACTTTCTTGGCTTGTTTGGTAATTTCTTTTTTAAGGACGTCTTCGGCTTTGCGTTTGATCCCACGTGTCAAACCCGTTTCCAAGCCTCTCTTGATATTACTAGGCAGTTTTAAAGGATTTCGCGTGCTTTTAAGGCCTTGGAACCCTCCACGCAAGAGATCCGTCACCAACCCTTGTCCACTTTGGCCCTGTTGATCATACCACTCGTCGGTCCGAAATCGTGTCAAACTTCCCCCACGCATCGTACTCTTCACGTGTTACCAAGGATCACGTTTGGTGGGTGTCACAGGACTCGTCTCTTTTTATACCGTCATTCATCGTCTTCTTTTTCGAAACGCGGCTTCCAACCCTTTCTTGGCCCCGTAACTCGCCGCACCCCCCGCGGCACCCAACGCCACGGCTTTCCCTCCCGCGATCAAGGCTGGAATCAGCGCAGCCATGGGCAAGAGACCCCCTCGTTGCCTTCTTCGTCGTCTTCGACGTCTTCTCGTCTTCGGCATGTTTGCTTGTTTTCACAACTCTTGTTTTCTTTTTATACTCACATGAGGTTGCACGATTCCCCCGCATACCTTTTTCCTTTCCCACTTTTGATCTCTGCCATGCGTTTCAAATGCGCTTTTTTGGCATTCTTTTTAGCCAACTTTTCTATCCCTTTGGTGATGGACCAGGCAGTTTTAGGAATCCCGGCAATCACTGCGTTGATCCCTTCCCCCGCTTGGGGACGCTGTTTTCGCCGTCGTCGTCGTCGTCGTTTCGGAGGCATGATGATTGACTTGGAGTTCCTTCTCGTCTCTCTTTTTTATGCCTTTTTGAAGTGCAACGTGACAATGGTATGGCCGTCACCAAACTTGACCAAGTCGCCTCCCCTACCAATCGTTTCGGCCACTTGAACGTGAATGATTTCCACCACCTCGTTACGAAGAGACATGTATTGAATGTGCAACGGTTCAAAGTAGATGGTGCCACGTCCTTGTCGCTTGTACTGGATTTCACGCAACAAATCGGTCACGCGATTGCCCACCACCGTGCTGCCTGCCACGTCCGAGTACACGTGCAACGATCGCGTGGGTTCCCCCACCACGGCCCGAAACGCCGTATTCAAGTTGGTGAAACGCCACCCACAACTCATGCTCAATTGTAAATAATCCGGTAAAATCGAACGCACCGTCCAAAAGACCGCGTTCCCCTGACCGTCGGTGACATCCTGCCAAGCGCTGTCCTTGGTCAAGTTGGGGACTTGATCCCCCAGGAATTCTTGCTGTAAGTTCGGGCCCAAAATCAACCCACTGTCAATTTTACGTAACCATCCCATCTTGAGCGCTAACTTGGTGTAAATGGTAAGGACCGGTGTTTTGTTGCCACAATGGCAGACATTCGTGTTGTCGATGAGCAGATCGTCGCCTTCCCACTTGAACTTGACGTAGGTGTGTTTGCCTTGATCGTTGGTAAACCGGCCTCCTTGAATCGCCGTTTCCTGGTGTCGTTGTTCCAAATGGGCAATCGTGGCTTTCATGAAACTCACGCCATCCACCACCCAATCCAAATCTTGGACGTCTTGGATGAGGGTTTGCGTCGTGCCTATGCGCGCAGCCATGGTGCCATCGGTTTTACCCGGGGCGGGATAAGTGATCTCCCACGACGTCGCTAGGATGTACCCATCTTTCTTCACCAACTCGTACAAATTGACGCGGGTATCCGGTAAGGAAATGGCACTCAACCCCACTTGCCATCCACCCCCCGTGAGTTGTAACGGTTTCGGTAAACGAATCTTGAAGTTATTGGCTTGGTTGTGGGGAAATTCCCGTCGGTTGGCATGACTCGGTAACGTCACGTAGAACGACATCTTTGTCTTCTTCACACCACCACCTCCCTTTTAAAGTGCAGGGTCAGGAGGGTACGTCCTTCACCAAATTTCACCAGATCCCCATTGGTTTCGGCCATCTGGGTTTCCACGATTTCCACCACTTCGTTGCGTACTGGGACATATTGAATATGACGAGGTTCAAAGTGGGTGGTGTTTTGAGGCTGGTACTTGATTTCTCGTAAGAGATCGGTGATGCGACCTCCTACCATGCTGCTGGTCCCGACATTGCAATACACGTGCAAAGGACGCACCGAGGGAAATTCCAACGAGGGACGAAAGGCCTTGTTCAAATTCACAAACCGCCAAGGGCACGATAGACTCAACTTCAGATAATCCCCCTCCACTTTCCAAAAGAGGGGTTTGTTGGCGGCATCGCGGACATCCGTCGGGGTGGGAATGGTGGAAATGCCTTGAAATTCTGGCAAGAGATTCGGGCCTAATCGATACTGGCCGGGGGACACTTGTTCAATCCATCCCATTCTCAGGGCCAAGGTTCTGCCCCATGACACGTGCGCCACTTGTCGTTTGTAATCCACGGGCTTGCTATTCAATAACAAATCCCCGTCGGAGGTCCATTCAAAGGTCGGGGCCAATTTGAGGCCATCGTTCTCTGTCCATTTGTTTTTGGGATGGGTTTGTTTGGCACGGCTTTGCTCGTAACGGTACACCAGTTGATGAAAAAAGTGCGATCCCGTCGACGAGGCCAATTCCTTTCTCATATCTCGTCCGTACACAGTGAGTTCGCGACGTTCATGGTACCAGACATCGTCTCCTTGATCGTCTGTGTCATACACCCGTTCGTGCCATCGTACATACAACAGAGGATGGGATTCGCCCACGCCTCCTTCTTCCGTGACCACGGGAATGGTGGGTAAGGATAAACTCACCATGCCCACCATCCATCCTCGACCCATAAATCGAATGGGTTTCGGCAACCGGTTTCTGAACTGATGGGCTTTGTTGCCAGGAAACTCCTTGGTACTCGCATGACTCATCAACGTCACGTAAAACGACGAATTGGGCACCCACGTCATTGTTTAGCGTCGTCGGCGTCGTTTGCGCGGTCGAAGGGACGTCACGTCACCACGAGCAATCCAACTATTGTACTTGTCGGGCCACCCTTTCCACTTGACCAACCAACGATCTTTTTGACGCTTAAGTACCTTTTCGATGCGAAATACATCGGACACCTGGACTTTTTGTAAATCCTCCTCGTAAAACGTGCCTTTGATGGGGGTCTCATCCCATTCGTGAATCTTATACGTGGGCACGGGGCCCGGGATCACACGATGCACCACAAACACTTCTTCGGTCCAACCGGGGAGATACCCTTTTTCAAAGGTACGATGAATCGTGTTGAGACGGACCCGATCTCCGACTTTGAATTGGGGTTTTTTCCGACCTTTCAATCGTTTGCTGTACAATCGTTTCCACACGGCTTCTTCGTTGTCCCATGTCACGTCTTCGGGGGGCATACCAATACTTCGATGACGGGTCGCATTATACCCTTGCACCAACTGGGGTAACACATTGTCAAAGCGTAAGGTGTTGGCCGTGGTCAAATAACGGTACAACCGTTCTTTCAAGGTCCGATTAAATCGTTCCACGACACTGGCTTTCGCATCCCCTTCGGTGGAAAAATGTTGAATGTCTTGCTCGTCGACCCATCGTTGAAAGGTCCGATTGTAAAATTCTTTCCCTCGATCCGTTTGCAATCGGTTGGGGTGACGTCCTTGTCTCACAATCTTCTCAAAGGCTTTCACGAGGGCCACCCCGGTTTTGGTTTTCAACGGTTGTACCCACGCGTACTTGGACAAGACATCCACGACGGTCAGCAAGTAGCGTATACCCCGATTATGTTTGGCCAACCGTTGCACTTCCACTAAATCCGCCGCCCATTGATCATCTAAACCCCCTACGATCACGGGTAAGGTGGCAAAACGACGACGCCGTGGTTTATGCAAGGTGTAGCCCACATCCCGTTCCAAGAGTCGTTGGGCTTTTTTCAAAGGGAGGCCCTGGGCTTTGGCAAACCGTTGCACCCCACCTAAACTCCCCGGGGCGCGAGGATCATGATAACGACGTAACCATTGTTGCGAGTCTTTGGTACTCTTCGTTGACGAGACACGACGTTTGCTTCTCTTCAACTTTGTTGTTGTTGTTGTTGACCAGCGTTTAGTTCTCTTTCGAGGGGCCATACCTTCTGGCATTCATCCCATAAAGCCGGTATGGTGGGGACCGTGTGGGGATGCGCCTTTTGAATGATTCGATACCATCGCCAGGCGTTCGGGTGGGCTTTTAACCATACGACAAACACCACCCACCGATACAGGTTACGATCCACGTGGGTTTCTTCAAAGACGTGGAGAGGATGCGTGTCCTCGGGACATGGGGGAATAGGGATGTTGGACCCGGGTTGGTGATCATATAACACTTGGCACAGGGATTGATGGCATTGCCATTCCACCAGGGACAAGAGAGACTCCCACGCATAACGCACAACAGCCTCCATGGTCACATTGATAACATATTTTATTCCTACTCCTTTTTAATACATTAAAAGAGACCTAGACGGCCACAGGCGACGGTCTCGAGATCTTTCTGCCAGTTCTCCACACTGTCACTGTACTTGGGGGGTGGTGGCGCTGGGGCCACCATCATTTCTTGACGGTTCTTGAGCTCTTGAATTTCTCGTAGCAATTGTTTCTCATAGTCTGTCAGGGGGCGATCCTCTTTCCTTCGAGGGGGCGGGGGTCCAGGGATGTCCACGCCACGCTTGGGATACCCTTGAGCATCACGGGTCGACAACGGGGGTTCAGCCAGGGCGTCGGCTTTCTTGGGGGGATGGTCATGAAACCAGCTCCAGTACTTGGGACCCAAGGGTTGATCGGCCCATCGGAAGAAGCCACACGTTTTCTTGGAACAATTCAGAAACAAACGATCCGGGTTCTGGGTCGAATGGCTCTGTTGTAGCGTGGCGGGTTCCCGGCAAAAGCATTGCAAACAAGTCCACATGTCCAGCACTTCTGCATGAGGTTGACTATACACGGCTTTCATATACTCCAGAGCTTGATCTTGGCCACAAAACAGCAAACAGGGTTGGATGGGACATTTCACATACTTCCATCCCTTTTGAGATTCTCGTGCCTCCAAACGCACATCATGGCAAGGGCATACCATATAGTCCCCCTTTTCATTGTTGTCTTTGACTTGATGATGGTCCACCTCATTGTCAAACATGGTCATCAGGGTGAATTGAGGTGGTGGTGGCGTAGATTGCCCCACCATGTCATTCAATTCTTTCATCATATCTTCCACCGCCGCTCGGGTATCTTCCACCACTTCGCGCACCCCCGGATCACAGTCCACGGGCGTCATCGTTTGAATGGTGTTCTTCTTTTTCTTCTTCCCCGAAGGAGGGTCGCTTGACTTTCTCTTCCGATCCACAGACATCGTGCTCACGATTTTTCACCCACCCCTGCCTTTTTTATACCCCTACCCCTACGCTCTCATTGGTCAGCTTTTCATGACCCTATAAGGACTTCTCCTCTTCCCATTGGTCAGCTTGTTATAACCTTATAAGGACCTCTTGTCTTCCCATTGGTCAGCTTGCCCTATTTAAGAGGGTCCCTTGGTCCTCCGACTCGTCATTCCAAGTAGATGGACTACTACCAAGATCTCAACCGAGACGACTTTCCTTCTGCCGAAGAGTATTTGGCTGAACGGGTCAAACGAGGTCTAGCCGCGGGATTCACGTTCCACCAGTGCCGACAACACCACGTCATTGATTTCGGTTTGGCCTTAGGGTTGACTCCTGCTGAGATTCTAGCTATTATAGGCCCTGACACCGGGTACGTATTTCCCAACGAATGCCCCCCAACATCGACATGATTGGAGAACAAGATCTCGGTGCCTTGGAACTCCAGGTGGGTCATGGTCATGTGGTGTACACCGGAGGCGCCAAAGGTACGGATGCACTCGTCGAAGAACAAGCCAAACAGTTTGGGATGCAATTAGAAGTCCTCGTCCCCCCGAACCATCCTCGAGCCACGTTCATCACCCCTTCTACCGTGGAAGTTTTGATGCTAGCCAACCCTCATCTTCACCAAGCGGCAGAGAAACTAGGGAAACGGATGCCCAGTCATTTTTACACCCTGCAATTGCTGCAACGCAATTATCAAATTGCCAAGAAAGCCCATACGATCTATGCCTTTGGCATTTTGGAACAGGATAAGAAACGCGTGAAAGGGGGCACCGGTTGGACCGTGCAATTGGCCATGGATCAAGGCAAACCCGTCTACCTGTTTGACATCCCCAGTCAAACGTGGTACCGCTCGGACCATTACTACCAAGTCAACGAGAATGCCGCCACCCTGGTCACAGGCAGTCAATTTGTTCCTTGGGGACCTAAAAAGCCCACCCTTCATCAAAGCAGTGCTATCGTGGGATCCCGGGATGTGGACGAGAAAACCCGAGCCGAAATTCAAGCCTTATTCAACCGCACCTTCTGTCTCCCCGAGAACATTGATCAATTACGTATGGAACTCGAAGACTTTCATTTGTAATGTTTTTAGTTTTTAATTTTTCAATCTGTACATAGCCATTTTTTTTTAGTTTTTATTTTTCCAATTGTAGTTTTTCCAATTGTAAATAGGAGCGCCCCACCCGCGTGGCAAAGAACACCAACCACTCTGTAAAAAACATCAACTCTTTTTAATTAAAAATAAAAAACTGACAACACTGAGTTTGCACTATGGTCATAAATAATGTCTCTTGACTCACAGTAACCTTGACTCACAATAAAAAAATGTTCAAGGAAACAAAACACGTCGCACTTGGTTCAATCTGATGGCCCGTTGCCTCCTCTCACGCTCCTGTTGCAACCGCCGCTCCCTCACCCTTGCCATGTCACCAAAATACATTCGGATCCTTTGCCAGGGTCGACTCGCATACACAGAAGGCAGGTACAAGTTCAGTTCATTGTCCATTTCTCTGAAATGTTCTAATGACATGGGCCAACGCTTCTCGCAGTTTGACCACACCCGGTGTTGGTCCACCCACGGAATGATGCGGTTGACAAGAACCCCCAGAAAAGCTTCGCACGTGGCGGGGTGTGGACGACCTTCCCGGTCCCCATTCTCTGTCCATACCATGCACCGCAAAAACAATTCAAAAAAAGCCGCCACGCGCCCACGGGTTAGATTACGCCAGGTTTCTTCTTCTCTCTCCCGCATACGTCTTGTCTGGCGTTCCACGGCCGTACGCTCGGCTCCGACTCTTGTCCTCAGCACCTCCTCTCCTTCCACATTCATGTCACTGGCTAGACAGCCCAAGGGCCTTCTCGTTTTCACCATTTCTGCTCTCTTCAACTGACATAAGTCACCAAGGACCGGCTCAAAGCTAGGAGTGACGTCCTGGGGCCTCCCTTGACTTATATACCCCGATCCGCGCAATGCCTCATGGTCTATCTAAGGAGGGGGGAGGGGGGTCCCCCCACCCCGTCCCCTCCCAAAGCATCATGGGGGCTCCTTCTCATTGGCCCCTTCCCTCCCACGTGACCCTTTTGTTTCTCTATAAAAAACCCCTCGTCCCCCTCCTTGTCGCATACACACTCATGGATAATCCAGAGATTAGTCCAGAAGCCCAACAAGTGATTGATCGTCTACGCACCTTGTTGACTCAACTGGAAAAAGATTTGGAGGAAATCCGCTTCAAAGCTTCTTATTCTGAACTGCTTCGTCTTCACAGTACCAAACATCTCAGTCGTCACGAATTGTGTTTATTAACTTTGAAAAAAACTACTACCGGTGGTGAATGGCCGATAAGGTCAGTCCGGAAGCCGTGAAAATCCTAGAACGTCTAGGACAAATCCGCCAACAAATCTTAGAGTTGGTCCAACCTTTACGGTACCAACTCCCTTATCAAGAAGTGTACCGCCTCCGCCAAGAAGGCATCATCACCCTCATCGAATTTCAGCTCTTGACCAATCCTCTCTTTGATCCTTTGGCCTGATGGCGCAACCCGACCCCTGTGCGATCTGTTTCACACCTGTCGCCAATTATACCACGTTGAGGTGTTGTGGTCAACCTTGTCATGTCGCCTGTGCCAACAAATGGCAACAGAACGGTCAGACCCCCCAATGCCCTACCTGCCAGGTTCCTCTTGTCGTCCTTGAAGTCCTCCATGAAGAATGGAAAGAAGACCCGGAGTTTGTCCAGCATGTCAAGACCGATTGGAAAGACAATCCTGTGTGGTATGGGGTTTGTTATGAAGACGGCAACGCCCTACTAGGATTTTGGGGAGAACTGCGCGATCCCTATGAGCCCCACCGGAAAACCCTCTACTTTCTGGGGCGCACCAAAACCCAAGCCATTTCACGGATGAAAACCTGCATCAGTTTCTCGTAAAAAAGGACTCATTATTTTTTCTCACTTGTTGTCAACAAAAAATGAAGGACCAATAAAGAATGTTCTATGACACTTTATTTATGTTCGTTGACTTTTTCGGGAGAGTTGAAGGGTGAGGATGGTTCGGCCTTGTTTAAACGCAGCCGGTCGTCCGTCGGCTGTTTGAATGTCCACGGCAATGCTGTCAAAGATGGTTTGGCCCAGAGGAAAATACATCCGTTGCCTGGTATCAAATTGATGCTCGGTATTGCCAGCATCCAAGGTACGTAAAAACCCTTTTTCTTGATTTCCCACAATGCTCGGTGCCACCAGATCCGTGTAAATCATCAATGGTTGTTGGCCTTGTTGCGGTTTCACCGTGGGGGTGGTAGGAAAAGGTTGTCGACTCAAATTCGGACCCAAGAAGAAGTAATAATCAAAGTCGGGGTGGGTAAAGCTGACGGAGACGTGCCCCCACGGGGGATATTTGGCGACAGTACCGATGGTGGGTGTCCATTTATGCCGATCGTTGTAATCCACGATATGTTTCACCAGATAATTCTTTTCTTGGACAATGCGTTCCGTGGACGTTCCATCTTTCACCAATCCCATCAGGCCCGCCAATTTCCATTCCATTTCAAATTGCATGTTGGCTGGAATGAGGACATACAACGAATCTAATTCAGGGGCCACACCCTTATTGGTAATTTTCACATAGGGTTGAGCCAGGTTAAGCGCGGCTAGTTGTTGTCGTTTGGCTTGATCGTCCACGTCCATTTTGGGTATATCCATCATGACTTCCATGTGTTGTTTTTCCATTTCGTACGCAATGGCAATCCAGGCTTCTTTCAAATTGTGGTAATACCCTGGCGGTAAATAAATTTGTTTCGTGACTTGAACTGGGGCCGTGTTATCCGCCCGTTTTGGCATGTATCTCACATCTGTTTTCATCCAATGTTTTTGACTATCTTCTTGCGTCCAATTCTGTTTGGTTTGATCTTCCAAGGATTGATTAAACCCCGGGTGGGAGATATGCACCAACGCCACTTCCCAATCATCTTCCACCAAATAATAGGAACGAGGCAGTCGCGCCGTAAATTTTTGACCCGTGCCTTGTGCTTGATCACTCAGGAGGGTGATGTAGACACTCATGGTGACTACTCCCTCACTTTGGGTTTACCCCCTTTTATATTTGCCCCGCTGCCCAACTTGGACTTGTGCCATATCAAAACCATATCAAACCCATATATGGTCCATATATGGGTCACCCCCGTTCCTAAAATTGGACTTTGGACTTTGCGGCCGCGTTTTCTCAGCGGTTTTCCTTCCCCTTGAGCCCACGATCCCTTTTTTCAACTGGTCAGCGGTTTCCCAAACCACGTGACTTCCCTGAGCCCGCGATCCCTTTTTTCATACTGGTCAGCGGTATCCCATTCAAAAACACGTGACTTCCGGTTCCGGTCATGACGTCATCCTTACATCAAAACGAGGCCAAGTGTGCCATACGGTCGTACATTACTACTTTTTTAATAATTCTAATTTGGAGTAGAATCCAAGGTGGCGGCTATCTTTGCCGCCCTTTCTGATGACATCACAGGCCCTCGACAAAACCATAACCCATAATCAGTTCATCTCATCTAGATGTGTTAGCGCAATTTACAGTCTATCTGCCCCGCTAGTAGAGTCCTATTCGATCGGTATAGTAGATCTAGGAAGATCGAAGGGGACGCTGCTAGCAGGGGACAGTCTCTCTAATGAAGGTAAAATATTTTAAACTGGTGTAAAAGAACTGTCAGAACTTACAGGGAAGATCCTTCAACCCCCTTGTGCCACGATGGTTGTATTTGTTATGCTTGTACTTCCAACACTTAACATAAGAAACTATTTTATTAAATGTGTTATCTTTACTCCTAACAGTGATAAGATCGATATCTAAACGGTGTTGAGTGGCAAAAATCCTTGTACATCCTCCCTGTACATAATCCGTTGTATCGCTTCATGCGTCGTTTTCTTTGAGGCTGAATTGTGCAGAGAAATAGCTAGTGGCTTTTTTTCGTTTTAATTAAGCGAGGTTGTTAAACTGAAAGTTTTGTATCGCAAATTTTTTTGACAGAAGAATAATCGAACTTCGCTAGAAATCCAATTTGTTCATTACTAGTGGGGATGTTAAGTCACGACGACCTCGAACTATGCGTGCGTCACGTGAAACGTCGTGAGTCAGTATCGTTTGATGTTGTCTAACTCGTTCGTAGGTCATACGCCGAATAGTCCCTTGTACCCGACACACAAATAAATTCAAAAAATAAATTCAAAATTTACCATAAAATTACCATGCGAGTGATGTTAGTGAAAAACAATTCCTTGTAGAGATGGCGAACACCACGCAGTGTCAATACAACTTTTTTGGCGTCAAATAATAAGCCAGACACATTTTTGAATTATTTTCTAGCCATTTTATCAAAGCATCGACTATTTATATTATTACTTTAACGATGTAAAAAAATAGGGTTTAATTTTTTCCCGATTAATTTCAAATGAAGCATACAGAAAATTTTCATTCTTGTATATTTGGTTTGCCATACACTACAGTTTAAGATGTTGGTATTGGCTTTTAAAAGTGAAATCTGGATCGCGCAAGATTTCAATTGTACTGTTTTTGAGAATCTTTGTTTAGCATTGTCAGGAAAATATCGAATTTTAGAAAGTGTAAGCCGTACTAAAGTTCAATCCAAGATGAATGAATGATTTAAATTTCATGTCTATCCAACAAGGAGAAGACTGTCTAGAAGCCGATTTTAAAAACTGACTCAGGTATGGTCCCCAGAAAACTGTATCAAAACACTTTAAACCTCTACTTTTTATATCTCAAGAGTTGTAAGACCTGTGTAAACCTTACCCTCGAAAAAAATGCGAGCTTCTTCTAATTTCTCAGCTGAGTTAGTGTGACCTCCCTTCGCTCTCAGGTGTGACGCGTCTGCGTCCCATGCAGTTCGCCAACAATTAATAAGTGCATTATAAGCAGATATTTTTTCTGCCTCACGGCCGCTCCCAGCGGAAATGACATATACAGCAAAAATGACGGTAGAGATCGTTGAAAACATGCTGAGCCGGAAGTGTGATCCTAAAACAAAACAAAAAAATTAATAAAATAAACCGCACAAATGCGTTAAGGCATTTCTGTTTTGATATAATTGTATGCACAAGTGTATACCAGATGCAGAAAAAATATTAAGTTATCTTTCATTGAGTAAAGCCCACAGCGACATCTCCCTGACAAGAAAAGCCACGGCCGAGTCTCCAAGATGTAAGATATTAGGTCATTCGCTCACTCCTGTTCATTTTACCGAAAACAACGCATTTTCCATGCCTAATGTTAGTCAATTTCCCTTTCACACACACCGGAAAAATAAAAACTAGGAAAGGAGTACTATCATAACGGTTTTATATATGTCACGAAGCCAGCTGTTTGCTTGTCGCCACACAGAGTCTTACGAGGTTAATTCAGTTATAACAGAGGAAAATTTAGGAATTGAGGATTTGGTGAGAGTAGATAGGGCTGCTCTTTGAACAGTGTTAAATAATACAAACGATATTTTTTTTTTTCCTAATCAAAAAGAAAATGTAAACGCGATCAAAATCGGGCTTATCCAAAGTATTTGGGATAATACTAAGCACTTAATGGCTGGCAACGCCTCGGGGAACAATGAGGGCCAAGGGGAAACAATGCTCACTGTTTCCCAGAAGGCCAGTCAAGTGTTTTTTCATACCTCCCAACTCAAAAACAGAACAAATTACGTACGTGAGCAAGGAGTTGAGATCCGTCTTCTTTAGTTCTTCAAAGCTTTGTTAAAGTTTAAGTTCCTTGCAGAACTCTTTTAAGGGCTTAACTGATCATTTTGCGTTGCTTTGTTTGTGTATTTCGAGCTTTTATCCCGTATCAATTGTTCAATTTCTTCTTCTATTCGGACTTGAAAGCGTTTCGCGGCAATAACTGAGAAAAAATTATATTCTTGGCGCGGCTGGAAACAAATTTGCCGCGGTTTCGAGGCGCATGACCTGATCACGTGCGAGTCGAGAGTTCAAGTTGTTGTTCCTTAGGGAGTTAGTGAAATTTGTTCTCCCTAGGGAGTTAGATTGTTTTGGCTGTGAAAAGGGCGTTTTAGTTGGGAGGTATAACAAAAGCACTTCAATGTCACTTCGAATTTGCGTTTTTTTTTTTGCACCTGAATGCTGTCAATTGCATCGCCTTTTTAGTGAGAAAGGAAAACAAATGTTTTGAACGCCATTCACAGGCTTACCATCCCCTATTTGTGTAGTGTGCATTTATAATGGCTGTATCAGTTTAAAAAGTAGCGAAAGTAAAGGCCAAATTTTGTTTTGTTTTGTATTTTTGGGCCAAGCGTGCCTCAGTCTACGCGTCATGCACTTGGGTTCCTTTGCCGCTCGGTGACCACAAAGAAGATTTTGTCACGGACAAAAAAAGTTTCGCCAAAAGTTTCGCCTGACAGTTTGTCGTACGCGGATTCCAATTTTAAGGAGGATAGCAACATTCTTTTTTGGCCCGGGCCTTTAAAAATCAAAATTCCACATAGACCAACTTCGATTTCCTTATTTTACATAATGTCGATTATCTCGAAATTTAGATAGATAAATTTATGATGAAACTTGGTTAGATTTGAACTTCACAACCTACGCATTGTGTATGCAAAATTAGAGAAAAATCTGTAGGACCATTTTCAAGTAAATCGTGAATTATTTAAAAAAAACTTGATTTTTTTGCTGGGGTTGTCATTTGTATTCCACAGAATAAGACATTGACGTAATGTTTGTAGAACCATTTTTGGGGGCTTAATTATAATATGTACCAACTTATTTAGCTATTCAAGTACATTATATTGAGACACATGCCTTGAGATTGTTTAGCTGTCAAGCTCTGTAAACGAAGAGGATTCTTTGGTCCAATTATTTTACTCTAAGCTGTGAACTGACCGCACCTGTATAAGAGGCTTCACACGATAATTAGGTCCTTGCTATAACACTAGATATTCCAAACATTAAAGATCATTGACAAAAGTATATAATGGTAAACTAGAATGTAGGATCTCGTATACTTTCCCCCTGGTTGCTTTATGCATGGCCAGTGTTGAATAAAATATAATACAAACGAAATATCTTGCGTTGCCTTGTGCGAGAAATAATCTTGATACGATCAAAGTCAGAGTAATGTACAGTATTTTGAATAACACAAGCACTTCAATATCAATGTCAATTTACTTTTGTTGCGTTATCCCCTTTTTTGGGAAAAAATAGGAAACTGAACAACTTGAACGTCAATCCTGCTAAGATGCGCTAAAGCTATCCTGTATGTTAGTATTTTTCTACTGCAAACTGTCATGAAATTTCTAAGATATTCTTGAGGTTCATGGAATACTTTTCAAGCTGCCATCTTCAAATGAACGAGAACGAGAACTTCGCTTATTATCTGTCGGTGGCAAAATTAACGAGATATCCACAGTTATAGCAGTTTATCTCTTTCCTGATGACGTACGCGTAGTTCTTATGAGTCTGATGCTCGTTGTAAACATAATGCATCTCAAATGCATTGAGCATTGAACGGAAAAACCAGAGAGAACATTAGACATTGCTAAACGCTTCCTTCTAATAGCACTTTCCACAAACAACCGGTTGTAACGGTTCTGTATTCTACTGGATCTACATCCCCTTTGACTATGTCATCTTTTGGAAAGACCAGTAATTTCTAGAAGTATTTTTAAAGCGATTGATTTAGTTCGTCTCTGTGAATTACATGTAAAAATAACAAAGCTATGAATAATTTTTGTTAAATATTTTCCTTCAAGGTTTTTAAGTTGTGCCAGCCCAAGCCATTAAGAGGTATGTTAGATACCAAAAATGCTTAAAATGTTTAAAAAATAATGCAAGCGATCGTTCTTACCTCGCCTTCTAAGGCAGCTGACGTCAAATAGTATTTCTAAGAGAAACCTTCAACATTTCTTTGAATGTCAAGTTTCCACGTGACGGAAGGTACGTTGCCAGTCGCCTCGGCTTCTTCTTCCATTACATATTTATAATATATATAATATGTTTTGATCTAATTTTTTTCACACTTTTTTCCCTTATTAGTTAGTTATTAGTTTTTGACTTTTATTCTTCTTTTTTTTTTTTTAACTTAGAATAAAGATGTATTGACAATGGCAAAGGATAAAGAAGTGATTTGGTTTGCACACGCGCACACCCGATATAATAAAGCTCATTTATTCAAGCTATTCTAAAAATGCAACCACTCACTAATCTTATAATATTGTTCTTTAGGTAAAACAAGAAAAATATTCTTGGAATTTATCTATCCAAGAAAGCTCCTAACTAAGATCGTCCGAAATGATAGTCCAGTTGTTATCTTCTGTTAACAAGTAGATTTCGGCAAATAAATTTCTTTAAAAGCTTTGTTAGTCTGATACAGACGATCTAAACTTTGAAATCAGTTGCACAATAACTCAAGGCTTACAGCAGGGCTTCCATTTGGTCTACACTGAACTTCTTAAGTGCGGCACTGCACAAGCGAAGTGACCTTTGTCACACGATATCTAACAGCCTGTGCACAAGCGTAGTGACCTTTGTCACACGATATCTAACAGCCTGTCACGTTTTACTTATATTACTCCAGGCGCTACACAGTAATTTTCAAAGAGTTATTTTAACTCCAAAACTGGAGTTAAAATTTTAGGTTAAAAATAACCCCTTTTTTGGGGTTATTTTAACTCCTTAATTTAACTCCAGTTTCGGGGTTATAATAACTCCAGTGGGGGAGTCATTTTAACTCTATAAAAGGAGTTATTTAAACTCCATATAGGAGTTATTATAACTCCAAAAGTGGAGTAAAAACTTTAGGTTAAAAATAACTCTTTTTTTGGGGTCATTTTAACTCCCAAATTTAACTCCAGTTTCGGAGTTATAATAGCTCCAACGAGGGAGTCACTTTAACTCTACTCCATCAAAGACTAGGGTTATTTTAACTCTGCTCCATCAAAGACTAGAGTTATTTTAACTCTATAATCAGAGTTGTAGTTACTCGGAAATCAGAGTAAAATTAACTCCAGTACATTCACCCTATTAGTTCTTAGATAAAAAGCAACATCACACAAATTGACTGTCACCATAAAAGGTACAACATTTTAAATTTAATCCTACCGGTATTTCATTTTCTTATATGAACGATAGTTTCTTACAGAATTTGAATTAACAGTAACATTAATGTAAATTTCTAGGCCACTATAATCATATAAGTATATAATTATATAAAATGAAAATAAAGCATGTACAAGTATTTATAAATAAAACATGATTTCAAAATATATATATATATTAAATTCTCTTAAAATTTTTCTGTATTTTATATTTCCTAAAAATCTCATAAATGTAGTTGTTCTTCAATATTACTACCTCCATCTGCATGCATCCATGGAGCATAAAAAGAACTTTATAATTAAGGCTGGATAGTTTTGTGAAACACCCTTTAGAAAGTCTGATGTCCTTTAGAACCTCTGATCATTCAATCTACAGAAATACATGGTTAAATAAAACCTTTTGAAATTGTTTTAAATTTTGACTGAAAAACCGGAAGAACTCTGGTGAAGCCCTAATGAACAATCTTCCCAGGTAAGAAAGCCAAAACTTTATGAATTCGAATTTGAAGAAAGTTGGAATTCAAATGACAATAAAGGAAAATTCAACAACACTATCTTTTGTTTAAAATTATAACTGGCTCAAAATTCAATTTTCTCAAATTATTATCTGGAACAGGAACAAAAGATTTCTTTTGTGTGCTTGTGGGTTTTAAGTCACTATAAATACTGGTATACACCTAATTGCAATAATGTTGTCATAAAATAATGAAAAAAGAGAACAGAACAAAGAAAAACAGGAATTCATTAGCCATGGAAATTACATTGTCAGATACATGTATGTATCAATTGAGTTGATAAGACAACAGTATTGCAATTAGATTACGTACAGCTAAAATGAAAATAAAGAAAGTGCAAGTGATTTACAATTAAAACAAGATTTTAAAATATATATTAACAATTCTCTTAGAGTGATTTGAATTAACCCGTGAAATAGATACTAAACTATTACGCACTATTACACACTAATTCCATTGTTTTCTTTTGTTCAGCTTTGACTATTAGACACTAATTGTTAGATATTGTTTCACGGGTTAAGTAAAATCACTCTAACTTTTTTCTGTATTTTATATTTCAAAAAAACCTCAAAAATTAATGTGATTGTTCTTCAATATCACTACCTTCAGCTGTATGTATGCAGGCATGTATGGAGCATAAAGAACTTTATAAGTAAGGCTGCAACAAACAGGAGACAATAATTTTTAAAATGTGCCTTCAGAAACACCAAATGTGCTATATCACCTCCAATTATTACTCTGCAGAAATGCATGGTTACAGATTTCATTTTTGCCCCTTGTGATATAAACAAATATCAGCTACAGTGGTTACTAATCACATGATCAGCCATGTGAATTTCGGCAAATTCAATTAAAATTAAAATTGATTGTACTAAATTTTGACTTAAAAACGCTGGTCGGGAGCCAAATGATGAACAATCTTCCCAGGTAAGAAAGTCAAAATTTTATGAATTCAAATTTGAAGAAAGCTGGAATTGAAATGAGAATAAAGTAAAATTCAGTGCATGTTTGTTCAAACACAACTCCATCTTTTCTTTAAAATTATAACCATGAGTCTGTGAAGTACAGTATGATCCTCTGGGGGAGTGTACTCCTGAGAAGGACTGTTTGTGGTGACATTGACTGACACTGACATCATCAGAGCCAGCTGGCTTGACCCTGATGATGAATTCACTCAGGTTGTCGAAACGTCAGTCAATGTCACCACAGACATTCCTTCTCGGGACTACACTCACCCGGACAATCATACTTCACCAACTTATGATATGACTCATGGGTCCAAACATTTTAACAAAATTACAACCGTCTTAAATTTTAATTTTCATTTAAGGCCCACCTTCACCCAAAAGGCCTTGCGCACTGTAGCCTGCGTAGCAGGCGTAAGCGGGGAAGGGGAGCCCCCAGAGCCCCGTTTTTCTCCCGCGCTTGCTCCCCTTCCCCCTTCCCCACTTACCCCTGCTACGCAGGCTATGTGCACCGCAGTTGCTGTTCATGAAATTCGTGTAACACAAAATTGTTTCTGAGCAGGTTTTCTTTGAAAATCTGTTTCCTTCAGAGTCATCTTGTTGAAAATCATCCATAAGCATGCAGGAATTTATTCTTCATTTATCAAGCTCTTGTTTCCAGGAATTATTTTGTCACTGTGCTGGCCAAACATATTTTTTTTCACTCCTACTTTGCCCAATATGTTGCTGCCAAAGATACCTCCCAGTTGAAGATGCTGTATGGTTATCCCGAAGGAAAATATTGTCAGTATTTGTCTCAAAGGAGTTTGTGTTATGAAGCAAAACAAAAAACAAACCAAAAAAAAAACAGAGAACAGAGATTTAATGAATCTCTCGTAGTGGTCTGATTGTATTGGATGTGGTACCTTCGCAAGTAATTTTGATTCATACGATTCGATTTTATTCACAGGGTGTAAACAAAACGGCTCACGACTGTGTAATAAATGAATGGTTTTGCAGAACTGTTTTCAATAATAGTTTTCTTAATTAGCCATAGGTTCAGGTAGATTTGATCAAAGATTAGTACATATGTGTGGCTGGCTTTCAAAGGTTACAATTATTGTAATGCAGGAGTCACTGGACAAGTGCTATTTTGCAAGTGATAATCAGTGAGTTGCTATCCAGTTGTATACGCTGTTTACATGTATTCCCCTTCAGAGCAACCTCTATAATGACTTGGAAAGACCTTCCAAATCACTGTTACTTTATAAGACAATAAGATTGCAATTTGCAAACAAAAACAATTGAATGTCGAAGTATTAAACTGTTAGTCGCTTGCTGGCACTTAGAAATGCAAACATAAACTGAGTTCTCGCTTTTTATTTCACTGAAACTTTCATGTGGCGAACTACACATAATTCCAACGTTTTGGCAAGTAAATGCATTTCATGGAAGTCAAAAGACTTGTAGATTGAGGTTGTTCATGTAGATTGGTGCAAATCGCTGCGAGTTCGCTGTTTCGACTTGTTTTAAATACATGTGATGATTTTCTCGCTCGCAGAAATATTAGATCATGAGAAGGACAATAAAAGCCAAACGGTTGCAAGGCCATTTGGGTGAAGGTGGGCCTTAAAGTATAAGGACTGGTAAAATTGTTCATCATATTACCAACACAGCTTTCATGAATTGACATCCACCAAAAGTCAAAGTTGGCTTCTTAAACTTGCACCTACACGCATGAATGCCATTCCTAAATGACCACCACAGCCAATTAATAAATAAAATGAATGAACTTTAGTCAAACATGTTATCATCCATTTTCTCAAATGCTTGACATCTGCAGAGAAGCAGGCCCTTAGATGTGGTGCACAACAACATAGTTTCCAACAGCCTATAAAGCATTGTTACAAAAACACAATGATATCATTCACGTTTTCTTGCAAATATAAATTAGTTTTCATCGAGTAAAAAAAGGCTAAAACATGGAGGTCATTTAAGATTGTTTACCTTCCAATAGTATCTTTCAAACAAGAATATTTCCACTAAAGAATTGTTGAACTCTTTACATTTAAATGCTACAGTTTTCAATGGCAATCCCCAGACTTTATATTGCTAACAATTATTGCAACTAAACAGTGTCAAAAGAACTGAACACGAAGATGCAGGCATACAGCTTTACAGCTAACCGTTTGTATTCACCTAAGCTTTCTAACTAGTAACATCTCCTTTGAATGACAAACTGGAAGGGAAGCCTTTAGGCTGAGAGTAAATTGAAGTTCCAAGCTTAAACTCACCGGCAAAACGTCCATATTTCCTACGTTTGGCCTTTTGCGAATTCAACAACCCGCCAAAACAGTCGTTGATCCACTGTTGTTAATAAGAACTTATGTTCACAAAGTCGATTTCATTTGTTCACTTCGATCCAAAAATCCACATGCAAGGCTCCAAAACATTTCTTGGCACGTAATCCAATGCAAAAGATGCAATCGTCCACCTTTGTTTTAACTTGAGAGAAGCTTTTTTGTCCTCAAACGACGAACAAATGCTAGCTAACTGAATCTTGCTTCCGTCGAGCAACCGTCACTTTCAAAATGGCGTCTGCTCCAATGTTACAAAGGTCACATGACTCAATATTGACAACTGCTGACCAGTGAATGCAGGCGCATTGATTTCGGGCTCTTGAATTGAAAAATTAGAATTCACGCCATTTTAGACAGAAACTTACCAAACGTTTGATTTCAGTGGATGAATTACCACAATATCTTTTGCTTTGTTTCCAAAAAAATGCGTTCATAATTAAATTGAGATCGAAGTTTATCATAGAAATGATACGCGAGTCCCCGCACTCCACCTTCAACCCTAACCTCCCAAAATAAGATGTACCTCTTGTAGCAGAGTAAAAAATACAATAATAAAGTAATGACTCTGATAGGCAGTTATCCCAACTCCTCCAAAACGACTCCATCAAAGGTCACTCCAGAATTACTCTCTAAACGGAGTTAAATAAGACCACGAAAATAACTCCCAAAGGATAGTTATTTTAACCCTTGTTAGAGAGTTAAAATCACTCCACAATTACTCCCTAAGGGGAGTTGAAGTAACTCCTCCAAAACGACCCCGCAAAAGGAGCTATTTTAAGTCTTCCTTGCAGAGTTAAACTGAAATTTAACTCCAAAAAAGAGTTAAATTTAACTCCAGAGGAGTCCAATTTCACTCTAAATTGGAGTTATAATAACTCCCACCAGCGTAACTCCAATTTAGGGGTTAACTTAACTCCCCTAAAGAATACAGTAACTCCTTTTCGGAGTTAAAATAACTCCTTTTGGAGTTAAAATAACTCCCAAAAAAATAACTCCACCTTAAGGAGTTAGTTTAACTCCACTACAGGAGTTAAAATAACTCTTTGAAAATTACTGTGTAGGCTGCCTAGGCATGAGTCACACACATAGCATTGACTCAGTGCAATGGTTTCCTTTCCGTTTAGTATCATAAAGCTCGATCACTGAGTCGAATCATGATAAGCAAATCGCAACCCCCCAATCAAGTTTTAAAAACACTTATGTGCACATTGCGGTAACAGTCGGTTGAAAAACCGATTGACTGAAACATTATTCCAGACAATCACACGGGCCTTTTATTTCTGACGGTCTACAATTCCCTCAAAACGTAAACCTCACACACGATCCACTTATAGAGGAGATGGCGGTCCATGAATTGCATCTCAGCAAGGGGAGTTAAACTATTGTTAAACTATTATTAAACACACTGCAACTAGAATATATATCAGCTTCTTTGTCCTACGCTCGCGACATGTTGAATATACCATCTTTTCTTATTTCACTCTTGTTCTTACAAGGATCTCTATATTTTACGCTACACGATGTGTTTAGCTGAGATAGGTAAAATAATCTATCAATAAGGCTAGACTGTTACCAAATATCTTCAAAAACACTTTCATATTAAGGTATCAGGTTCATGGTTATAATACTATGAATGACAGTTCTTTCCATGTTTCGCTCCAGTACCAAGGCCCCTGTCCTGTAATACGCTCAGCCCAGACATTCAAAATCCATTAAGTGTTGCGAGCAACTTTTAATAACAAGCTAAAAAAATACCTTCTTACTTAATTTCTAACTTCCCCCAATTTTTATTGTTTTTCTTTTCTATTGTTTTTTTCGCTCTCTGTTATGCATCATCGGTAATTGTTATTTTAACTTTCTCGCCACTACCGTTCTATTAATCTTTGTAATTTAATGTTAGTTGAGGAAGTCCGAGCTGTATAAGCCTTATGGTTTCTTTGGATTTCCGCGCCATCGTCTTTTATGTAGTTCTTTCTCGGCCATTCTGTAATTATCATTTGCTGGCTAAAAATAAAAATAAAAAAGTTTAGACTATTTTACCTTCCCTCTTGGAGGTGGGTGTGTGTGTGTGGGGGGGGGGGAACGTTTTGACGGTCCTTATGGTTTGTCAGCATTGTGAAGCTAACACACGATCTTAAATGAAGAAGACGGTCTCATCGGTGAAGTGCACCACACCTAGGGGACCTAGTCTATTACGCTTCCTTGTGAAATTAAGATAGTGTTGAATGGAACTGAACACCTGGTAGTTTGATTAATGTTATTACGTTCTCATCGCGAATCCTGGCAAGATTCCACACAGGACTCCCGGAGATTTTGGCTGACGGGAATTTCGCTTTCCGACCGGATCTCAGCAAGATTTTGACCGCAAGGGGTTTTGTTTCCCGCCGCGAATCCCGGCAACACTCCCACCGAGATATCCGGTTACCCGCCAAGAATCCCGGCAAGACTTCCGCCGGGATCCCGCCGAGATTTTGGCCGCCGGGAATCCCGCCTCCCGCCAAGAATCCCGGCAAGATTCCCGCCGAGATCCCGCCGAGATTTTGGCCGCCGGGAATCCCGCCTCCCGCCAAGAATCCCGGCAAGATTCCCGCCGGGATCCTGCCAAGATTTCGGCCGCCGGGAATCCCGCCTCCCGCCAAGAATCCCGGTAAGAATCCGGGCGGGAACCGGGAATCCCGGCGGCCAAAATCTCGGCGGGATCCCGGCGGGAATCTTGCCGGGATCTTGGCAAGATCCCGCCAAGATCCCGGTACCATTTTTACAAGGGCACCGAGACAGCCCTTATTTCTCCTGGAGTGATTTTGAAAACAAGTTGAAACGCATGATGCAGAAATAGATTTTTACAAATAGAAATTTGGTTTCTGTTCTTTGTTATCGACACCTGCACATTAATACAGGCGGCCTTATAGCAATATCCTTTAAAGCAATCATTAGAACAGCACAAAGCCAATTTTGGTTTTTCCTTGCGCGACGGTGCCTGCTGTGAGGTAAAGCGTTAATTTCTTGTTAATCTTTGTTCTTATCACCTGCACCTTAACACAGGCGCTAGATTGGCAAAATGCTTGCTGATCAATATCTTAATCGATCCTATCCTGGAACAGACGGAGGCTAGTTAGTTTCCAGAGGACTCTCATCTAGCAATCCCTAAACTGTAAGTAGTGCATCAGTTTGGGCGAAGCATTTCCAGATCTTTTTTGTATTTATTTCATTAATACACATACAAAGATACAAAGATAAGGTGTATAGTTATTATACGCAGTTATGGGATATGGCAGGGCCATGAAATGTCAGTAAGGTTTTGTTCAAGATAAATCCTTCCTTTAAAACCTTTCTAAGGGGGACAAGATGTGCCCAACGTGGAAAAGAAACATGGAGGTTTAAGCCCTCTTTTTGGCTACATACTGCTGAAAGTGCGAACATTTCTAACTCCCTGACACCATGTTTTTACTGTGTTCTTCACTTGAATATTCAAGTGTTAGAAATGGCAACATAGAAATTTCCTTTCAGCACGTCTTTGACAGGTCTACTGGCAGGGCAACTTAAGATAGCATTTTCTATCCCCTGAAAACTAACTTCCTCACAGGAATTTTGTCAACAGGACGGTGTTTTGCCCAAATCTAAGCATGGGACAGAAAAATCAAACAAACAGACAGACAACGAATAAACACAAATTGATAACCAAGCATCTTCGTGAGGTGTAAATAACTCACTGAGTGTGATAGTGTTAGGATACTTTCCAAATGGTGTAGTTTCGAGAACGGACCATTCAAAAATAAATCTATGCCTTTAATGAAACCAGTTACTATTTTCGTTTAAGACTTTCTTGCACATTAAAGTGGTTTTTCGTTTTTCAAATTCAACAGCCTTTATAAAAATGACAGGTGTTTTTAATTATGGAACTCTTTTAAGCGTGAACCATTGGCTTTTTTTCAGTCTTGTTTGAGCGAAACTCAAAACTGATCGTACTTTAAGCCGCAGTACAACGCGTTTCTTTATCCTGAATCGGTTTTTTAACTAAGGATTCTCACCACTACTAATTACCCGTTTGATGAATGAAATACTGTAGATTTAGCTTAGAGATGTGAGTTTTAGAACAAGTTTCAACTCACCAATAATTTTTGTTGTTTAGCAATAAAGCCTAAATATATAGCCTTAATTCGTTTTCAGTTCTCGTTTGTATGTTAATTCTACCCCTTCCGATAAAACCGTAGCAGGAAAAATATTTCAACAACACTTTTGAAGCACCAGGAGAATAATTAAAACTCGTAAAATGCTATTATTGATGAAGATCGTAGCCGGAAGAAATAATCATGCCGTGTGGCATACTGTGGGACTTGCACTTTATGCCGGATGACCGGCTTATTTTTAAACCTTCAACTTGGGAACAATAGCCACATTGGTGGTAAAAGTGGGAAGCTGGGTTGAGGGACCAACTCGGGTCATTTGATAGATTTAGTGATAGATAGCCTGTGCTCTGCTCCACAAGATCGGGTAAACCTATATGGGTCGCGGCCAATATGGCTACAAACTTGGAATATATACACCTAATTGCAATAACGTTGTCATACAAAATTGAAAAAAGCAAGAAGGAAAACGCCAAATAGGAATTAATTATCCATACAAATTGAATTGTCAGATTTCGATAATTCAGAAAGCCTTATGCAGTACTGATATAAGATTTCAATTTTGTATCAATTGAACTGATACAAGGTAAAATCGCCTCCGGATAGACCTTTTGAGCTTTAGCCGTTCGCCAGAGCAATTCCATGAATGTAGTTAGCGTGCCTAATTTATTCCTAAATTATTCCTATTTGGGTTTTTCCTTTTTCCTTTTTTCTTTTCATTTGTATGAGACAACAACATTGCAATAAGGTGTATACAAAAAATAGAAATTATCAAAAAAAGGAAAAAAATTTTCTAGGCATGTATGTGATATAATTAAACCCTTTACTGCTTTTTTGCCGTCATTTTACACGTTTTCACAAAAAGCAGGTCATAATAATTATTATGCATATCAAAAACTGTAGGGTCGGGGTAAGAATAATGTACCTTGTTTGCATAAATCACTTTATCAACAGGAATGATGACAAAAGACGGATCATTTGTCTCATGACTATGGACAAAAAGTACGTCTACATTGCTAAAAATATTTTCCTACAACTTCTATTGGTGTGCAGTGACCAGGAAACCGCCTTCGTCAAACCAGGTAACTACTTAACTTAGAGCGTCGTACCCACTCTTTAGGCACCACAGGAAGAGTCCGTATTTAAGTTATGTCAGTGTATTGAGCGAGTTGCTTTAATAAAGGGACAATGTGTTAATTAGCTAGAACACCGTTAAAATAACTAATGACGCACTCCTACTAATGATGCGTTTTAGGACACTGGTTAAGTGAAGTATGCTTCCAACAATAACGTAACAGAGGGCGGGATCTATTCCGACAAATGGCCCTGAAACATTCAATCACAGACGAAAAATGCCAGAACTTCTATTGTTTGGTTATCGTGACAATTGGGCTGATGCAATACACACTAGAGTATAGAATATTGTATGTATATACAGAAACGAAACTGGGCACTGACGTGCCAGTAACATTCACCGATCCAGTAGTAGTGGGTAAAGAGTCAAACGAATACCACCTCATACGTCATCGGTATTGCTCGCTGATAGCAAAACAACGATACGGCTCAGCCTCACCTTTCGGCTCGGCATCGCCTTAATCGTTGTTTTGCTATCAGCGAGCAATACCGCTGCCGTATGAGGTGGTGATTCGTTTGACTCTTTACCCACTACTACCAACATTATTGGTTGAGTGTTTTGCGCCGCGCCCCCGCACCTGCGCGCTGTCTACGTGCGCCGCCGTTATTCAGTACAAATAAACTCGCCAACTCAAACAAATACCACCGGTCGCGCAACTAATCACTCATGTCAAACAATTCCGCCAACTCTTCTTCTTGAGTTTTTCCTTCACAAAAGTCCGTGTGATACTCAAGCGGTTCAGTGTGAATACCGCGTCAAGAAGCCAAACCAATATTTTTTACCATGTCTTTGATAGAGGAAGATTATGATTTCGTGTTCAACGAGGGTCTTGCGAAATCAACTAAAACAGGGAACTTTAATTTTAAATTCTCACTGTTATGACTCCCTGGCGATCTAATTAAAATATTCAAAAACGAGAAATATATGGTGCGTGACCTCTGAGTGTCGCATAAATAATTTCCTGTTATAACACGTTTGAAGTTTTGTATGCACTAGTATATACGCCGAGATGGCAACCATCATTTCTGAAACCATTCGAAAACTACCTCCAGAGCTTTGTGAAATAATTTACAAGGAGTATCTCGCCATAAAACTGAGGCAGCGAGCGGCTCTCGGCTGGAACGAGGTGCATGAGGCTCTTAAAGAGGTGCCTTTCTGCGAAAAGCAAGGACGAATCGTAAATGTTTTGTTTTGTAGGAAATGTGTCACTTGCGGCCGGAATGGGCTCTGTTACGCGTGTAACAAAAATGGAGTTTTTCACTATCTCGGCTATCCCGTGTTTGACTTTTACGACTACGACCACAGGACACCCAAGCATAATATTTGAGTATTATTAAAGATGGCGTTTCAAAATATAAGACTTTGTATGGGATTTCGAAGCGAACATTTTGAGCAATACGTAACAGCAAACTAACTAAATAAAGTTCATGAAACATTACATGGAGTTGTTTGCTATCCTTACAAAGCATTTTGAGCAATTTTAGGTCCATTTACTTTACTGTGTATTAGTACATGTATAATACATTAACAAGGAAGGAGTCATTTGGCCCAATTTAGCCACTATCACCGCTCGACACGTTTCGGAATTCGCTCGAATTTACCCACAAATATAGTTCAGGCTCCCATTCTGACTTAGCGACTTGACAAAAGGAAGACATACAAGTGATTTTGTCAAAACCAATTGCACATACCTCGTGTCCCAAAAGAATTATCCACTGCACAAAATCATAATAGCATCTCAAAATAGGCCGCCATAGATCCGTGAGGATCCCGATAGTCCCATTTGACCATGGTCGGCACTGGACACCAGTCAAATTATTCCCTTATGGGGAGGGGCACGCTCGTTTTGGTCGTGTTCCAATTGTAGTAACTACGACCTGGTGCGGACACAAGTCTGGTTCGCGTGAGAAAATCGCTGCGTATTACAAGCGGATAGCAACAATAAATCATTCCCATTTCTGAATTTATATCCATTTTCAGGGTGTATATTTTCTTGTTTTTTTTTAATAAGTAGGTTACCTGATCGGCTTCATGCAAATATAGAAATAAATATAGTATATACAATAATTTTAAAATAAAACATTTTCACGCGAGTGAGGATATGAATTTGAATGAATTTGCCGACTTCGGTTCGAAAAAATATATCTGATATATAAAACCTTTCGACGATTCCAAAAAATTGAACACATTCAATTCACGCAGAGTACGTATTTAAAATTTACGCAGTAGACTGACCTGTATTACAAATGTTTTGTACATGAACGCAAATATGTTCAATTTATCACGCATGAATAGAAACATAGGAGGAAGGAGAAACACCGCTCACTTTTGCTTGACTCGTTTTCATTTTCTAACGGCCAAGACCGTTTTAATTTCTTTCGATAACTTAATTCTCTCCATAAGGTCACGGAGTCCCGCGCAGCGATTCCACCTTTCCCGCGCGAACCAGACTACGTTGGAGCGACAATTTGTGTCCGCACCGGGTCGTAGTTACTACAGTTGTAACACGACGAAAACGAGCGTGGCCCTCCCCATAAAGGAATAATTTGACTGGTGTCCAGTGCCGACCGCGATCAAATGCGACTATCGGGATCCTCACGGATCTATGGCGGCCTATTTTGAGATGCTATTATGATTTTGTGCAATGGATAATTCTTTTGGGACACGAGGTATGTGCAATTGGTTTTGACAAAATCACTTGTATGTCTTCCTTTCGTCAAGTCGCTAAGTTAGAATGGGAGCCTGAACTATATTTGTGGGTAAATTCGAGCGAATTCCGAAACGTGTCGAGCGGTGATAGTGGCTAAATCGGGCCAAGTGACTCCTTCCTTGTCAATGTATTATACACGTACTAACACAGTTAAGTAAATGGACCTAAAATTGCTCAAAATGCTTTGTAAGGATAGCGAACAACACCATGTAATGTTTCATGAACTTTATTCAGTTAGTTCGTTGTTATGAATTGCTCAAAATGTTCGCTTCGAGATCCCATACAAAGTCTTATATTTTGAAACGCCATTTTTAATGATATTCAAATACTATGCTTGGGCTTCCTATGCTACGACGAAATCTTTCAGAAATACTGGTAGACAGAGGTCATCCACTTCGCCCCCACCTCTCTGTTTATATAAGCGACCAATAAACATTACGATTCGATATATTTCTGAAGTTCCTGTTGATAAAAGCTTCGAAGCTGAGCGATGGAGGGCTCTTTTTAATTGAGCAAATAATTTCTATTCTTATATGTTTTTATTTTCGAAAACAGGATGTGGTTATTAGTGCGTGACTTCTTAGAAACACAGGAAGACTATGATCTAATATGTTAGGGGATTTCCCGCGGATATATATTATCTTAGAAAAACAGAAAGACTTTGATCTAATATGTTAGGGGATTTTTCCCACAGATATACATTTATATCGTTGATGATTATCACGCATTTTTTATCAACCAATCACGTGCCGACAGATGCATCTTTCGCTTCTTTGTTCTTAGGATATAAATACAGACTCTTATTTATTTTTCACCGGCTTAAACCATGAATAAGAAGAGATTTGTGAATTGTCACACAATGCCATGCGTGACTGTCTCGCTTTTTTCGTATTTTTTCTAACTTAGAGATGAAAATCGTATTATGGAACCACATCTTGGCCTGAAATGGGGTAGCCATCTTCATCACGAGTTGGGGGCATTATTTTTGAAACACAATCACGAGTGATAAATCGTATTTGTTTTATTTTGGGCGGTGTTAGAAGTTCAAAAAACCAATAACAAATAGCTTGCAAAGTTGCAATCATTTTGTTAGCATATATAATTACTTTGGAAATCTACAACGGAGCGAATGTTTTTTCATACTTTTTAGAAATAGATGGCGGAATCTCCATGCAATGATCAGTATCGAAATTATCTATCATTTTCAATCCATCACGAAAAACCTTTTCGTCGAAAGCTTCGCCTCTGAGGTAGAAGCGAATCTCATCAAGGATTTTTTGGTATTCGATACGGGCAAAATTTGCTTGTTCTGTTTTCTTATCGTATTTCTTAAGGCTTGCCACTGCTTTTAAAATAAGACCAACCCCTGTTAAAGTTGCAATGACAACGGGGTTCAACGTAATTCCTCCGGCTACTGCGGCACTAATTGATGACAATAATTGATTTGCCAGCCGAAAGATTACAAATTAGGTTTCTTGTGGTAGTACGCATACAATTTTTTTTAAAATTACAACCGTCTCTTTAGAAAGTGTCTGGTCGATATGGTTGAAGTCGCGCATTGTGGTATATAATAACTGAAAATGTTGATGGCGCTCTGTATTCAATCAATAGTAACAGTTTTTCATCTTTTATAACCGAAGCCAGTTCCACAGCCACAAGAACAAACACCGGTTCTTATTGTCTGTAATTGAGTTGCTTTGGTTGAAGTGTAAGTGATTGATTGAGTTAAATGGTCACTGTGTTTTATTTTTAAAGAAATAGGCGTATATTGGTCTTTGTGCTTGAAATAGAGCACTTTTATAGTTAATATGCGGCTATAATCTGGGATGATTATTTTGTCACAACCATTTAATAAAAATGTGTTCCATTGTTTGTATTCAAAATCCCATTTATGTAATGAACGGAACCACGCAAACGATGCTCGTTTAAAGACAGATCTGTTTCCATTTTCATTTGTCCATCTTCAATAACAAAGGCAGTGTCATAGACACTTGGATCAACGTTTGAAATTGTTTCTTTAACACCATAAACGATTAGATGTCCAATTTTTATGAATGATGAATCACGGACCGTGCCGTGCAGGTCGAGGAATATGTATTGCGGGGGTGAGCTACCTCATCTGTGAAAGTGGATAACTGTTTTGGTGTACTTCTCGAATGTTTCGGTTGAATGATCAGAAATTGAAATCGTCGTGGCTTGTGGTGTCACACTCACCTCATTCATTTCTGGTGGAAACCATTCCACAACCATCGTGTAGTACCCGACCGGAAGTGGATGGCGGTTAAAACCGAGGCGTGACCGGTACTGGTTTGGTGAGTCTTTTTCAAACAGGAGTTTGAGAAAGTAAGCTTTTTTATTTTCTTGATGTGGAGACTCGGGAAAATCGTTGATGCCCAAAACATCGATGTTGTTTTCACTCGACGATTCATCAGCATCTTCCATCAAGTATCTGAAGACGTCCTTTTTATTTGTCGAGCTAGTGACATGGGATTCATGAATTGTTTGACTGACAAGATTTGACAAAGATGTTATTTTACTTTGCATAAAATCAACATTAACTGCGGAGTTCAGATTTTTGCCATCGGTGTGTAAGTTGACAATTTTATTATTATTTAAGTTCAAGTCTCCAGTCATACTGTTAGTGACATCAAATTTGAGAAACTTTTTTTGTGTTATGTCATCAATTCTGTAGTTAACAAACTCGACACATGCAGCGTCTCTCTGGTTTGATGGAAGATCAAGATTGGTAATTAAATGATTTTTCATATCAATGTCAGCCGCTTTATCCAGTTTTTTTACAAGCTGATTATCGACATACCTTTTGTTTGTGGCTTGATCTACCTGTTCTGGGTCTTTTACGTTGTAGAGTGTATTATTATTCATATCAATACTTGCTTCCATTTTCCCACCTTCCTTTTTTGAAAGAAAGATATTTCTCGTGTCCTGATAGTTTATTACCTTTGACAGATCACCTTGGACAGGATAAGGATTGCTTTTTAATCGCAAAATATCGTACTTATTTTGCATGCCAATATCAGCAGAACCGCTGGCACTACCCTCAGGCTCAGGATCACCTTTGTCGCCTTTTGGACCCTGCGGTCCATCTCGCCCTTGGGGGCCCTGTGGACCGGCCACCCCTTGGGGAGCCTGCGGTCCATTTTGTCCTTGGGGTTTTCGTGGACGGGCCTCCCCTCGAGGACCCTTCTCCCCTCTGGGACCAATCGGACCTTGTGGTCCTGCGGGGCCTATATCACCCCTCAGCCCAGGAGGACCCACCGTTTCACTTGTCGTTTGGCTAGTTTCACTGATTCGGCTGTTAATATACCCCATTATATATCTTCATCGAAATTTTTCTTCATTAATTTTTGGGGCTTGTCATAGTAAAAGAAAGAATATTTTTTATTGGTGGCGCGATCTAACGTGTCATGATCAACACCTATCTCGTCCGCAATCCGCTTGTTTTCTCGTGGAAGAAATCTGAAAATACAAAAATGGCTGCAGTTATCCCGAATGTTTTTCGGCACCTTGTAGAAGGTTTGAGTAAGGTAAATAACGCAGCAGTTTCTGTGCCTCCCGTTGATAAAATAATTTATGATGCTGTTTTGGTTGCTTTCACAAACCAGATCATCAAGAACAGCAATTTTTTGGTTGTCCACCGGTAGCTCCTGGAGTGGAATGATTTCATCACCGGGAGCCTCGATGACCTCGTAACCAACCTCGGGGTTGATTTGTTCAGCAAAGTCCTGCAAAAGAGCCTGGTATTTGTTCTGGTGCAGGTTCTTTGAAAAGAGGTAAATTTTATCAAAATCTAGCAACTTATAAAGCATATGCAGTAATATGTTTGTTTTGCCAGAATTACTGGGTCCACAAATCAGCATCCGGAAAACATCGGCTGGCATGCAAGGGTGGCCTTGCTTGTAGCTACTCTTTGCAAAACCTGGGTCATAATTTGGAATCTTAATTTTTTTGGTTTCTATATAATCACGCTGGAAATATGTCAGTACAAAAGTGGCATCAGTTGGCTGAGGAAAAGTCGGCCGTCGATCAGCAAACACAAGACATTCACCAAAAATTTAGAATGGACAAAATAAGCGAAGAATTTGGACAGCTTTCAGGGGAGGAGCTTTTTAAACCTATTACAAAAAGGCTTGATGAAAAGAGCAGCACCACAACGCAAGAGGTGGAAGAAAGTCCCGATTATGCAATGGATGAATTTGACAGAACCAACCCGTTTGGTGATGAATTCAGACCGGATGCCCCAACACCAGCCCCATCACCATCACCATCACCATCACCAGAACCAACATCACCACCCCCATATGATGATGATGATGGTGATGATGATTTTCCACCACTACCCCCACCGCTGATGGAAGAAACATCCACACGTAAAGAGTGGGGGATGCCGGGACCGGTTGAGCCTGAATATCCCCATGAATCAATCTTGTTGCAACAGATCAATCGGATCATTACCATAAAAGGTCATGATGAAAACTACACAGTAGGAAAATCGAAATTAGGTTTGGAAGGCAAAACCATTGCGGAACTAAAAAAAATAAGAGATGGGATCAATGAAAAATGAAGGGCAACCCAACCTCTATCGAAACAACTGGAGCAGGGGAAGCAGAGCCTAAAACCTACAGCCCCACGCAAAAGTAAAGAGTATCCTCCAACCTCCCTGGAAAAAAAAGTCATGGACCGAAGACCTGCTTTTAAACCTTCAGACGATGAAGAGGACTTCCCTCAACAGGATTGGGAAACCGAAGGAAGTGGCATCGCTAGTGAAGCTGACAAATTGATCAACCAACTTTACTTGAGCATTGGATCGATAAAAGCAGGAAACAGCTCAATCAAACTAAAATATCAGGTATTGTCTCTGCTTGATTCACTAGTTAGACTCGGCGCAATCGACAAAAAACAAAAGAAAAAATTATTTCATAATTATATAGACCAATAATGACGTTAAATCTTCTGCTTGACTCGAGCCTCGCAAAACAACAAAGGGGCGGAGGGCGGAGAACGGAATGTTTCACATGATTTCACAATAAACTTTTAACCTCCGATCCACTTGGGTTCAGGAAACTATAATCCGCGCTAAACAAACTTATCACAATGAGCTACTCATGGTACAACATCGATGCCTCTTATGGTAACAACAAAATTCGCTGGAGAAAGAAAACTGAAGAGTGGCAGACCTTGATTTTTCCAAACGGAATGTATGATTACTCTGACATCAACAGTTTTCTTCAGACCCAAACCGGTAAAGTGGACCCGAAAGACAAAGACAGTGATTTCATTTTTACTCTGTATTTCGATATGACGATATTTCGGGTTGTCATTCTGATGCATGAAAATTATGAGCTTGACTTTTCTGAAGGCAAGTTTGCAGAATTGGTTGGTTATGAAAAAAGGATTTTGACGGTAAAAAAGAATTTTGTCGGAGCAATGGTCCCGGATATCACAAGAAGCGTTGATTGGGTGTTTCTCCACTGCGATCTGATCAGCCGGCGAGCAAACGATGTTCCAAGCGATGTCTTATACAGTTTTTCAACACCAGGGCTTGAGGTCAGTCATCCGTTTGAAAAAGAACCGTATCGGCTTGAGTGGCATCCTGTAAACACAAGTATGATTAATTCAATAAGGATTTGGGTGACAGACGGAAGAGGCAATCCCCTGGATCTCAACGGAATTGACGTTGCTGTCAGCATAATGATTGAAAAAGAGTAAGTATTTTTGTTATCTTTTTATAATCACCCAAGTGAGTGGACAAAAATTTTTGACGAAAACACCGGAAGGTATCGATATAAACACAAGGGGTCGGGCTTGATCCGTGACACTCTTATGGCCATTGGCAAAGCTTTCAAAGGCACTGCAAAGAATGTGGTGAAGACAGCCGCCGACAAAGCTGCAAAAACAGTCGCTGAAAAAGCGGGGCAGAAAGTTGGCGAAATTGCTGTCGAGAAAGGTTCAAAACAAATTCAACAAATACTGCGAAAGCGTAAGCCAAAACCACAACAGGTGTCGGAGGATGCAAAAAAGAAACTTGAAAACATTTTGCAAAACCAAGTGCCGAAAAAACCGTCTCTCTCCCCATCTGCCGCCTTAAAATTAAATCGACTTTTGGCAAACGAGATTTAATCGTAAAAATTTTTTTCCTTAATATAACCGTTGAGATGTTCAGATCACAGCCATATCTCGAGAAGACTGCCTACGTCCAAGTGAATTTGGACACTCCGCTCACATACCCGGGGAATAACCAAACGCAAAACAAGTCGGGCCACAAATTTACCGTGAGAGATCGGGACAATTTTTGACTGGTACAATGCTTATTTCCCCGTCGATTTCAAGTTTGAGGCCGTGGCAAATGGAGCAAACATTGACGCTGACACTGAATCAGCGCCGATCAACGGTTCTTTCTCGTTGATCAAAAGTTTAAATCTTAAATCAGCGGGAAAAACTCTGTCCGAGGGCACCGATATCCACAAGGTTGTTTTTATTAAAAACCTGCTCGACTTTTCGGACGATTTTTCGAGAAGCGTGGCTAAAAACCAATTTTGGTATCTTGACTCTGACGCCACCACAGTGACTGATGGGAATGCGACGAACGTCGGAATGCGGGCAAGGGCACTTCTGTCTCATGGCGGTGCGACAGTTCAAACTATTATCCCTTTGAACCGATACTCCTTCTTCGAAGGTCTGTCAGACAAGCTGCTTCCACCAATGCAACTTGAGTTTGAAATTGTTCTGCAAGACGACAGAGAAATTATTTTCCAAAACAATGGAACAGCTCGAAGGATTGTCGTCCGTAGGTTGGAGTTGTGGGTGCCACAATTACAGTTTACTGGCCAAGGACAAACCCTGGTCAATGAAAATTTCTTGCGACCAACCCAATAGAAATACCTGAAAGAAGTTTTGCATCTCAGCAGCTCCCGAAGGGATGCAAATGGTACGTGGTTGATTACACCTGGGGTAAAAAACCCGAAGCATGTCTTCGTATTTCTTCAACAAACCCCGAAAACAAAATTCTTATACGCAGAATCCTTACATCTTTGACACATTTAATATCGACGGTGATAACTCTGCAAGATTAGCCACTTGCCGCCTTCAGTACGGCACAAGCTTTTACCCTGACCTTGATTACCACCATGACTTTAAAAGAAGAATTTTGAATGATTTAATCAATTTTAGATACAGAAAGAACGACTACAACACCGGCGTTCAGCTGCAGCTCGCCAACTTCCAGGAGTTATACCCAATTATCTACTTCGATCTACGAAACACCAAAGAAAGTGTGACAGGCGACCCGAAAAAGCTCGAATTCCATTACAGACTGAATGAAGCCGCTAACGCTCAAGATTACACAATCTTTGCCGTGGTTTTGAATGAGGAAGAATTTGTGCTGAAGCAAATTGGGAATGAACTTGTCGCCGTCTAAAAAATTCTCAATTAATATATACGCAAGAAGGCTACAACTTATCATCCATATAAAATAGCGCTGACCGATGGTCAGAAAAAGAAACTACAAAAGGCTTATGTTTCGAAAACAGCTGTGGCTCTGAGGGTAAAACCGGAGCAAATTGGACGCGGCGACGAACTCCTTCTCACTGCTACTCAAATCTCAAGAGTGAAAAAAACAGCCGCAGCAGGGAAGGGTTTGAGCTCAAATTAAGCCAGACCCAGATTCAAAATACTGCCCAGCGTGGTGGAAACTTGTTTTCTGCTGTGCTTGGTTTGGCACGACCTTTGATAAAGCCTGCCCTTGGGGCGTTAGCAAGTGCTGGTTTGAGTTTCGGCGCTGAAAAGGTGCTGAAAAAAATATTTGGAAAGGGTTTTGGGTCGAAGGAAATTGAACTTTACAAACTTACCCAGATGATGAATCCTGCTCAGAAAAAGGAAGTGGAACGATATCTTGTCGGACAAGGTGTTGTAAGGGGAGGCGCCGCACAATACGGCGGTTTCCTTGGTATGTTAGCGTCCATCGGAGTACCTTTGGCTATCGACTTAGTCAAAAAGATACTCGGAAAAGGCTTGCAAACTCAACCACCACGTCCACATCGCTCCCCCCGACCCCCACCTCCAAAGGGAAGAGGAATGCAAATGCGACCCCCACTTTTCTTCGGAACTTGGGATGATTATAAAAATAATAGAGTTTAAAGACACGCCTCTCTCCAACATTGACCTTAGAAAATGATGCGATTTTTTGCACATTCCCATCAAAGGTATTTTTAGCAGAAATGAAGCGAAACCTCTGTTCCATTCCCCGTGCATTATCAACTTGGATGATTTTGGAAATTTGGGAACTCATTGGGCGTGTTGTTGGCGTTCCAAAAATGGAACATACGAGTATTTCGACTCATTTGGGCTTCCGCCACCTTTAGAATGGGAAAAGGAAATGTCAGTGCACGGAATCAAACATTTTTTCAGAAACGACAACCAAATTCAATGGGCACAAAGTGTGAGATGTGGTTATTACTGCCTTCTCTCTTTAAACGAAAGAAACAAAGATACAAGTTTCGCCACATTTTGAAAATGTTCACTGACGATGTCCTTCAGAACGAACGCATCGTAAAGAATTATTTTTCATAAGATATACAAAAATGGAAGTGTACTGTGTGAAAGAAAAACGGCACACCCCCAATGTGAAAGGAAGTGAAAAGGTTGTAATTACAAAGAACAATCGAAAACTCTTAAAGACAAAATGCGCTAGCTGCGGTATAACAAAAACACGTTTTCTGCCAGGAAACTAGGCGAGCCCTCCCGAGCGAAGGGCAGTAGTGTTCTTGGTAATATCGCTATGACGGTGGGTGATCTAGCCATTGAAAAAGGAATCCCGTTTCTTGCGAAAAAGGGGCTCGAGGCTGGACGTTATTACGCGTCTGAAGCTTTGCGAGACCCCAATCTGCAAAGAAAGCAATCAATTATACGCTAGATAAAGCCCGCCCAGTTTTTCAAAAAGTTGGCCGTGAGATGCTTGATCAAGTTTCAACCAAAGTTCGACCAAACAGACGCCACCAAACAGACAGACCGGATTTAGATGGGACGGGGATTGACATTCATAAAGCGGTAGGAAAACTCCCCAAACCAAAACGGGGTTGGACGTTACCGGGCCATAATTATACCGGGCCATATAATCCCCTTGAACAGCAGGTGAACTACGATCCAGAAACGGGTTAGATTCAGCAAATATATCAACAACCAACGGGGGGCAATAGACGCGATCGCAATGCAACATGACGTGAACTATGGTGTCTGTTCGAACCGAAACAAAAAATACGATGAAAATGAAAAAAATTGCAAACACAAAGCGGACAAAAAAATGGTGAAGGCTCTCGACGCAGTTCCGTGGAAACAAAGGCAGTGGGGACATGCGGCACCAAGGAACACAATTTATTTGAAACAAAAGTTGGGGTTGGGTTTCAAACAGAAGTAGTGCTGCGCCATTCATCAAACTCCTGTTTTGCGCGTCGCCTGGCTGCAAAGGATTTAGGAAGGCGATGAGAAAAAGATTCCATAATTTCTTTTTTGTAGGGCCAGCCTTCAGAAGGGACCATTTCAAAATAATTGTGCAGAAAGCAGGGATAGTTCACTGACTTGCCGGTTTTCGCCTGAAATTGACACTCATGTCCAATACACCCAAACTGAGTCGAATCGTCTTAAAGCAAAGACGATTCGAGTCAGCTCGAGGATCAAAGACTTCCGACTCACCGGAAGTCCGTTTAGCGGAACTCGACATACCGGAAGTCAGGTCGCGAATAAATGCGCAGGGAGGTGAAAAATTTTGACGAGTCGATTCGTATTCCTAAAAGTCGATTCGACTCAACGGAAATCAGGTCGTAAAGTCCTTCAAGTATGTGCGCGTGACACAATAAGACATAACAAGGAACGCATAACATGGACCTTTCTCGTTCTTAAAGCGTCACTATGCGACACTAAACAGGAACATTGAAATGAACCTTCTTCCTCGCTTGTGTTGTCGATCTGAAGGATTTGCACGGGGAACGACAAGAAGATAACATGAACCTTCCTCGTTCTTAAAGCGTGATGCGACACTAAACAGGAAAATTGCAATGAACCTTCTCCCTCGCTTGTGTTGTCGATCTGAAGGATTTGCACACGGAACGACAAGAAGATAACATGAACCTTCCTCGTTCTTAGAGCGAGTCGATTCGACCACTTTTCCCACCCTCTCTGTTCGCCTTCTTGTGTGATTTTTTCTAAGTGTCTTGCAAATCGACTTTCCAGTTAGTCGAATCGACTGCACAACGGACGATTCGAGTCGAATCGAGACGAGTCGTCACTACCTTAGACGAATCGAGTCAGTTTGGGTGTATTGGACAACCCTCGAGCATTTTTTAAATAAGCAGAGGGAGCAGCAGATCTGCCCGGACTCACCTCTTGGAACTGATTATCATCATCATCATATTCGAACACTCTATGGCATTCTGGGCATTCACGACAGAACTCATTCATCATATTAACTAGGTGCACCTCGCATGAAGGACAATGATTAATCCTTGGCAGTTCATTTAACTTTTTTTCCACTATTTCTGAGGTCTGTTTGTAAAGGTCGTGCTCGACCAACTCCTCACCTCGCAAACAACCAAATGGGTCGTCCATTTTTTTCATTGTGTGATATACTGAGGTCAGTTTGTAAAGGTCGTGCTCGACCAACTCCACACCTCGCAGACAACCAGATGGGTCGTCCATTTTTTTTATTGTGTGATATACAATGAGCGCGCAAAGTTTCAAAAGGTTGTCAAAAACTTATTACAGCCCGCGAGGGTATTGGAAAGGGTTTGCAGCGATCAAAAAATTAGCCCAAGCTGCGAAAGTCTCTGAAGATGTGGCTCGAAATTGGTTGGGGAAGCAAGCTCTTTGGCAGGTTTACTTACCAGCGCCGCGGTACATTCCAAGACCGAAATTTTATGTGCCTGTTCCAAACAAAGTTCACCAAGCCGATCTTCTGTATCTCCCACACGATCGCCCACCACGCTCCCGTAAAACTTTTAAGTACGCCCTCACAGTGGTTGATGTGGCCTCTCGTTTCAAAGAGGCCGAACCGTTGACTACAAAAGAGGCCAGAGAAGTCGCTGCTGCTCTGGAACGGATTTATAGCCGGAGCCCTTTGAGTTGGCCAAAACTGCTTCAGGTAGATCCTGGTCGTGAGTTTATGGGCGCTGTGAATCAGCTGCTTTCGAAACATAATGTCGAGGTAAGACGCGGTCGTGTGGATATTCACCGTGATCAAGCTATCGTTGAAAGATTCAATCGCACCCTGGCTGAACGACTGTTTGGTCACCAATATGGGGTTGAAATGCGCCTCCCAGACAACAAAAGATCGACTGAATGGGTGACACGATTGCCCGCTGTTATTTCAGCTTTGAATTAAGAAGTCACTCGACTGACCGGTCAGAAACCCGCTGAGGCCATCAAAAAGAAAACTGTTTCAGCTAAGCCCTCGACCCCTTATTTGAGACCCGTTGGTGTGAACGAAAAAAAGCTCCCCTCCGGTGTAAGTGTTCGCTATCTCTACCAACCCGGTGAACTTGAAGGTGGCCGCCGAAGAGCCACCGACCCAACCTGGTCTCTGAAAGTTTACGAGGTTAAAAAGATTATGATAAAACCGGACGCACCGGTTATCTACTATTTGTTTGACGGCCCAAAACGCGGGTTTGTCCGTGAAGAGCTGCTGGTTGTCCCTCCCGATACACAGCTACCACCAGCAATCTAACTATGAAACTCGATCGGCTCTGTGTGAATGCCATCTTCCACAAAAAAAGTTTTTTAACATAAAACGGCGAGCCGCCCGAAGAAAGAGGCGTGTTTTGGACGAGCTTCTTTTGACCACACAACGCATTGATTAATTTTTCACACAAAAAATTTGCCAATTAAAAATAGAGATTCATCTTTGTATGTGTAATATGGACGCGCAAAAAATCGACTTCAATGCTTTGGAGCAAGAGCTTGCCCAAATACCACCTGCCATGTTGGCGGACCTTGAACAACTGATCGCGACAAATCCTCGCGTCGCCGGCCAAGTTGTTGAAAACATTCGTGACACCCCCGTGCCCCCACAAGAATGGAAACCCCAAATTCCAACCCGTTACGTTTTCAGACGCCCAGAGAAGAGAAAAGGTGTAAACAAAGCTCTTTTGAGGTGGTTTGACCCTTTGGCGCGCAAAGACATGCCGCACGTAAACGAAAGAAACTTGCTCAGAACGCTTTTTGACGTCTCAAGAAAAGAAGGTAAAACAAATGAAGGCCGCAGATACATTCAATGGAATTTTATAACAGGGCTTAAAAAACCGATGGTCGAAAGGTTTACGGAAAAAATAAACGCCAACGTTGGAACAGCGTTTTATTTAAGACACACTTTTGAGTATGTCTTAAAAAAACATTGAAGATGGGTCGAGGTTTGTGTATTATTACGCAAACAACAAATATTGCGGCTCACCTTGGTTTAACACAGTTTCTGAAGCAAAAAAATTGGCTTGAACAGCGTGAAAATTTTCGTTTGGACCCTGATAACCTTGACAGGCCAAACACAAAATGGATTTTTGTTGAATTTTTTAAAGTAAGCCTGAAGGTCGTGCTTGACAGACAACCACTTGTCGGCAACGGGGTTTTGCCTGATTGGCTTAAAAACCTTGCTCGCGGTGGCCACCAACATGTTTGTTTGGATGGCTTTTCTGACAATTTATGTCTTTGGCGCAGCATCGCGGTTCATCAAGGCTCAAGGCCTGACAGAAGCACTCAAAAAGCTTTGTTGTTGGCAAAACGTTTTCTCCGCCTCGCTTCAACAGCAAAACCTTGTGACGTGCCAAAAACATCTCTTGACGAGCTTGAAAAGGTTGAATCGTTCATGAACAGAGATAAACCACTTTTGGAATGGCTTAGGATTCGCGTTTGCGAGCCAGAATGTTTTCATGGGGAAGTTTTTTGGTATTCGCGTCGAAACCCAAATAAACAGATAAAAAACGTTTTAGCAATCGGTGTTTTCAATAACCATGCGTTTGTGATAAAAGACATTTTAAAGGTGGCCAAAACCTTTGTTTGCGATAATGTAATCAGAAGTTCACCAAATGCTGCAACCTTCAAAGACATTACACGACGTGTTCCCAAAGAAAAGCTTTTATCGATTGTCAAAACAAAAAAATCAAAGAACACCCGACCCTCTTTGAAAAAACTTTTTATCCTGATCAGATCTGCTCTTTGAGTTCGATTCTCTGGTTTGAAAAAGAAGCGCTTGAGCGCGGGATTCATATTCATCACGCTTTGTGCGGGCATGGCGGTGAAAGAATGGTTGAAAACGGGTTTGTTGACGGGTTTCATTTTAAATCAAACACCGTGTTTGAATTTTATGGTTGTTATTGGCATGGTGCCCAAAATGTTACCCAAACGATCGAGACACGATTGTCAACAATAACAATGAAACAAGAGACGAATGTTTGGACCGAACAAAAAATAAAGCCGAAAAAATGCGAAATGCAGGATACACAGTTGTCGAAAAATGGCAATGTGATGCGGGTGATCTCGAAGGGGCGATGCCAAAAAAGAAAACAAAAGTTTATCCCCATGCCATTTTCTTTGACATCGAAACTTATGGCGATAAAAGCCATTTCCGTGAGCCTCGCAGATACTTTGAACCCAACACCGTCACACATTTGTGACAAAAACCCGAAAAAAATGGTCGAAAGGTTTTTTCATGAGCTTCAAAAACGCGGCCAAGAGATAAGAGACGAAGTTAAAAAAGAGTTCTTGCCGAATGATTTCATGCTTTTGCCAAAAAAACGCCGCTCGCTTATAAACAACTGGATCAACCAGGTTCCTGTGTTGGGTTTCAACTCGGGCAGTTTTGATTTAAATGTCATGAACGAACATCTTGTCGAAAAACTTTCTGAAACAACAGACAAGCCTGTCGTTTGTAAAAACGGCAAAAAGTAATGTTCATTAAAACCGACGAGTTCAGGTTTCTCGATGTGATGAACTATAGAGACCCTGGTGTCTCTTACGACAAATGGGTGAAAGCTTATGGATGCAAAAGCACAAAGTCTTGGATGCCTTATGATTGGTTTGATTGCCCAGAAAAACTTGACTTCCCAGGTTTGCACGAGTACTCAAACTGGTTTTCAAAACTCAAAGGTGATTATGTTTTGACTTTGGATGAGTTCAAACAGTGCCAACGCTTGTTTGAAAAAAAAGGGGATGAAAACTTTTGCTGACTGGCTGGAATATTACAACAACCTTGACGTGGTTCCAGCTCTTGAAGCTTTGGCCAAAATGCGTGAGTCTTACGAGCAAAGAGAGCTTGATGTCTTTAAAGACGCTGTAAGCATTTCAGGTGTGAGTTTTGCTTATGTTTTGCGGGGTTCGATTGACAGAGGTGCTGATTTGTGGGGACCAAACAAAGAAGCTTACAGCATTTTAAAACAGTCGATTGTCGGCGGCCCAAGCATCGTTTTCACGAGATACCACAGAGCGGGGCAAACAAAAATACGCTCGCGCAGACATGCTGATTGTAAAATGTGCAAAAAAAATCGTCGGTTTTGACGCCAACTCGCTTTTACTATTACTTGTACACGATGAAGTTTCCAATGCCTTGCGGACCAGGCAAGGTTGTCAAATATTCTGACGACCAAACGATTGGGCCTTCAACGTGGTTAAAAAACAGTGCGTTAAACGGTTCTTGTTTCGGTTTCGCGCAGGTTGACATCGAAGTGCCAAAAAAACTGTCGCCTGTTTTCGAAGAGTTTTGCCCTTTGTTTGTTAATGAGGTTTTGTCTGACGGCGCCGTCAAACTACTCTCTCGATTACCTCAAAAGAAAAAAACAGGGCGCACACGCGGTAAAGGAAAAAAGCTTGTCGGAGCGCTTTCGGCTCAAAAATGTTGCTTTATGCGCCTTTGTTGAAGTGGTACTTGCATTGGAGCACGGTCTTGAGATAACAAAAGTTTATTTGAGAATTAATTACAAGCCAGAGGTCGCTTTTGATTGGTTCGTGGAAAAAGTGACAGAAGAGAGGCGCAAAGGCGATGTTGACAAAAACAAGGCGTTGTTCGCTGACATGTTCAAACTTTTGGGGAACAGCGCTTATGGCAAGTTCATAAAAAACCTCGAAAATCAGACCAACATCGAAAACAATTGTTGACAGAACTTTGAGAAGCGTGTTTTTCTCTGACCTCAACGAAATTGGCCAAGCTTACGAGCTTAAATCACGAAAACAGCGGGTGACCATCGAAAGACTGTTCCACGCCGGTATTGCAGTTTATCAGCTGGCCAAACTCAGGATGCTTGAGTTTTATTATGACTTTCTTGACCGGTACATTGACAGGCGGGATTCTGAGCTGATTCAGATGGACACGGACAGCTTTTACATGGCGATATCCGGCGATTCTTTGGACGAAATTGTCAAACCTAGACATGGTGCAAGAGTTTGAGCGCGAAAAACACAAATGGGTCGCTGTAAGCGATTGGGACAAACGCACTCCTGGGCTTTTTAAGTTGGAAGCCGAAGGCAGCGCGATGATTGCGCTTTGCCCGAAATATTATTACCTTGACCCGCTCGAAAACAGCAAAACAAAATGCAGCTCAAAGGGGGTTTCGCACAAACACAACAATTTAAACTGGGAGCGTTACCAAAAAACTTTGTTTGGGCGCAAGGCCATGGCGACAAACTTGGGGTTTAAAAACTATGGAAACAAAGTAATAAGCTACGAACAAAACAGACTCGGTTTGAGCGCTTATTACGACAAACGGTGGCTTCTTGACGACGGTATTCACACTGAACCGCTTGAGTATCACACGGACTTTTGTGAAGAAAAAACTCAAGAAGAAAAGTTGGCGGAATTGTTTGACATGAGTGATTAGTTGCGCGACCGGTGTTATTTGTTTGAGTTGGCGAGTTTATTTGTGCTGGATAACGGCGGCGCACGTAGACAGCGCGCAGGTGCGGGGGCCCGGCGCAAAACACTCAACCAGTAATCTTGGTAGTAGTGGGTAAAGAGTCAAACGAATCACCACCTCATACGGCAGCGGTATTGCTCGCTGATAGCAAAACAACGATTAAGGCGATGCCGAGCCGAAAGGTGAGGATGAGCCGTATCGTTGTTTTGCTATCAGCGAGCAATACCGATGACGTATCAGGTGGTATTCGTTTGACTCTTTACCCACTACTCCAGTAATAAACGACTCTCAATACTTAACAGGATCAGCTGTTAGTCTCTAAGCTTCAGATGGCCAGTCTAAAAATATGTTTTAGAACAAGAGACGGTGTCCTAAGCCCTATATCCCGTCCATTTACAGAATCGAAAATTCCCTAAATCAAAGAAGGGTATAGCTCTAAATTCCTCCTAAACAAGTAAATAAGCATTTCAATTAATGCATTATTGAAATATTTGTGAAATGAATGTTGCACCTTTACAAAGAGGCCAAGACAAAACCCAGGGGCAAATAAATTGTTTACCACGTCACAGGAGAACACTGTTTCAGGTCTTCACTAAAATCATAATGTTTGCTTCAAGTTTCAGAATGTCAAGAAGCTATAGATCTAGGCATGGAAAGCGGTGCAATCTCTGACTCACAAATCAGCGCCTCTTCACGGAGGAATGTCGTCAATCATGCCGCCATCCATGGAAGACTGAATTTTGAAGAAACTTCACTTAAAGCAGGAGCTTGGGTAGCCGCCACTAATGATGTCAATCAATGGCTGCAGGTAGATCTGGGTAACCAGATCACTAACGTATCACGTGTGGCAACCCAAGGACGACATTATAACAGCCAGTGGATCGGGGGACCTCACAGCGAGTGGGTAACCAAGTACAAGTTACAGTACAGTGATAATGGTGTGAACTTCCAATACTACAGGGAACAAAGTCAAAACACAGATAAGGTGAAAAACTTCGTCTGGAAACGTTTTAACTGATAAACGCAAATGCTCCAGCGATAACGACAAGGTAACGGAAGAGGCTTGAGACATAACATCGACTCCCAGGCACAATGAGAACGCTGACATCATCAGAGACCTTTCGCAATGCCCTGCGTAGCATATATTTCTCCTTTTAATGTTATTAACTCAGGAATTTTGGTTTATTTTTTCGTTGCTTCTTTTTGATCGTATTTATTATACATTCTTGGGGAGTAATGAGGATATCTTCAGAAAAAATCGAGAAGTTCACCTTTTACCCTCGGGCGTACGAGGGGGGGTGGATACCACCCCCCCCATAAGGTTTTCCTTGAATTTCTCCAAGACGAATTATTATCTCGACCTGCCGTTTTCAGTAGCTGTGCGCATATCCCTAAGACACAGTTTGATATACGTTTGATGAGACTCGGTTTCTATGGTTACGAGAAATGACGTCATAAGTAGCAGGTGGTCAAGCCATTTTTGAAGACAAATTCGTGTTTTTTAACCTTTTTAGGTGAAAAATACAAAACAATATCAACAAAAACTAGCAAAATGTTTAGTTATGTCGTATTCTATATGTCAGCATCAAAAATTTACAATTTTTACCTTTTTAGGACAATTTTTAATTTTTGGTAAAATCCAAGATGGCGCCCAATATGGCGGCCATCTTGAATGACGTCACAGGCCCCCCAGCAGAGCGGCAACCCATAATATGTACATCATCTTGTAGTGCACATCACAGGCTTTCCATTAAAGGTGAAATCTTTTCAAAATATTGTAACATAATGAAAGCCCAAGGAGGTTCCATCAACCCCCCCCCTTGTACCACGGTGGGAGTGTGACTTTGCTTGTACGTCCGAGGGTTAATCCGATTTAACGACAATTTATAGCTGGGTGGCCGAAGGACATGTAAACGTTTAACATAACATACTCCAATATAAAGCTCAGCATTTTCTCCTCTCATTGGTTTAGGAGTTTGATGGAAACACAGACCGTAACACGGTTGTGCATCATAATTTGCACCCACCAATCAGGGCACGTTACTTCCGTTTTCGACCAACAGCTTGGTATGGTTGCATAGCAATGAGGGTGGAGCTGTATGGCTGTGGAGGTATGTTCTCAAGAGCAGTTCTCTGAGAAAGTGTAGCAAAGTTGGAAATGAAAAATTTTAACCCCCCTTCATTCTTTGTGTGAAGTTAGGTTGCCTGAGGGGATGAACGAAAACAGCCATATAAAGGTCAGCATATGTGTCGTTGCCATGGTAACCGCAATCAGTCCTGCTACCCTCAAAGTCATATTTTGAGCAAAAATTTAACCCTTAAAAAGCAAAAATAAACTGGTCTGGTCCTCGGGTGAATGTAAACCAATATAAACAAATATTCCCCAGGGAGAAGCTCCATTCCTCTAGTTTCCAAAACTTGATGTTAAAGTATTTTGACTTTTATAAGCGTGCTAAAATTGATCGCTGAACCAGGTTACCTTTCGGCTTTTTTGACAATCCGCCTAAACAAGCACAACCTTTTTCGCAATTACTCTCAAAGTGTTCTTTTCTCAGGAACCAAATTAGCATCAGAGTTTACATGGATACTAAAGATACTAAATATCATAAGAACTATATTATGGCCATGGCCGTTCAGCACATTTGAGGAAAATTTTAATGAATGTCAGAATTGGCCATTTTCAGACTCCATTGTTTCGCTCAGAAAAGCGTTGGATAGACCTTTCGAGCTTGAAAGGTATTCTTTACAATCTTGTCCGTAAACTTACTTTGATTTATAAGGTTTTCGTTACAACATAATGGGGCACAAATTTTTGACAGTCTACGTAAGAGGGAAACTTTACACGGAATTCGTTAAAGACAGATGCATGATTACCTCTGGCAGGCGGGCAGTGTGACTAGTGTTCAAATCATTGCTGGAAGTGTAAACTATTTAAGGAAATTCCAGCTGCTTATCAGGACTATTCCAAATTGCCTAAGTTTTTTTACAAGGATGTTTTTGAATCTACCTTATCTCAAGACGGCAAAACAGTTCGTGAAATCGATGATTACTTGCTAAGGGCCCAGTCGAAAGACAATTCTATAATGGCAGTCTTCGTATACATAACACGGAGAGCACTGGGAAGTTTTGTGAGAAGTATATTGTCGAAGAAAATCTGTGTCAGGGAATAGCTTAACCATCTTTTATCTCTCCAACGGTGTAACAACATTCGTCAAAACCAATTTTGTCCCGGCATTTATTCGAGATGGGTATGGATTAACTGCATACTAGTTCTCTTTCTACCTTTTTATTTGAATTTATACCTGATTCAAACCTAAACTACCTTTTACAATTCCACTTCTAACTAAGACAGATGAAACAAACGATGCATTAGGTATCGTCAATCTCTTTTTCTGCGTTCTTATCTATGAAGAGATGGTCATCTCAAGGGGTCTTTCTCCAGCATTTGCTCAGCAGTTCCTTTATTTAATTGCCCTATAATTTTCCCTTTCTTATAATTAGAACTAATGGTGCAGGAACCTCGCCACCACCTTGTTCTAAATTGCTTGCACCATACGTTTGCAGTCGAGCAGTTGCCGATTCACTTCCTCCGTGTTTCACGGAGAACTGTAACATTGAGAAAAGTTCAATCACAGTTCCTGTCGGTGACGTTTTTTGAGAAATGACTTACCAGATTCACCGAGACGAGACAAATTTGGTGAGGTTGTTTCACATTTTTTAACGTTCTTGTTGAAATTGGTTCTTAATTCAATAAACCTCCAATACTGATAACAAAAAATGGATGGCTGAAAATGCATTTAATAAATAAATGCCGGGCGCCGAATTAACGCCGGGTTCGAATAAACGCCAGGTCCACGAGGCCGAGTTTTAAATAAACGCTTCCGGCGTTTAATCGAGAAAATATGGTATTTTTCTCACATTCAGCTATCCCAAGGGGACAATGCAGACAACAGAATTGATGATGACGACGAAGACGATAAGGACCATTATAGTGGTGATGATGAAGTAGTTACTCTAGTATAAAGTGACGGTGGAGTTGAACTCAGTTTTGCATTCACATCGGTCAAACGCAAAAAACAACGTCACTTCCGGTTCTTTAGAGGCTTGAAGTTTGATTCAGTTCAGACTTTTACGAGGGCGAATTTCGTATGAAAACAATGCATAAATGTCTCGATAAACCAACTTACGGGGAAGAACGTCATGCTAGCCCACATATAGGGCAAGAACGTCATGCTAGCCCACATATAAGGCACTAATGTGAAGGTAAGTGAGTACAAGTGAAGGGAAGTGAGTACAAATGAAGGAAAGTGAGTACAAGTGAAGGAAAGTGTGTGTTAGTGGAGGTAGGTGCGTTAATCAGTCGGTGTATATATTCATATAGGATTGTAATGTTATTAGTGCCTTATATGTGGGCTAGCATGACGTTCTTGCCAAATTTCGCGCCGATAAGACTTGTGGATGCCAGTTACTTCATTCTGAACACATGCTCAAAGTGAAAAGCTTAAGGTTTCAGAAACGGCGTTAAGTTTTGCGATTAAAGTGAAACTTTGGACATTTGTCTGTATTTTCTTTTGTAAAATTATGGCGGGAATTGCGCACGCGTCGTGCGTTTGACCGCTGTGAGAGTTTTGCATGGTTCATTGATATCGCGTGCTGGCAGACAATCCATGCCGAGTTCCCGCTACCAGTCCTCAGACCGGATAGCATAAGGCGCGCTTCGGGCCAATGAGCAGCCTCCTACGCAATGTTGTTAAGACTCGTCACGTGTTCGTCCCCAAGACACGTCTGCTTTAATAACGGAGCAGCCACTTACTTTCACCTTTGTCATAAAAAACAACAAGCACCGTCCACGTTAAAGGAAACAACGCGATGGCAACGCTTGAGTTCGGACCTACAGATGCGAAGTCCGATGTGAACATAACCACCAGATCACCATGCCTCCACGGACTTGATAACATGGGTATAGTTCAATTGTTTTTTAGGTCATGAGGGGCAACTTTTTCTTTAAGGTTAGATAGGGGTGTATCAAAAGTGTGTGAGTCAAGATGGGGGGATCTAAAAAAAACTGATGCAAAAGAAATGTTCTTCCCTTTACCACCCCCTTTCACTGCGGTATACATAATGAATGCAGCCTAGATAACTTCCTTTGGTGAAATAAAAAGAAATTCGAAATTTTGGTCTTGTCGCCAGATTCTCGATATGTACAGAGAGCCCCTCTTATTTGCTTTCTCAAGGGCACCATTTTGTTTGTACTGTTTATTAATATCTAATTAAGTATTTAAACTTAATAGAAACGTAAGAAGTGAAATCTACATTGAATTGAACTGATTTATTTTTCATACCTCATAGCTCCACCAAAGGTGATATCACCAATCCCGTTGTGCGTTCATTACCAGGTTTTAAGCTGTCCGTATGTGCAGCCACTGGCACGCCTCCCATAAACACATCACTGAAACTGAATTCTAAAGTATTAAGAACAACTGAAACAACACCAATTATCATCGATTTATATGAGGAAGGAAATTACTCCTGTTTTGCCACCAGCAGATATGGAAGTGATGTTCGAAATTTCACAGTTGTATTTAACAGTAGGTTGTGATAGAGATTGCAAGACTGTTATTCTATGACAGAGATTACTCTAGACGGGTATTTGTTGGCATCCAAGTTTTGGTCCTGTCGTCGAATTCTCAATATTTACAGAGAGCCGCATTTATTTTTTAGGTTTTTGTTTCAAAGACACCATTCTGTTTGCGCTGTTCATTGGTATCTATGTAATTAAACTAAATAGAATCGTACAGGGTGAAAATCTAACTTGAACTGAACTCATTTTTTTTCGTTTCTCTCAGCTCCACCAAAGGTGATATCACCAAATCCCGTTGTGCGTTCATTACCAAACTTCACGCTCTCCGTATGTGCAGCCACTGGCACGCCTCCCATAAGCGCATCACTGAAACTGAATTCTAAAGTATCAACAACAACAGAAACAACACCAATAATCACCAATTTTTACAAGGAAGGAAATTACTCGTGCGTAGCCACCAGCAAGTATGGGAATGATACTCGAAATTTCACAGTTATATTTAACAGTAAGTTCTGATAGATATTGCTAGACTGTTATTCTAATATAGAGAATATTCTAGACGTGCATTTTGTTGTCCTTAGTTTTTTATGAAGACGGCCCTGGAGCGAAGCTTATAGGAATACGGTTATTCGAGGTCACTGGACGATTGATTGGTATGTTAATGATATTTAGGGGCATGGGTAGGGATGGGAGACTGAGATATTTTGCCCGTGGTATTTTTGGGGACACGGGATGGTATTTGCAATTGGCGATTGATTGGTATGTTAACCCTATTCTGCCTGGGAGGGGGGGGGGGGGGCACGTATGTTTCTTACAGCAAAATCATATATTTTTGGTGACGTCATTGTCAACTGTATGACTGCAGGTTTGGGATTCAAGATGGCGACCTCAAATGCAAAATGACGGCTTTGTGACATAATTGTGACGTCATGTTACGTCATAATTGATACGTCATAAGCCCAATCTGTTAATCTAATGACGTGCTACAAACGTGCCAAGTTTCATCGCAAGAGCTTTAATACTTTTCGAGATCTATAGGGCCCCCCCCCCCCAAGGCTCAGAAACTCAAAAAAAGCCCAGGCAGAATAGGGTAAATGTTGAAATAAAAGGAATAGCGTTGAAGTAGGTTCGTTTAAGGTCACTGGAGATAAAGAGAAATATTTGGCATGATTCAATGTGATTCAATAGCTTCTGTTGCCTAGATACGTCGAGTTTGGTTAACAAAAGTCTGTCTTTAACTCAGAATAATTATTTCAATCCGTGCTTTTAAAATCCAGCTCACATTAGGAGAGAGCAAAAACGCTAAAATCGACACTGGGTTAAGTTTGTCGCAACGAAATATTAAGCAGTGAAAGCAAGCTTACACTTCAACCGAGTTAGTTGGGGACAATCTTTCCACAAGCAGTCACGTAAACTGGATACTTTGTTAGCTCTATAAAGGAGCTTTGTATTAGCGCATTTTGACATATTGGCATGGGTAGAACTCTTAATAAGAAATTGGAAGATGCTAACTGTTACGGACTACGAACAATAAAGTACTAATTATGAGTCAGTTCTTAAGATGGCGGACATGAATAGACTAGAACATACTAGACGTATAGAACAATCTCTAATAATATTTTTTAAATGTTGTAAGGAAAATGGCCCATGTTATGTAGCTAATTTATTCAAGCCCCGAGTTACATCATACAATCTTCGAAGTAGAGGGTTAAACGTTGAACAAAATTCTTATAATAGTAGATTCGTCCATGGTACGTATACGTACATTATTTCTCGTATCTGGAACCAGCTGCCATTAGTTGTAAAGAACGCACTTAAGGTGTCATCGTTTCGCAAACATTTAAATAAGTTGAATTTATCGGCTGCCAATGCAGTAATTGCCTTTGATGTTATCATACCTTCCGACTTGATCAATTAATTATATAGATATATGTAGTTTTAGCTAGCTTTTTTCATAGTTTCTTTTTTAGTTCTGTCAAACACTTGTATCATGAGCCCCTGGCTCGGTAGATTGGGTAACCACTCCCTGTGTTCCTGGCATTAAATAAATTATCCTTATCCTTATCCTTATAAAATGATGGCATTTTTAATACTGAAAATATGAAGGCTGTAGGAGAATTCAGAGGCTTAGTTCTTAAGTGTCTCAGAAATTAATTCTTGCTTGTATGGGCTGTCTTTGATAAACTAAATAAAAAGTCAAAGATCTCTCATACCCCATCGACCTTATTCATAATGGCTGCCTTAGCATTCATTTATTGATTGGATTTAAAAATCATGAATCAACAGTATTTTGTGAAAAAGCATTTCAAAATGTGCTCAGTTAAGGTGTTTTGATTTGGACGGCTTGAAAGTCATGGATGCTGATAAATTAAAATATTACCAAGGAAAGAAAATTAACCTACCCTGACTTTTTTAATAGTTTCTCGGCTAGGTTTGAGAGTAAGTGATCACATGAAAAGGCACCTCGCAGTTTAATATGATATGTTTGGATAATTTAGTTTTTATGGTTAAAATTTATGGCTCGCAAAAATATGAGATTTTTACTCATGAGATTACGCGTTTGCCTCCCATACAAATCCACACGGTCACTTTGCTCGACGTTTTTATCTCAAGGTAATTAGTTTCTGTTTGAAAAATTTCTTTGTGATTGATCAATTCAGACAGTGGCGACCATTTTTGAAATAATTAGCGTACATGTTTCTTCTATCTCTTAAGCTGCCTTTACTCGGCAGGGCAGTCCTATGCTTTTCCGTAAATATATCCCATGAGCGCGCTTATTTTGGCATTTTACTGACTCCTCGACCTTCAAGGAGGAACAATTTTAACGGCACAGCTTTGTAACAATCTAAACTTCGTAACTCTTGTCGTAGCCTAGTTATGTGGTAATCAGGTCGCTTGAGACAAATTTATACCGGCTAAATAGAATCTTAGAAAGAACTTATCGCGTTTTTTTCTATGTACTGTATCCAACACCTGAAATTCCCTATCTTAAATTCCCTATTTGCAGAGTGTTGTGATGTTTAATTTTCAGATTGTGGATCTCAATGTCATTCTTACCATCACTGGGCCTACAGTGGGGACGGAAATACTCTGAGATGCACAAATAGTACATCCCTGGAGAATATGCTTAAATGTGTTCCATCCATTACAGAAACATTGTAAGATTGTCTGTCAAGGCGAATTTTCCTTTGCTGCTATATAATTATTTCACAGGACAGTCAGTCTTCCAGTGCACATCGCAAGTTAAGAGGTTCGAGCGGTTCAGTGGGGACAAGAGCGCAGTTAGCCAATCCTGTGCAAAAAAAAACAGTCCAGTTTTTTTTTATAAAACGCAAAAAGTGGCATAGACTGAAGTCGAAGTGCACGAAATAAAATTAAACCATCGTGTCAGTTAAATTTCCAGTACACGTTGAGGTAGTCACTGAAAAGGGTAGCAGAGGACTGATACTACCTGAGGGAATACTGTAGAGTAATGTTGACCAGCCGCTATATTCCTCCAACAACGTTTGGAGATAGCGAAGGATCTTTCTCTTTAGGGACATTATTTTCCTTGGTCATAATATAAAGCCGGTTCTACAAGACTCCCGATCTTAAGATAAATTCTTATATTTATTAAGGAAGACGTAACTGATTCCTTCTCGTTTATGTTATGCTCGTTGAGTTAAACAAGATTTCCGAAGATAGCTTCGATTTCAGACCAAATTTCCCTATTTCATCAGTAATATTTTTCACTGTTTATTGGATGACCTCACCAAAGAAGAATTGGAGGACCCCACTTAAAATCACGTTTATACGTGACGGGCGCTTCCTCCCAGCAGTAAAGATTATTATTAAGTATCCTGGTGTTGTTGTTATAACATATATGAGTTAAAAAAAGATTTGTAATTAGTTGCCTATGAACCTTGTCACTGCAACGAGTTAAAAATAGTCTAAGGTGTCCTGTGTTAATGGTTTTCTTTTAAGCTTCGTTCTCCGACACGTTCGTTGAAACGCGGTTAAAACTAGGCAAACTAAAAGCTCCTTGATATGTTACCAACAAAGAGAATTTGGATTAATTCGCCTTTTAATAGTAAAATTAAACGAAAATTACCTTAAGTTGAAGTTTGATTGAAATTCTATCACGTGACGTTGAGAGGGAGGAGATCACGTGAGATAGCACAGCGCATGCACCAGATCATTATTTAAAGGAGCGAGGGGACAAGTAGGGACATGTGCAACCCACGCCAGTGTAAATGGATACTGCAGTATGTATCCCACTGGACAGTGTCCTGACTGGGAGGGAACAAAGGGTGGGCATGAGATCTCCCTCTCAACGTTTAATTTTACTATTCTATCACGTGACTAAGAGACGGGAGATCCCATGCGGCTTCAAAGCCTTGGAACACCCACGCAAGTAACAAGAGATGTGTAGATGAAATAACCACTGTATTTAATCTATAGTCCACCTACGTCAATACATGGTGTATGACTGGGCTAACAAAACAGGATAACTGTAACAACGATAAATCTTAATCTGTAACAACGATACCAAAAGACAAAGAAAGGAATAAAACCACGATGGCAACACAAAAAATCTGGCTACAGGCACATCGAAGTAAAGAAACTACTTTGACAAAATGGCAGATGCCATAATATTGTTAGCAGGTACAACAGGCTAATCAGAAAACTCTCTGCTTAGCGCCAGCCCACATGTGCCAAAATAACGTCCAGGGGAACATCCTTCTGCTTTGCTTTAGATGCAGCAGCTGCTCTTGTGCTGTGGGGGGAGAACTTGTGAGCGTCAATCCCAGAGCTTTCAAACACACTCTTGGCCCATCGTGAAATAGTATCCTTTGATATTGCTCGGTGTGGTCTTACATAACTGGTGAATAGGCACTTTTCACCATTTAGAAGGCCTTGAGTGCGGTCCAGATACTCTTTTAGGACAGTCAGGGGGCAGATTCTGGTATTTCACTTAAATTCAGAGATTGTGAAACTTGTAGACGAGTGTCCTGGCCAGAAGGATTCTGTAAGCTTCATAGCTGAAAAGAGTTATCAAGTGTATTGATTGGCCCCTCTGGCCTGTGACTAGTAACAGTAACATCAGTACTTTCAATGTCAAATCTTTCAGTGACAGTTCCTTCACAGGATGTAAAGTACTAACATAGTCAAGAACTTTAGAAGCATCCCATATGTCATCATACTTTGGTTGTGGCTTTCGCTTCTCAAAAACTCCTTTCATCAAACGGACGACCAATGTGTGAGAGCCAAAATTGTCACAGTCTGAGATACGAAGGATAGAAGACAATGCAGAACGTGCAGTGTTCAGAGTAGAGTAACCACGTGAGTAACCAGTATACAATCCTATGAGAGATTCTAGAGCATCACTGATCGGTGGTGAACAGTAATCAACTGACCCCTCACGACAAAACGCGAGTCACTTTTCGATGTAACTTTTGTATTTTTTTTGAATACTTGATCGCCATGAAGCCATGATGATGTTTGTGACCTCTGGAGAAACGTTAAACTGTTGGAAGGAGTTTCGGAGAGCGGACACAACATCAAGTTGAGCTTTTTCCACAATGGGTGTGGCTCCTTCAAGGCTGGATGAGAGAGGAGCCTCTTGTCTGGGAGAAGTATCCATGGTTGGTTGTAAAGCAGTTGGAGAACAATGGGAAACCATGACCGTGTTGGCCAGAAGGGTACTACCAATATTCCCTTGGCTTGATCCTGTGAAAACTTCTGCAGGCATCGTGGAATGAGACTAAATGGAGGGAATGCATAAAAATGACAAGCACCCCAGTTAACTGAAAAGGAGTCAATAAATGAGCATCCTGGATCTGGTTTCCAGGAGCAGTATGTAGGCAGTTTATGATTAAGCCTGGTTGCAAACAAGTCAATATTAAGTTCGGGGTACTGGGATAAGATGTCCGTAAACACATTGCTATTCAAGGTCCACTCCTGCCTATCAGTGAAATTGCGGGGTTGGGCATCAGCCCTAACATTTAACTTCCCAGCTAGATGAACAGCGGAAATCCAATTATCCCGCGTTATGGACCAAATCCCACATTTTTTAGGTGCTAGGCAATTGAGCTCTAGAGATTTTGAGCCATCCATGTTGTTAATATATGCAACTGCAGTAGTGTTAGCAAGGTGCAGTTGAATGTGGGCTCCTGTGAGCATGTCTCCAAATGACTTGAGGGCGAAAATGCTGCCTCTAATTCAAGAATATAATGTCTAGGGGATTCGGAGGCGGTCCACCTTCCTCCAATCTCTTGGCTCTCACATACTGCCCCGCCCCTACCCCTTTTTTGATGCATCGGGCTGTATGACCATAGTTGGCACACCATGTGATATGTGTAGTTTAGCATGTGGTATGTGTGTTTCCCACCACTGCAATTCCTCAATTGATGCATCGAAAAGGTGCAGGGATGCCCCATAGTTACCAGCATTAGTTGCGAGAGCCCTATTTTTGTCAAGTTCCAGGGCTCGATAATGGAGTGGTCCGAGTTCATCACCAGGGAAATTGGACACTAGGATACCAATTACCTTTGCAACCTCAAAAATGGGAGGGCTAATCATCATCAGAAGGTCACTGCTTGCCTTAATGGTCTTTTGAATTTTTCCTGAGTAGGGGAAACTGTCATTTGCAATGAATTAAGAATAAAACCCAAAAATGTCAGAATATGGGAGGGGGTGAGCGCTGATTTGGTGGGGTAGATATGAAATCCCAGCCGACTAAACAGGCAAGCAGTGTCAGTAATATTTTTTTGGCACTCCTCTACTGTGTCCCCTTGCAAGTATGAGTCATCAATATATCCTGAGCTCAAATGGCCTTCATTATGCAATGTGGAGTAAACTGGCTTAAGCAGTTTTGTAAAAATACGAGGTGCACTTGACAACCCATTTAATAAACATGTATATTGGTATAGAGTGCCATTAAACATAAACTTCAGATATTTCTGGTGGTCAGGGTGTATTGGCACAGTGTAGTACGCATGCTTAAGATCCACAGATGCCATGAAACACCCATTCTTGTGACTGTTTCCAATGTGTCCATTTTAAAATGGTGGTATTCCACTGACCTCATTAAACTGTTCAAGACTGAGAATCATGCGAAAAGACCTATCACATTTGGGGCGTAAAGAAATCGTGAACACAAACTCCCCTGGCTCAGAATGTGATTATTTGAGGACCTCTTTCAAAAGAAGTCTTTGAATCTCATTTTTGGACAATGTCATGTTGTTGGGCATTAAAGACACTTGGCCGGTAAGCCTGTTGGTGAGGTACAACATCTTCTATGAAAGAAATGTTAACCCCTTGTACATATTGCAGTATATTCGCGTCAAACGTGATTTCACGCCACATGGGGACAAACTCAGCAAGTCTCCCCGCTTTGAAAACTGACTGATTGCCAACTATTAAACCAACATCAGGAGGGAAACATTCGATGTAGGCGGCAGTTGTTTTGAACATACCTAATGCGTTAGTTTTGTTTTGCTGCACCCTCTTTCTTCATTCTGCTTCTGGGTGGATGGCCCTTGGACAAAAAATCATTTCGTCCACGCTGATAAGGGCTGAGGCGGTGACTTTGATTTCCAAAGTTCCGACGTCCACCAACAGTATAACTGCTGCTTTGGCTGTAGTTGCCTTGTTGGTGCGGGGGGCGCAATTTCTTTGTCAGCTTGTTCGCGTCCGTAGTATCTTTCGCCAATTTGGACAGATCTCCAAAGAGAAATTCAGAGGACGCATCCACTGTTGTGCTATTGCACAAGGTCGCGTAATCCTTGTTTAGCTCCTTATTCATTGCTTGTCGCCGCGTGTTGTCATTTCATGATAACCTTGGATCGCCAAAGCAATGGCGTCGGTCATACACGTCACAAGCTCCTTGTTTCCTTTACTGTCCTTCAATGCCAGCTCAGTCGCTCTAATCAAAGCGACTAAAGATGCCACGAGGGCATTTTGTGACTTGTGCGTTTTGGAATCTTGCGTCCTGACTTTTGCGGGGAGCTGGTTCCAAATAGGGTGAGTCACACGTGGCGTTCGCAGCCCCTCGACATTCGAGGGACGTGGATATTTTTCAATCTTCGATTGAATTATCTCATTGGCCATTTTCTCCTTCAAAAGGGAAGAAAAAATTCCTGCCAGACCGTCACTGATAGCGGCACCTGTCTTTTCTCTGACGTCCAAATCTTGGGCTATGTTAGCCAGAAGGTCAGAGTCCTGCTTTTTGGCCGTACGTTGCGCTACTTGAACTTCCAGGGAGGCAGTTTTTACGTCATCGGCGTCGTTTTCCCCTGCCTCGTCCTCGTTTTGGTCTGTCGAAGACAGCGGAGGCCAATCCTCATCAACACAGGATGTGTTCGTGAAGTTTTCATCCACCTCTTTCACTTCACTGAGCAAGTCAACAAAGATGGTTCGTACGTCTGGTTGAGCAATGGCGTTGACAATAGCCTCCGAATTTTCTCCTTCGTCCGCCATGACAGTATGTCTTGTGGCGGGAGACAGTAAATCGCTTCAACCACGTCGAAGCTCAATAAAACAACAAGTCAGGCGTTCGTTTAGCCAACCACGTTGGCTCGCCTACGTATGTCGAGATGAACCTTGTATATCTCTTTCGAACTTCCAAAGGATTTTTGACCAAAGTTGTAGCAAACCGTAGCATAAGTCCTTCGCTTTCTAGCGCAATTCGTGCAATGATCTGGCGCATGCGCTGTGCTATCTCATGGGATATCCTGTCTCCTAGTTACGTGATAGAATGTTTTATGAGATCACAGTATTCATCCAGTTGCAAATATTTCTGAATTTACTGAGCTCACCGTCGCGCAACCGTTTGCAGCCATATCCCAACGAACCGTATTGGACAAGGCAATTCTTCGCTCACTGTTGTCTGAAAGAACGCTATTATGAGGAGGGGTAGTTCTAGACTAAAAAAAGTTTGCAAAGATAGAATTGCCCAAGAACGATGTAAAAGAACTAGGAACAGAGAAACCTCAGTTCATTTCGATAGGGTGACTCCGTGATCTTATAAAATGAAACACTAGAGTGAGTTCAAAAAAATGAAAAGTTGTCTGCACAAGTACTGACTGAACTGTACTCACCTAATGGCCAGAGAGGGGCAATCAAAACGGTTGTACGCTTATATGGCAAAGTGAAAGCAGAAAATAACAAATAATAAACAAAAAATAACAATAAATAAACAATAATCGATTGATATTGAAAAAAATATCACAAAGACATTGTTTATCAATTGTTCATCGATTTTCGATATTAACCAATTAATTGTTATCGACAATATTGATTGATATCGATGATTTTATTGTTTTGACCCTCGGGCGTACAAGGGGGGGGGGCGTCGTGGATGCCACCCCCATAAGGTTTTCCTTGAATTTTTCCAAGGCGAATCATTACTTAGACCTGCCGTTTTCAGTAGGCTGTGCCCATATCCCCGAGACAAATTTTGACGCACGTTTGTTGAGAATCGGTTGCTATGGTACGAGATAGGACGGCAGAAGTAGCAGTTGGTCGAGCCATTTTAGAAGAAAAATTCGTGTTTTTTACCTGTTTAGGTGAAATGTGAAAAAAATGTCAACAAAAAGCAGCAAAATGTTTAATTATGTCATATTCTGTATGTCTAGCACCAAAAATTTCCAAATTTTAACGTTTTTTGACAATTTATAATTTTCTGTTAAGTCCAAGATGGCGCCCAATATGGCGGGCATCTTGGATGACGTCAGAGGCCGCCAGCAGCGCGGCAACCCATAATATGCACCTCATCTTGTAGAGCACATTACAGGCTCTCAACTAAAGGGGAAATCTTTTGAAAATACTGTAACATAACGAAAACCCAGGGGGGTCATCAACCCCCCCCCCCCCCGTTGTACCACGGTGGGGGTGTGACTTTGCTTGTACGTCCGAGAGTTAACACGCTGGGTAGTCTTCATCAGGCAATGAGGTCGACTGGCTACGCGTCACCATACGTATCATGATAGTCAACTGTGATTGGTGAGTTTCGATCCTCACTGTTCCAGTGTGAAATTGTTTCCTGAGAGGAGATTGTTTCCTCGGCGATTCGTTGACCTACCAGTCTCCTGTGTTTCTTCAGTGTTTGTATCCATGCTTCAAGAGAAGGCGACAGCAAAGCGCCACGTAGAAAACACCTCGTGCTCGCAACAAGCAAGTCCAGATCCGGGGGAAAAAGACATTGTGTTTTGCATTGCAGAGTTAAATCCCGCTTAACATGTTCTCTAATTCTTTTAATTTACTAATTTAGCTTTCCGTTATTTTTTTACAGATACTTGAGTTCAAACAACATTCAAACTCTTTCCACCGGTGTATTTTCTACTCTCAAACCTTTAAGCCGAAAACTGTATCTTTGACGTACATATTGATGATTTTTATAAAATGAAATCTGAACATGTTATAAAAGAAACCATTTTACGGATTGACAGCAAAGTAACAATTTCCAAGTTTACAATCTCCGTATGTTTCTCCGTATTAGAGGTCTTTCCTGAAATTCCAGTCAATTTATGTATGAAGCTATATTCTTACTGTGTGATCTAACTCTAACTCTAAATCTAAATCGATACTGTGCAAAACATCCCTAAGCGGGATATACAAGTTTAATACATCTGTGCGTTTGACTCGATTGTTGAAACAACTCATAAGTAATGTTCTTTTTCAAATTTTTTTCCTTTTCTAACTCCTGCAGTCTATTAGGATGTTGTTTTAACAAAATTCTGATCGCCTCTGTTTCAAGAGGCCAGCAACAATTCAAGAAGATTGAGGCCTTTAGCTCCGCCCTTAGGCCTATAAAGTTAGAAAAATGTTTTGATGAGAGGAATATTAGAAATTATTAAATGATTCTTGGGAAACAGTGTTGTGAAACAACTCTTTGATAAGAGTTACAAATCAGCCTGTTTATTATAAATATTAGTAGAATAATTTATCATCCACCCAGTCATAAACCCGGAGAAAAGCGGGAAATCTATAAGATACCATTACTTTCTCAACAATGTGTACCTGTGTTTAGCTTGCATCGGTCAAACCTACAATGAAGTATCATAACACTAGCAATTTCATAACGACGTTTGGAAAAAGCACGATATTTCTAAGATCTGACCTATGCTTGCCACGAGTCTCCCAGTAGCTCAGTGGTTACAGCGTCCGACCGGTGTACGGAAGGTCGTGGGTTTGATTCCTGTCGGGGACTCAGATTTTGTCTTTGTCCCACGCTCGCGACATGTTGATTATTCCATCTTTTCTTATCTGAAAACGTGTTTCGACAGAAACTTCTGTCACCTTCAGTTCTTTTGCAATGACTGTTACATTTGAATTAGTGTGATTCATGCTTAAGTTAGGACAAAAGAATGACTACGATAGAATGACTCTAAAATTTTCAAAGACAACAAGAATAGGAGAATCCGTCTTTAAATCGACAGTTTTATCATGTAAATTTATCTCTTTTTTAACACATTTTCTGCACACTATATTTTTCTCACGTCAGTAACCTAAGCACTGGGTTGTAACTGCCTTGTTAGCGGTCTTTTCTTGAAGATTTTCTTAGAAATCATACGCTGAATAACGCAACTTTTCTCTGCATACTTCTACTTCAACCTTGAGTTCTTGTTGTTCTGGTTTTTTTGTCCTGTTCTGTAAGCTTGTTTCCTTTTCAAGGGTGGATTCTTTGCTGTCAAGTTCCCCAGGTGACTCTGCGTCTTGACCAATCTGTTACACACAAGCTGAATTGGTTTTGGGTTGTTTCTTCAATTTCTGAACCCTTGATTCTTTAGCGGAGACTGCAACGTCAAGCTGGTAAATACTTTCTTCATCCTCAATCGGCGAGTTGCCGCGTAGCCTGCGTGCAGACGTATCCTTTTCCTTCTGCTTCCGCATAAAGCAAAGAAAACAGGAGACGTATTAGTCAGACAAGGGGCTGCCATTCGGATGATTGGCACTTAAGTAACCAGCTCACGTCAATTTGTTTGGATAGGTGCGCTCCCAAGGGAGGTTTCAGACACACATGAGACCCCACTTCGGCACAAACTTAATATTGACCAGGGTCCCACCAGCCAAATGGAAAGGCACCCGTATGCATGCTTCCTAATATCTGATTTACCCATTCTCTTCGCAGAGATCTCAGTTCAAACAACATTAGCAGACTTCCCGCGGATGTATTTTTTGGTCTCAAAATCTTACGACGTCTGTACGTTTGGCTCCATATTTTCTAACAACTTATCAGTGACCTTAGTAAGCTGTAGCACACTTGCTTTTTATCATCCCCATTAGAAGTGATGTAAACATGGAATTAAAGCTTGTTTGTTCTAAGTATGTCAACGTAGGTCTTCGTAACACTGGGCGAAACGCCAAATTTAAGTGATGTTAACTACACCATCTCCGCACTTTACCCCCGGGAAGGCCAATACCTTTCGCATGCACACAGCTATATCAGCGGGGGAGTGGCAGTCATAGTCGGTTGCTTCGTCTCTGTTTGGACTCATCAGAATGACATAGCTCTAGGCAGAGAGCTGGGCAAAGTCACAACGTATCATCTGCACATTTTCTAATACTGCCAAGACGAGTGCAAAGCTCTCCCTTAAGCACCTGCTCTACCGCTAACATGTTGTAGCCTATGAAAACTATTAAGTTTTCTTTATACTGTGTTTAAGAAACGTAAATTAAGCTAAAATCTCTAAATAGATTCAGCACATTTAAGCTAACCTAAACTAGGGCTAAACTTGTCATCAGATTTAGTGTCATGTTTAACGCGACATAAACAGAACTTAAGCCTTTCAACACCTTTATTGTAAAGGATATAATTGTAAAGGATTTAATACACATTTAAAAAGACTTAAGTTTTGCTCAAGTTTTTCTGTTGTTTCAAGCTGTGTATAAGCTTGTTAAACATAATTTAAAATGGTTCTTAGATTTAGTAGTCCTTTAATTTGACATAAATTGCGTTTAAATATGGTGTTTCACCCAGTGAAACGAAATGTAATTATTGGTGATATAACGACTGTCCACCCCTTTGTGTTAGCAACGCAAAAGACAAAGGCTCTTTCAAACTCGTCAGGGCTTTCCATATTGATTTCAGTGTCTATACCTATATGATCTATCTCCATAAAAAGATCAGTGACAGCAAGCCGCTTCAGCTCAAAGTTCTTGGATAATCAAAGAAGATATATTTTGGGGAACAACTGTTTCGGGGAAACAAAAATATAATAGTCTGTAATTTCACTCTATTGTTGAAATCTTTATTCTACCTTGTCATATTATTTTTGTACCCAAATTCCGTAAAAGTATAGCAAGGCTAGAGAGAATAAGTTAACAATTCCCGTAAGAGAAATAAAGACATGTAAACAACAACAAGAATAAGAACGAGGATGGGAATGACAGCAGGAATAAGGAACTAATCAATAAGAAGAGGAAAGCGCCATCAATCGTTTGGCAGGTATTATGTTAAAAAGAAAGTAAAACCAAAAATATTTCCAACCTTACGTACATTGTTTTCCATTTTCAGAAGCGAACTTTATATTGTGGGGAAACATACAAGCCTCGTTGCTCGATAGAACAGGCATCCTTATCGTGCTTTTGCGAGATTGGAAGAGCCTGAAGTGGGGTGATCGATTTCCTGTTTGTCATTCCGCTTTTCTCATTGCCACTAGTTATTTCGATCCGTATTCGAAACTGTATGACCTCTGAAATGTCAGATTACAGGCTATTTCCAAAATCAAGCCTTCCTTTTCAAAACACTACAAGACTAAGAAAAAACGTAGATGTAATGGAATTTAAGATATCTTGTGTTTAAGACCTGCAGTTCTTGGGTAAATGAACAACTTTGTTGCAGAAAAGTGAAAATTCTCCATTGCGCTATCTTGGATGACATATGAGAAGAATAAAAAAAAGTGTCATTGCTTTGCAGGGATCTAAATTCAAACAACATTCAGCTACTTACTGTTAATGTATTTTCCAGTCTAACAAGATTGGAAACACTGTATGTATAGCTTTAAAAAGGATCGCAACAGACGAGTCGATATTTACTGGAGCAATACAATAGAAATCGCATTGTTCGGGTAATTATAAAAGAACAAACGGAAACAAATCTCGTCTGAATTATGTAACTGCCGGTCCAACCCAGACTCTCTGACTTCATACTTCCTGTTCGCTTCTACTAACCGGAAGTAAGAGCAAACGATGGTATTGACTAAGTTACTGAACTCAGAACTTATCAAGTAAAGGCAAGACTAAACTGTTTTCAAGTACATGGCATATAGTGCGTATGTGTTATCAAATAAATGCCCGTTCTAGAGGTATTGGAGAAATTAAACCACCTACCAAAAGGCATTAGCTGTTAAATATCTTTTTTTTTAGATATCCAGAGTATTAATTTGTCTCAAATTGTCTTTTAAGCTCTTCCTCAGAAATTATTCGGTTCAGAATTAACGTTCAATCCGTTGACTTGACTCTACCTTTTGACTTCGTGTGTAGAATTTCCAGGTTGGTAATTCCACTGAAAGCTATTGATCAGTATATCTTTACGGTATCGTTCGTGATTATGCAAGCGATGTTTTTTATGTTTTTGTTTTTATTTCGGGGATTTTTTAAGCTATAAAGGGTTAAGACGTACTGCAATCAATCTCGTTTATTTTATGTTAATTAAACTGAAGTGGCGTGATCGATTTCCTGTTTGTCATTCTGCTTTCCTCATTGCCACTACAGTTATTTCAATCCGTATTAGAAACTGTATGACCTCTAAAATGTCAGATTACAGGCTATTTCCAAAATCAAGCCTCCCTTTTCAAAAAGAAAATACAAGACTAAGAAAAATCGTAGATGTAATGGAATTTAAGATATCTTGTGTTTAAGACCTGCAGTTCTTGGGTAAATGAACAACTTTGTTGTAGAAAAGTAAAATTCTCCATTGTGCTATCTTGGATGAATATGAGAAGAATAAAAAAGTGTCATTGCTTTGCAGGGATCTAAGTTCAAACAACATTCAGCTACTTCCTGTTAATGTATTCTCCAGTCTAACAAGATTGAAAACACTGTATGTATAGCTTTAAAAAGGATTGCAACAGAAGAGTCGATATTTACTGGGGCAATACAATAGAAATCGCATTGTTAGGGTAATTATAAAAGAACAAAAGGAAACAAGCCTCGTCTGAATTATGTAACTGCCGGTCCAACCCAGACTCTCTGACTTCGTACTTCCTGATCGCTTCTACTAACGGAAGTAAGAGCACACAATACTATTGACTAAGCCGGTTATTTTGCAAGTTACTGAAAGCGGAACCTATCAATTAAAGGCAAGACTAAACTGTTTACAAATACATGGCATATAGTGCGTATGTGTTATCAAATTAATGCCCTTTTATAGAGGTATTGGAGAAATAAAACACCTAACAAAAAGGCATTAACCGTCGAGTATCATTTTGTTTAGATACCCAGAGTACCAGTTTGTCTCAAATTGTCTCTTAACCTCCTCCTTAGAAATTATTTGGTTCAGAATTAACGTTCAATCCGTTGACTTGACTCTACCTTTTGACTTCGTGTGTAGAATTTCCAGGTTGGATATTCCAATAAAAGCTATTGATCAGTATATTTTTACGGTATCGTTCGTGATTATGCAAGCGATGTTTTTGATAAATAGCAGGGTTTTTATTTCGGGGATTTTTTGAGCTATAAAGGTTTAAGACGTACTGCCATCAATCTCGTTTATTTCTTGTTAATTACAATTTTTTAAGTTATTGTTTTTGTTTGTTTTGTTTTTTCTTGGGCAGGAATCTGAGTTCAAACAACATTTGCAGGCTTGCTGTTAATATATTTTCAAGTTTGAAGAGCTTATTTTATCTGTACGTTTGTCTCGATACTTTTAATACATAACATCTTAAGTGATTTTTCTGTAAGGAAACAACAGTGCCGCCACGCATTGTTCTCGGTAGACAAATTGTGTCAGTTTTGGACAAATAACATGTTACTCAAAATGTAAAAACGTGATTATACATGTAAGAAATCTAGTTAAACAAACATTAACCTATGGCATATTTCCTTCAGCTAGAATATTAGCGAATGGGCAATAACTTGCACTAAGGGGCAATAACCTGTCTTTCTAGATCTGGTAACAAAAATGTAATTGATCGAGCAAAATAATGGGTATCTGTTTTTGTTTTTTTTTTGCCTTCTTTGCCTCTGTTACTTATTTCAAAATAAGACCCTGGCCTTTCTTCATTCTTATCTTCACCTCTGTTAACATTTTGTAGGTTTATTAGTTCAAACAGCATTGAACACCTTCCTGCGGGTGTATTTTCAAATCTTTCGAGTTTAATGCATCTGTACGTACGACACTACATAGCTTTAAATCAGTTATACACCAAAGCTGATGAGAAAGATTGATAAATATTTTAACACTTAATATCCATCTCGCTGTTTCTCGCTGATTTATTGTTAGAGGAGCTCCTTTGCAGGCCAAAAGGCCGGCAGAGTGGAGCCCCATATTCATAAAATATGAATATCCATACGAGTCAATTTTGATGGTCATGACGTCACTTATGACCGTACGTCCACACGCACCATGCATCAAAGACGTCTTTGAATACTGGCGCTTTTACATATGGGAAAAAAATGACGGAATACCTCGGCCCTCGAGCTATTGCTTTGAGGTGATTTCACTCAATTGCATTGCGCATCCTTTATGTGCATCATTTTTTGCGCGATTAACGCCAATCTCGTCCCCAGAGCCCGCGCGCGTTAAAGGACAGCAGAGCCGAAACGCCACGGACTCTGGGATAATCAAAAACCAGATGCCACTTTTGCAGCTTATGGTTAAAAAGAAAAGGTAAATCAAATTTAACGTCATAGTGTGGGGAGTAGTCGCCTAATCTCCCGAGCCAGGGGCTCATGAGTAAACACTTGACGTCCACGTCGAATTGGAATTTGGAAATGTTGGTTTTTAGGAAAACTTTCATGTGTGATATTTGTTCTTCCATCAAAGAGTTTTAAAATAGAGATACGACTATAATCAAAGAGTGCTCGAAGCACACACACGCATTCACAAACGTATGGAGGCAGCTAGTCACTAAGACTGTGAGAGACTTTCCATATTCTTTCCACTTTCGATATTCTTTACAAAGCACATGCGCGACAGTTTACGAACAGAGCTTGCATTAAGCGGCCTTCACACGTCAAACTAATGTTGGCCAACTCGTGTAGGTAAACTCAAATTGGTATGTGTGAACGACACAACAACATGTTGGCAAACTGTTGGCGAAAAGTTGGCGAGAATAGAGACAACAGTTTTCCAACATGTTGTTGTGTCGTTCACACATACCAATTTGAGTTTACCCTCACGAGTTGGCCAGCATTAGTTTGACGTGTGAAGGCCGCTTTATGGGTTGCGTAAAAACAAAATAGGGGCGAAATATTACGACGTTCCCTTTTTCTGGCGCCCTTGTCATTCAGGCGAGACTTGCGTGAATATGAAAATGCTCTCTCGATCCTCGCTCGCAGTCTCTCTAAAATAGCCTCACCGGCTTCTATGGATTTGTAATTGTTTCACTTTGCGTTCGAAAATTCAGTTCAGAAAGCTAAGGATACTCGACCTCCAGTAAAAAGAACGCCAATATGATGCGCTGAAGTCTGTTGGTATCGAGGGTAAAGATACCATTTATGTTCTCCCAGCCGAGTATGGAAAGTCTCTCACAGTCTCAGTGACTAGCTGCCTTCATGCGTTTGTGAATGCGTGTGTGTGCTTCGAGCAACAGTGATGAACGAAAAAACACTCTTTGATTATAGTCGTATGAGGGTTGTCCAATACACATCATCTGATACGATCAGAAAAAGTTAAATTTCGATCCGTACAGATCGACAAGTAGGTTCGACATGAGAAAAAGTGTTGTCGATCCGCAAAATGAATATCATTAGTGGGACTTGGAAATATTAAAGATCATCTCTTGTGGTTAGGTGTTTAGAGATTGTCGATCCGTACGAATCGTACAAATGGAGAACATCACTCACTACCCGAGAAAAAGGCTTGTCGATCCGAGAAATGAGTCTCATTAGTGGGACTTAGAAATAAAAAAGATCATCTCATGTGGTTAGGTGGTGTTAGAGGTTGTCGATCCGTTCGAGTCGTACGAATGGAGAACATCACTCACAACCCGAGAAAAAGGGTTGTCAATCCGAGAAATGAATCTCATTAGTGGGACTTAGAAATATTAAAGACCATCTCTTGTGGTTAGGTGTTGCTTACAGGTTGTCGATCCGTACGAATCGTACGATCGGTGAACATTACTCGCGACCGGAGGAATACAGTTGTCGATCCGAGAAATTAATCTCATTAGTGGGACTTAGAAATATTAAAGATCATCTCTTGTGGTGTAGGTGCATGATGTTAAGGTTGTCGATCCGTTCGAATCGTACGAATGGAGAACATCATTCACGACCCGAGAAAAAGTGTTGTCGATCCGAGAAATGAATCTCATTAGTGGGACTTAGAGATATTAAAGATCAACTCTTGTTGTTAGGTGATGCTTAGAGGTTGTCGATCCGTTCGAATCGTACAAATGGAGAACATAATTCACGACCAGAGAAAAAGGGTTGTCGATCCGAGAAATGAATCTCGTCAGTGGGACTTATTACAGATCATCTCTTGTGGCTAGGTGGTGCTTAGAGGTTGTCGATCAGTTCGAATCGTACGAATGGAGAACATAATTCACGACCCGAGAAAAAGGGTTGTCGATCCGAGAAATGAATAGCATAAGTGGGGCTTAGAAATACTGCTGCGCATATTTTGTGGCTGAGGTATTGTGCACAGTTTGTCGATCCGTTCGAATAGTTCGAATGGAGAATGGCATTCACAACCCGAGAAAAATAGTTGTGGATCCGAAAAATGAATCTCATTAGTACAGCGGGACTGACGAATATTAAAGAACACTGATCTCGTGTGGCCAGGGTCTTGGCTATTGTCTATTTCTTGTGGCAGTAATTGTCGCTTGTGTATACGGGTTGCAAACATCATTACGGGTACCCACAGGAACCCGGACTAAAAAAATCGGCAAAAATTTACGTTTTGATCAATCACTGTGCAATTTGGAAAATTGCGTACCTAGAATATATCCCAGTCTTCTGACAAGTTTGAGCTAGGATGCTTCAATGTGGCCTACATGACGCATTTTTTCAAAAACGTTTTTATCATATTTTCGAGTTTCCAAGTATGGTGTCCTCTGGGAGGCAATCAAGATTCATCACTGATGACACTTTGAGGGATTTAGAAATGGTAGACGAAGCAGGCAGTGAAAATGAAGAAATTTCTAGCCATTAGGAGAGTATTCTTATCATCATCTCGCAAATGAAAGCGACGAAACGAGGTAAGAGTTGTCTAAATATTAACCTCTTACTAACTGAACGCGAGGGCCGTACTGGGGAATATTGGTCAGAGGTCTTGGCAGTACGGACCGAGCGCAGCGAGGGCCAATATTCCCCAGTACGATCCCAAGCAAGTGAAGTTAGTAAGTACTTTATTATATGGCATCATCTTTCGTACGAAACAACACTTCCGGTAGTTCATTCAAGTCAATTTCTGGCGCGATGTCAAGGAATTGAACTGGCTTTCGAATCAGTATGATGATCGTTGCTGTCGATCGGCAAAAACGTGCGTGGCTCTTGAATGAAAACTGCTCTGCTTCTATTATATGTGTCCGTTTTTCGTCAGCCTCTACAACACAAGTTAGTTTTATTTAAAAATACTTCTTCGTTATGGGCAGAGACAATTCGGGAAAAAGAAGAATAATGAAAACGGCGGATAAAATCTCACAAACGTGCCTCTCAAACTGGAAATTGTGGCAGCGTGTTAGTCTGTAATGTGAACAAAGGAACACTCGAACTTCAAAAAAGAAATTATCTCTCCATCATATACTGCAAGTTGTTTGCTTCAGTGGCTTTATGGAGAACTTTGTGGATGCTGAGAGCAAATTTTCGTCGCACCTAACAAAGTTGTTTTTAGCGCGAGCTACAGCAAGAGCGGACTTGTGAACAAGCTAAAATTATTTTCAAGGATGTCCACTACAAGAGCAAAAATCTCGCTGAGGAATCAAGGTACACTCTTAGTTTAATGCATGTACGTGTAACTTTAATTGTCCTTGTCGAAAGCGCTGACTGAAGCGAAGCGATGGCCAATATTAAACTAGACAAGAACGTGATCGTTTCCTTTCGATTTACAGTTGCCGATGAAAGCCGTTTGCTAGTTGTTTTGCAGTTTTCATTTTTTTTCGCCGAGAGGTTTTCTTGTGAGAAACGTACTCTTTTGTTAATGCTGAATGTTTATAATTATCTTTCAAGTCTTGGCCGATTTACTCGCGTCTTTACAGCTTACAGTCTATAGCCGTACAAAAAACAATAAACACACACAGTCACTGAAGAACGTTGGTCATGCTATTTAATTCACTGCTGGCGAGTCTTTTGCTTATATCAAAAAGTCGGTAAAGTTAATTGTACAGCGCTTTTTCTAAACAGACGTGTTTACCTCGTTCATTTGTTTTGTACCAGCTCCAAACCTTTCCTTTTTTTATCTTCTTGCGTTTTCGCAGTTTGAATTTTGCGGGAGCGGGAGCGAAAAAAAAATGCAAAAAGGACCGTTTCCATGGTAATGGTCCGTACTGTAAAATCCCGACCGAAAACTAACCAATCAGAACACTCGATTTAGACTGGAGAATTGCTTGCCATATAATAATATTGCGTATGTGACTCTGCGAACACGCACGTGGTCTGAAATGTTATGTAGAGCCGCTTTTTACCTTCAAAAACTTGCTTTCCTGCTTCGAATAGATGTCTGCAATTATATTTGAGTATGTAGCGATGAATATATCTGGAGGAAATAGGTTTTTGGAACGACAGAGAAAAAATCGTTTACAATCTTCGGGACGCGTAAACAAATGTAATCTGAAGCGACGCTTCGGGTCACGTTTCTCCGTGTTCACTGACATGCCGGTCAATAATAAATTCTGAAATATTCTGTATTCATTCTTTTTCAGCCACATTTTCTGGAGATGTTGCCAATATAATAAGGAACAGTTTAGCATTCAACTTTTTCTTGTAACCACAAATCATTTTGAAGTAAAGTGCTTTTTATCAGAATTTTGTGGTCAATTTTCTCAAATGTATGCTGATTTATGCACAGTAATTAAAATATTATGGGCTTCTGTAGGTAAAAAAAATTTTTTTTGGAAAGCTTATTCAATACCCTTTAAAATGAGGTATAGCTCTTTACACAATTACAAATACCTACTGAGAAAATAAATAAACAAAAAATGTGGTCATTTTTCACTGTTTTTATATCAACCAATTTTCAAGAACATCTTGAAAGAAAGTGATAGTCAAGGAAAAGGTTCAATTAGTAGTCGAATAGTGTTGAGCACATTTTTGTATTCTACATGTACAAGCTTACTAATTTGGAAAGTCTAACTGAGCAGGAAATCAAGTTAACCTTGGTTTTGTCTCGCGGTATATTACTAAAGGTATATACGCATAAAAATTAGCTACTTTATAGAGTGCAACTGCTTATTTATAAAAGCAAATCAACTGCACTCAGTTGCTAACGGTCCGGTTGGACAAAGTAGAGATGTCATTTATTTATGGGACGTAACTGAGTTGGTGTTGTGTTGTGCTGTGGCCCTCTACTGTGCTGGTGAAGTGTTTTCTCCACCGCTACGTCGGTAAATATTTTACAACAGTAGGTTTTGTACGGAAAGCTTTCGTTTACCGAAATACCTCTGAAAGAATAACACAGAGTAAACACGAGAAAATGGCATGGGTACATTTAATAACTGAAGTATCACAGGCCTGTAAATAATTCAACTCACGGAATCAGCCAAAACTGAACAGCCAATACAGCTAGAAACATTGAATATCTATCAGAAGGATAAACGATTTCTTACAAAGACAGCCAAAGCTGCTAATGAAAGGATTTTAGTACTAAAGAAAAGACCTATTCCCTACGCTCAAAGAGGTTAATCAGTCCTTCCAGCTGCAAACTTTCAAAGTTTACAGCAGATAGCGACTCATGCGATGATGTCTTCCTGCTGCTGTCGTTGGTTTTGTCATTCCGTCCGGCCGCTACAGCAGTTTTCGTGCCACACAATTCAAGAAGCCAATCCACATAGAATAGGCGGTCTATTTTTCTGGTTTAACCATTCAGTTTTCAGCTAAAATTTGATGCTATACCACCTTTTCAACATATAACCAAAGTTTATTTTTATTGGTTTCCTAGCAACAGCTGTCGCCATAGCAACGGCAATGGACAGCCCCTCATTTTAAATAATGTGGAATATGTCGTCCGAACCTGGAGTTTTATTTTTCGCAAACGTTTTGAGAAAGGATAGGCATTCCTCTTCAGCGATGAGGCCCTCGCAGGATTTTTGCTGCTCGTTATCAAGTCTGCGAACATTGTCAAGATTTAAGAAAGACGGGGCTGAAGCATCAAATGTGTATCTGTGCTTTTGGGAATGAAGCATCAAATGTGTATCTGTGCTTTTGGGAATGGGTAGCAACTCCTTTACGACTGTTTAAAGGATAGGTGTGATTTCATTGTTGCCTAAAAAGAATAAAGATACTCTTCTCCTCAAAAATTGGCGGCCAATTTTCTTGTTGAACGTTGACTACAAAATTGCTACGAAATGCATAGCAAAACGATTACAGAAAGTTCTACCTACGTTGATAAATAGTGATCAAACAGGGTACGTTAAAAACCCCTTTATAGGAGAAAATATTCGGCTGATATCTAATGTAATTGAATTGTATGAGAAAAAACAACTACCTGGCATGTTACTCTTTATAGATTTTGAAAAAGCATTTGATTAACTAGAGTGGAAGTATCTGTTCAAAGTCCTTGAATTAATGAACTTTGGGAAATATGGCATACATACTTAATTTTAATTCGGTGTCGTTAATTTTCAAGCCACGGGTATTTCATTATTCCTTATCGCTTGGCCTAGTACCTCAATTGCCAGGACAAATAGGAGTCCCGATAAAGGGCATCCTTGTCGGACTCCTCTTTGCATGATTTATTTTTTAAGGGCTGATTTTGGCCATTCCTGCGATTTTCTCCAATATTTTAAGATATTTTTATATATATATTAAGATATTTATATTTAAAACTGCTAAAATGCAGCTCAAATCAGTCAAAAGTTCATAATTTGCATAAATAGAAGTATTTCTAAACTGCCCTTACGGATTTTTCTTTTAAATTGATTGCCGTTAGAATAATAATTCCTCTTGATGTTTCAGGAAGTTTTAAACTAAATAAAATTTCTGTTATTAGATAAGAAGGCTGAATCTCGCTCAGGTTTCAGTCGTTATTAACTTTCAGCGAGCAACAGTACCTATATACTACAACCTTGTAGGTTAAAATCAGACACGGTGACCCCCTCCTTTAATTTTATTTTTTTAGGTTCTAGGTGTAATTAATAACTGTGCAAAGTTCCAACGAATTTTCATTACAACTTCTTTTTCGATGGAATCACCTTAAGTCTAAACCCACTGAGAAACGTGGATTTTTTTTACCTCATTTAAGACGGAAGGTAACAAGAGAAAGAGCAATAATCCTTCACTGAACACTGTCAAGAACATAACATAGAAGATTATCCTTTACGTTTTTCTTATTTAGGTATTTTTTTGCAGGGGTCTGAGTTCAAACATCATTCGGATATTTCCTGCGGATATATTTTCAAGTCTTAAAAACTTAAGACATCTGTAGGTTTGCCTCAATACTTTAAATACCTTTGAAACTGTTTGTGCTTCAAAACAATTGTACCACACACTGTCCTCGGTAGACATATATCAACCATTGACAGCCAGATAATATTTTGTTCAAAATAGTAAATACGGGTTGGAGATTGTACCAAAACTTTATTTATGTTTATTTCATTCAGCTATGTCATTAGCCGATAAATTCATTGGCAAAAACTTGTCTATTTTGGTATAGAGATTTTCTTCAACGAGCAAAGTAACATATATTTGTTTTCCCACTATTGCCTTTTTGACTTCCGCTATTTTAGAATAAAGCCTTAGCTTTCATTCGTGTCTTCACTAATGTTACCGTAATGTTACCAGTAAACTATGGTCGTCCGGGTGGGTGTAGTCCTCAGAAGGACTGTTTGAGGTGCCATTGCCTGCCGTTTCGACAACCTGAGCGGCAGTCATCGTCAGAGTCACGTAAACTGTGGATCGTTAGTAGATGCTGTAAGTCTCTGGTTGTTCTCCTGATTGGTCGACGATCTCAGACAGGTTGTTCTAACAGAATCTTATTCGCCAATCAATTTCCGAGCCGCCGTTGACTTTCCGAAAATGCTAGCCTACTTTATTTCACGCTCTAAATGACATATTTGTGCGTTCCGATAACAAGAGGATTTAATCTCTTTATGTAACAAAAGTTTGGGGTGAAACTAAGCAGAAGGAAACCCTAGTTTTTGATCACAACTAAATCCGAATTTCTAAGGCGATTAAGGCCGAACAGGCATTTTACGGAAACGAATTCCCGTAGGGTGGCCCTGATCTGCAGGTATGACACAATATAGTTCTAAAATACACCTGATTGAAAAAACGTTGTCTGGTAAAAAGTTGAATGATGCAGCATTATGGAATTCTGGGAAAACAGCAGTCAAGCTTGTTACTCTGTTCCGTTTAACGTTTATTCATATTCAAGGAATTTTGTTTTTATCTGTGGAGAGATTTTGGAGGATATCCATCAGTTTTATTTTTCCCGCGCCGTTAGGATGCGCACGGTGTCTGAGAGTCAAAGCAGGTTCTTCCGCTTCCCAGAAAACCATTGGGTCGTATAATTCATGGTTTATGGTTCTTACCCGACACCATTTCTTCAATTAAATGTAGTTATGGACCAAAGCTGGGCCCGGTTGTTCGAAGCAGAGTTAAGCTAACCCAGGATTAGCGTCAATTTTGAATTCAATTTTACAGCTTAACGACGTGGATACAGGCAAATTATTTTCGCTTTGAAATTTCAATTAGACTGCTTTCAAATTGTCTCGTAAAGTTAGCACTGGAAACGCCTTTAAACAGGAGAAACAGAAAACCTTAAACAACATTTAACCCTGGGTTAGCGTTAATCAGCTTTTGAACAACCCGGCCTTGAACATTAAATATCAATAACTATCAACAAATCAACAGTAAATATCCATCTCGCTAATCTGATCCAATGTTGGTCAACAACTTTTAAGTCAACAGGTTCCAACATTTCTTTTGTGTAGCCTGCGTGCAGATGTGTCCTTTTTCCTTTGCTCCATTCGTGGAGCAAAGAAAATAGGTCACGTGTGCACTCAGGCTGCTTTTGCGCTGTGATCGCTGAACCTAGCTCAACATAGTTGTGTGCATTTAGACAAAATGCCCAACACTACGTTGGACATGAAATCACATACACGTATGTGAACTGCAAAGGATTGGATCCCGGATTGAAGAGGATTGTTTCCCGGATTGAAGATCATCATTTACGTTTTTAATTTAATTTTAGTTATAATTTTTTCAGGGATCTGGATTCAAACAACATTCGGAGACTTCGTGTGGATATATTTGCAGGTCTTAAAATCTTATATTACCTGTACGTTTGGCTCGATATTCTTGATACATGTACCCTTAAGTGACCCTTCTGCGGAGAAACAGCTGAGCCTTGTGGCTGAACCACTCACTGTTCTCGGTAGAAATATTGTATCAATCAATGTTAGACAAATAATATTTTGCTCAAATGTAATAACACTCGTCTGGGGTGTGAAGTCGTATCAACGGTTTTATTTTAAGCTATTAAGTGGCAATGTCTGTAAGAGCGGTCCACTGCATTTCGGGTCAGAAAAAAGATTTCCCTCAAACTTTGCCCTGTAAACCACCTTGGGTCACAAGTAAATGAAACAGATTTCGTTTTGGGAAATACGTTAAAATGTTTTTTTTTTAAGAGCCCACGACAGTGAGAGCGGCAAAAGGCGTAAATTAACTCCAGGCCAGACACGAAAATTGCATATGTTGGCGACCTCACTGCTTGAAAACCAAAACAGACTGGAATAAAGTGTTCTTATTTTTAAGTTAAGAGGTCCTTCAAGGGTGTAAAGCGCACGTTAAATTTCGTTTGTTTTAAACTGGAAGCTCTTGATAATTAATAGCGGAGCACCATACTCATGGAAAATATCTATATCCATGCGAGTCAATTTTCATGGTCACGATGTCACTTGACCATACTTCATGTAAGATGTTCGAAGTGTCTGAATACTCGCGCGTTTACATATTGGTGAAAGATGGCGGACTGTGCTCGAACTAACGCTTTAGTCTAAGTAAAGAGGATGTACTCCCATGGATATTTTACCACAATTACGATGTTTTCTTGGAAAATGGCTGCTCCCCACAAGTTATTACGGAATGGATACTCACTTCTCAACACACTCTATTTTCATGACGGTAACTTGACATACCGGGAATAAAAAGGAAAAAACCTGAAGGAATGCTTTAAACTCGACGGCGCATATAGAAGAAATTGGAGAGCTTTAAGGGAAGAAATCCTTGTTCGAGGAAAAACTCCTTGTTTTAGAGGAGATCTGAGTCTTCTCAAGCCCTCGTATGTAAAACATGAATTACGTCAGATAAGCTTATATTTTTGTCGTAGCAGTGCTAGCTTTTGCCTTGTCCAAAGGTAAATAACTAGCCAAAAAATCTGTTGTTTGAGGATTAAAACTTGGGATAAGTCCGCCTGCAAGGGAAAGATAATTGCAAAAGCTGGTAATCAAAATTAAAGCCACAGAAAACTCGCCTGAAATGCTGACTAGACAGCGAATTAACAGCATGGACCGCTTCGTGCTTGGGCCATAAATCTAGCGGAAAACGAGGATCCTTAACTTACAGTACTGACGGAGAATTCGAGGCTAATAAGATGTTTATTTTATGTCTCTAATAGGAGGAAAAGGAAAACATTTCAAGTTAAAACGTTGAACCAGTTCACTGATTTGACGGACGTGTGTCAAAGGAACAAAACGCGCGAATTTCATTGGCTTTTGAAAATCGTTGCTCGGCTTCAGCGTGAACTGCGGTCGCTGAATGAAAACTTCACGGCTTTATTTTCATTGTTTTGTTTTTTCGCCCGAAACATATTCACAAAACACGATTAAGATAGTTAAAAGGCTTCTTTGTCACTGAGAGGACAGCAAAATAATCGAAATCTCCTCGAGATAAAATTGTACTCAGAACGCTAAAGTCGTGTTTTGTCGACGTCGAAGATGTGGCGGCATTCAGTCAACAAGTCGGAATGATGAAGGAACTTTTAAATACAAAGAATACACTGGAAGAAATTTCTGCAAAATCTAGCCTGAGAAAACAGCCGACGTATCGCGAGGTCGCCAATTGAGCCCTCTCAAAACGACGTCTGAGTAACAAGCGCAGAAATTCCATACTGAAGACGCGTCACTACCCAGATCTTGGTAGTGCTTCTGATTGGTTGAAACGAAGTTCCCGCGCCTTTCAACCAATTGAAGCACTCCCTAGATCTGGTTAGTGACGCGTCATCAGTATGGAATTTCTGCGCTCGTCACTCAGACGTCGTTTTGCGAGGGCTCAAGTGGTGACCTTGCGAGACGTCGGCTGTTCACTCAGGCTATGCAAAACCTAATTTCACCTGCCTTTGCCTCTCAATTGTGCTCAAGTCGCGTTTTTCGAACATCAAGGAGTTGCCTCGGAAATTATGAGTTTTAGTCGGGTAATTACAAACGCCCGAACGCAGGCCGACTTTTAAAAAGATTATTTCCATGGATCTCCATTGCAAGAACAAGAATTTCGCTCAGGAATCAAGGCACTTAAGGTTAACGTTTATAACAATACTGTTTTGTTTCTGTGATAACTAAAGAGATGGGTTTCAAGCTTTATTTGAACAAAGTTTATGTAAGCCGGTCAAAGATAAACAATTGAGCGAGTTGCTTTGAAGCTCAATTCAGCTGTGAATTTTTTCAATGAAGCGAATAGTAGCTAATGAAAAACTAATGAGGCAGTTGCTGGAAACTCTTTTATTGCTCTTTTATTGCTAGTTTTCACGGTCTGTGCAAGTTAATTTGACTAGTTTTAGCTCCTTTTTATTAATTAGCATGTTTTGACTTACCAGTTGCAAAACAGGCTCCCAAGGTGGAATTTAAAATGCTATAAGCTTCGCAGAACGCTTCGCAGTTGCTAACTACCAATTGTTCTTCTTTAAGTCAGAGGAAGCTTTCAGAGAATTTCGGTTAACTAAACCTTTTTTTAGTCCTGCTTCTTACTTGTTTTAAATCCCGTCTAAGTCATTAACCTGCTATTTTTCAGTGTATAAGACTACTACCGAAAAGAGATTCAAGGCCTTTCAAATTTTAACGCTCTCGCCCGCCCTCGAAAATGACGCGAACGAGTCAGTGCACACGGTTTGTGCTTGTTTACCATTTGCTATACATGAGATAGAAAGGGTTACCTCACTTTAAACACGACATGCCATTGGAGCCAGCTCCCGCCAATATTGTACAAGTTGAAAGATGTAACGCCTTAACAAAACTCGATCACGTGACTCTATCTCTGCATTTTCACTTTAATTTGAGCTGTGAATGTGAAGATTGGCCTTGAATTAGCTATCTTATTGCCTGAAACTAAACTGAAATTTCATTGACGCTACCTTTTTTTTATTTCGAGTTTAAACGTGCACCTTTTTAATTCCAATTTTAAACGTGGTTTAATATTATTTTATGCCAATTCATACCGATGCAAATTAAGAGTAAGCCAGTGACAACTTGCTGATTATTTTATCCAAAATAGTAGGACTAGGTCCTCCACCACTTGGGTAATATTTGATCTAGGACTTTATTCCGAGACTACGTATCAATTCATTAGACAATGCAGGAGTCCTTACAGCAGGTGTTAGGTTAGCCTATCTATACATATTATATTAACTCACATCTGAGCACTTTCTGAAAACTGCATCGCGCAGAATGCCTATTGTTCTCGGGACATTTACTTCCAGTTCAAGAAAGTTTGTAGATCTGTCATATCGTGCGTTATTATTCATAGACGCTTAGAAAGAGCTTGGTTGATTGGTTGCCATGAATGCACGGCGATGCTCATTATCATGATGGAGGCGGCAAACTAAACAATGAACGGAGCGCGCTATTGTTTCGCCTTTTGTTTCGTAAAATCTAACATATGCGCATATTTCGCGTAGAACATTTCATGAAACGGTTTTCCATTTCGATATGGTATTCCATGGGCATTTTAGAGTGGTTTCGTCGGGGAAAAAGTTACAACACAGAAAGAAAGCCATGTCGAATCATCACTGCGCGAGCGAGATGATTGTGTCGTAAATAAATTCAGCATTTCGCTTGTTATTGGTTTGCATGCGCAAGCGGCAAACACTGTAACGTTTTGCTTCTGTCTTTGGGAGCTTGTTAACTTTTATGTGAAACAAAACAGCGGGTAAGTGAGTTTACATTCCCTAACAGAGCCAAAAAACTAAAGCTTGATCGTGGTTAGCGATCGTAGCGAACATAAGGATATGCGACACAAGCGATTCCGTGATTGCATCTATTACAAACATTTGTTTGTTTAAGCCGCGGCTACACGAGCGATTTTTTGATTGCGATGGTGATGCGATTTTTTGGAAATTGTCGCGTCTCTAGCGCGCGGCGAAAATCACATGTGTAGCCACCCTCTGACGAAGTCCGTGATTTTGTCACAAAAAATTCAACTCATTGATTTTCTCGCGATTTTTTCCTGCGATTTTTTCATCTGTCGCATCACCTGTGCGAGGGTGGCTACACATGCGATTTTCTCCGCGCGCTGGTGACGCGACAATTTTCAAAAAAATCGCATCACAATCTCAAGCAAAAAATCGCTCGTGTAGCCTGACTGGTATCGATCACTACGATCAGTGCGCCTTTTTTATTAGCAATCGCATGCACCAACCGAGCGAAAACCATTTCTTGCGGCTTTGAACATGGATAATTCAGCTGGATCACCGAGATCAGTGTCAAAGTTCGCGGCAACTGATAAGTTAATGCTGAGTAGTTTTGTTGAATAGGGTATTGTTATAGTCTTGACAACTATTGTTATTCAGTCGTGGGCTTCAGAACAATAGCTCGCAGATTTTGATTGATTGACGTTCAACAAATCAGCCAATCAAAATTTCTTCTGCTTGCACGATCCTCGGTATGCAAATTTCCCATAACGGCAATTCGCAAAAAGTCACCCAAGTGTCGGCAAAATAAGAAAATCATAGGCTACGATATATCTTTTAGGCACAAGCACTCAAATTTACACGATTGCTAACTTGAAGGTTCCCATATTGTACATGGTTGCTCTGTCTGAGCTGAAACTGAATGAAAACTCAAAACACTACGAGGTTGTCATGTACCAAAATATGCTGCATGCTTGAATCCCCGGGCTTGAATCCTTTCCCATTTCAGACATTTCAGGTGGTATCCGGAAATATTCTTTACGCATTTGTCACCGATTTTCTTCGTAAAAAACCTTGGGCAAATACGAGAAGTACTATCAGTTTCATTCTTTAGAATAAAGATATAAATAAAACCGTTTATAAACAAAGGAGTATTTTGTAATTTAATTTAGTTCCAGAAGAGATAAATATTTGAGATTAGCAGCGAACTTTTATCTCTAAACAGCAGCGAATTTTAAAAAGAAGAACATTTATTATAAAACTAGTCAGATCCTTTAATGTCAATGTCAGAGATCAATAAAACGACATTTAAAAACAATGAATGAATATAAACTGAAAATCGTTATTGCGACTTGATTGCGGTTCTCGCCAAACATCAGTTTACCGTTAAGTTTACCGAATTATCGGTTGACTTGTTGATCATTCTTGGCGAAAGATACTTGTTCGTCCGCTGTTCGTTTTGTTTTGTAAAACGCGGAAACAGCCACTACTCTGTTCATGTTATCAATACTAGCTGAAAGCCGTCAAATGAAAATTCCGAGACACGATGCGATAGAACGGAATACATACTTCACTGTTTCTGTACTTCTCTGTTCCAGGTGAGAGACAGCTTGCGTCAAACCGAACGCCATTCTCAGGAGAGAAAGAAATGGTGACAATTCTCCTAGAACGAAGAGAGTTTATTAGAGCAACACATTTTACTTCGGCAGACTTGTTCCTTGGTTGCTCCTTGGCGATCGCATTGTGAGCGAGTCTCGTAGACAATTTACTTCCGTTGACAGCTCTATTGTTAAAGGGCCAATCAGATTGCGAGATTCCCGCGGCCAAAATTTGGCCGCCGACACGAACTCCTGTGAGAGATTGTATCAGGCCCTATTTTAGCGAGCGACCAACGTAAGAGAATATGAGAGCGATGCTAAAATTCGGCCTGATCGCAGGTTAGCTCGCATTAAAATTTGCCGCTTCGGCGGTTATGAATAATTAATGATGTCCACGCATTCTGCCCGGTGGGCAAAAGGACCCTGTTTTCCCTGCATTTATTTCACAAGTCCATACCAAGTAGCTCTAAATTCCTATTAAATCCTGTTAACAAGATGTGAGAGAGCACAGAAAAATAAAAATACCTTGCGCTTTAAATCTTCCTTTACCACAGTGACCTCGAAGTTTTGGTAGTTTTTGGAAATATGACAGCATACATTATGCAAATTAGGTTGTTGAGCAAATTCAGATTGTGTGTAATAAATATGTTCTAGATTTTAAGATTTCTCCATTTGAAGTCATAAATACAGAAAAGCATACACAAATAGAAGTTTTGAACTGTTCAAATTGATAAAATAAGCAATTTACCGAGTCCTGATCTTTGGATGCTTCCGGAGAATTGCGTGACTCGCATTATGCAAATAAGGTTGTCTGCTAGACTTGGTCCGTTCTTGTAACCGTCGTAAAAAACCTTTCTGACTTTTTGGATCCCACTTTTGTTTTAATTAAATATTAAAGAAATATTAAGACTACATGCACTGTAGGTAGAAATTCAGCCGGTTACAGTATTGACTTGTATTCATTTGCCTTTTGTATACTGACTCTGATTGCAATGTAATGGACAATCTGTAACAATGGGCTTCCACGTGGGGGCGAGGCTCCCCGGGCTAATATGGGACTTTGCTAATTGTCCATTTCAAAGTTCTTGCATTTCCCCACCGTTGGGAGTTTTTTTACTAGCAGTCTCCAGTATTTTAGGGGGAAGCAAAACACCCAACATAGGCAAATGATAATAAAGAACATACAATGATCATGGTTCATTTAGTGCATGCCTTTAAACACAACGCACTTAACTTCACGAAAGATTAGTCCTGCTTAACTTAAGCGCCTCATTTAAGTTCTTTGAACAGTTCTTTTTCTCTCCTGAATTTTCCGCAAGTTGTTCTACTGTCATGTTCATGGAAATATTTTAGGATAGTCTATTTCATGGACACGCAAAAAACAATATAAAATAAAATAAAAATAATCGATGGATTCAACACACACATTCTCGTTCTTCCCCGCAATCTTTTCTTCAATCGAGCGAAAACACAACTTGCTCCCAAGCTCCTCTTGCCTTGCTAGAAGCAAAGTCCCCACATTTTCTCCGCGAGCTGAGGCGTCATTTGAATTTGTTGCAAAGCTCCCACAAAGTCCCTAATTCCCCCACATATGGCCCGGGGTCCCCTGCCCCCTCCTACCTCGGGAGGAGCCGATGACAAGTGCATGACATTCTCTTCTGGTTTTGATTTTTTTATGCTGACGTTTTGCTTTTTTGATCTCCCTTTGTCAAGGGGCTTTTTTCAAGCACTTTAATTTTGTTTATGCAAACGCTTGAGCAAACTTACCGCGAATAACATAAAATGCCAATGTTTGAGTGCTTTGGGGCAAAGTGTCACGACAAACGTATGCAAATTGCATTTTCTGTGAAACTGTGAACGAGATTATTACTGTATGAGAGACCTGTAACTTTTTGGATCTCTCTTTCATCGATGTATGATTTGAAACGGCTAAAGCCACGTCTTGATGGGTTCCTTTTTCATTGCTAGTTAGATGGCCTTCCTTTATAAAAACAGTGTTCTGCTTCCTCTTTTTATTCTTTTATTGAATCAAAAGAGTTGAATATCATTGTATATTTTGATATAAACAAGCTTCAACAACGAAAACAAAAAGCCTAATTCTGCATCATTCTACATCACGCGTTTGTGATTTCTTGACCAAATTTAAATTAGATCACTACTTTTCTCAGTAACCACCTAGCTCTTAATGTTGCGGGTGAGGGAAATGCCTATAGATGTGACCTTTGTACTCCCAGGGCTTTTCCCGCCCTTAGGACATCGCTGAGCGAAGAATGGTACTAGCTTATGTACAAACCCTTTTTCTTGTGTAGAGTACTGTTGACGTACCCAGATGAAGAATTGTCTGACAGGCATTTATTAATAACGTTGGAGGTTACTATTTAACTGGAAAACCATAATTTTTTAGTAATGCTTGGCCACTTCAGGCCTGAGCCTGAAAATACCAGACAGGTTTTAACAACCTGCTAAGGCTTCGTTGTTGTTCCTGTGAGTCTGATATTGTATTTATTCTCTTATGATTCTCATTGTACAATAAATGCGATAAAACAGATTAAAAGAACAAAACGAACCAGAGCACTGTTTTTATATTTAAAAAGGCTGACTATCACTGAAAGAGGAACTTACCAAGACGTAGCTTCAGCCGTTTCAAATCAAACAAAAAGTTACAAGTTTCTTCATATAATCTGACTTCACGTTTGGCAGAAAATATAGTTTGCATAATTTTCGTCACATTTTGCCCCAAAGCATCCAAACATTGGCACTGTATAATTCACGGTCTTTTCACTTCGTTTAATTTGCTCAACGCAAACAACCTAGTTAATTGTCTCAAGCGTTTGTATAAACAAAACAAAGCGCTTGAAAAAATCCCCGGGACAAACGCACCAAAAGTTCGTAGCCGCTGGTGAAAGGGAAAATGAAAAGAGCAAAATTTAGGCGTAAAAAATCAATACCAGACAACAAAAAAGTAGAGATTCATTTTTACCCACCAGAACAAAATAATTGTTACGAGTTGTCCATTTCATTCCAAACAAAGTTATACAAGTCAGTACTGTAACTAGCTGAATTCATCATCAAGGTTTTCTACCTAAAGTGCATGTAGTCTTAACATTTCTTTAATGTTCAATTAAAAAATAAAGGAATCCAAAAAAATAGAAAGGCTTCTTGCGACGGTTACCGGAACGGACCAAGTTTAGCAGACAGACTAATTTGCATAATGCAAGTCGCCCAATTCTTCGGAAGCATCCAAAGATCAGGACTTAGTAATTCGCTTATTTTAACAATTCTTCGGAAGCATCCAAAGATCAGGACTTAGTAATTCGCTTATTTTAACAATTTGAACAGTTCGAAACTTCTATTTGTTTATGCTTCAACTTCCTGTATTTATGACATGAAATAAAGAAATGTTAAAATCTAGAACCTATTTATTGCATACAATCTGAATTTGCTCAACAACCTTATTTGCATAATGCATGTGTCATACTGCGACAAAAATCACCAGAAGTTCGAAGTCATGTGGTAAAGAAGATAAAAAGCGCAAGGTATTTTTATATTTCTGTGCTCTCTCACATTTCTGTTCAACCTCGTCCCCAGGGTCTTCTCGCTTTTCAATATGGCGGCGGCTCGGGAGAAGACCCTGGCACACAGCAGATCACGTGTCTACAACGAGGATGGAGGTGTATTCAAAATGGCGGCTACGGCCAAGACGGTGAGAAGAACTGGGTACGAGATGTGGCTGAGGTGAAGATAAACAAAATGGCGGAAAAAGCTGAAGTTCAGTTCAAGAAAAAATAGGAAAAACAGACACGTTTTGCATGTAAGAGTCTTAGGAATACGGCAAAGTGTTAGAGGTCTTGCTTTTGCTCTTCATTGTTTCTTTTTTGTTATTTTAAAGTTAGGAGTAATGGCTTTGAGCGTACTCTACTGCGGAACTTCGTACCGCTATTTGATTCAATGTTGCTCAAATGAACATATTATAGTTTTGTTTCATGAGGCTTTAGGCAATAAATTGTCTTATCGTTACATTGTTACAAATCCGTCCTTCTTAAATATTGTTATAAATCCGTCCTTCTTAAAATTATATGCTTCAGCTTAAGACTTTTCGAATATATCAGGCTCAGATTAAGCTTGAAATATAGATATTATGGAGTGAGCTTAGGCCTTTAATAGAAAATGACTCATTTATTTATTTATTTATTTATTTATTTATTTATCTATTTATTTACTTATTTATTTATTTAAGCTTATTTACAGTGTAACCTCGATTTAACGAAGTGCAAGGGAATGGGAAAAGAGCAGTGTTGTATGGACTGGTTAAACTAAGTTTTGATCTGGCATATTCCAATGAAAGTGAAAGTGACAAAAAGCCCTGGAGATCTACAACTGTACAGGCAATACTGTAGCGCAAAGAATGGGCACAAATAAATTCGACAAAGTCAAAACTATTATCACTGCCTCCAAAGCAGCACCTGGAATATGCCAGATCAAAAATTAGTTTAACCAGTACAAATAAACAAGTAAATAAATAAATGAGTCATTTCCACTGAACTCACAGAGATGTAAGCCATGTGGAATAAATATTTTGTAGCACTAGTTTCATTTAAGGCCTAAGCTCAGTCCATAAGATTTATACTTTAAGCTTAATCTGAGCCTGATATATTTTAAAAGTCTTAAGCTGAAGCATATAATTTTAAGAAGGACGGATTTATAACAATATTTAAGAAGGACGGATTTGTAACAATGTAAAGATAATACAATTTATTGCCTAAAGCCTCATGAAACAAAAATATACTATGTTCATTTGAGCAACATTGAATCAAATAGCGGTACGGAGTTCGGCAGTCGAGTACGCTCAAACCCATGATTCCTAACTTTAAATAACAAAAAAGAAACAATGAAGAGCAAAAACAAGACCTCTAACACTTTGCCGCATTCCTAAGACTCTTACATGCAAAACGTGTCTGTTTTTCCTATTTTTTCTTGAACTGAACTTCAGCTTTTTCCGCCATTTTGTTTATCTTTACCTCAGCCACATCTCGAACCCAGTTCTTCTCTCCCTTTTGGCCGTAGCCGCCATTTTGAATACATCTCCATCCTCGTTGAAGACACGTGATCTGCTGTGTGCCAGGGCCTTCTCTCGAGCCGCCGCCATATTGAAAAGCGAGAAGACCCTGGGGACGAGGTTGATTTCTGTTTTGGTTTTTAAGCAGTGAGGTCGCCAACATATGCAATTTTCGTGTCTGGCCTGGCGTTAATCTACGCCTTTTGCCGCTCTCACTATTGTGGGCTCTAACCAAAACGAAACCCGTTTCAATTAATTGTGACCCAAGATGGTTTACAGGGCAAATTTTGAGGGAAAACTTTTTTCTGACCCGAAATGCAGTGGACCGCTCTTACAGACATTGCCACTTAATAAACTAACGCCGAATTGTACATAGAATCCGACCACGACGTTCTACACTAGTAGTTCGTCATGCAAAGCTCAGGAAATGTCCTCTTCTGTTATTCTCAACCTCGTTCTCAGGGTCTCTCTTCTTCCTTTCCCTTAGAGCGGGAGAGACGGAGACCTCGTTCTCTTTCCCGCTCCAAGGGAAAGGGAAGAAGAGAGACCCTGGGAACGAGGTTGTGTTGTTCCTTGTGTAACAATACACAAACTGTCCTCTTGCGTGATTGTAAGAATTATTTTAGTTTGACCAAAACTTTACTCCTTCAGGTATGTTATTATTGAATGCATAAATTCGGCAAAAACCTATCTTTTTGGTAAAGAAATTTCTTAATCTAGCAAAGAAGCATTGATCCGTACTTTAGTTTGTTCTTTATCCCAGAGTAAAACTACAGCCCTTTTCGTTCGTGTTTTCACTACTGTTGTTGTTTTGCAGGAGTATTAGTTCAAATAGTATCGAAAACCTTCCTGCAGGCGTATTTTTCAATCTTCCGCGTTTATTTCTTCTGTAAGTACGACATAACATAATATCAATACAGTTAGGGAGGGTTCATAATTTATGTAGGGGAGAGCTATGATGATTTTGAAGGGAGTCACGATTTTTCAGCAGTAGACGTTGGGGGGGGGTGGGGGGAAATTGAAATTTTTTCCTAAGAGTAAGATAAGGTATAAGGGGAGGCCATCAAAAAGTTTCACCTTGTACGTCACTTGAAATATCTGTACACAGTGGTTCTTTATACTGTTGCGTGTATTTTTTGTAACTCAATTTAAATAAAATAAAAAAAGCCTGTTCAATAAATAACAAACTCACAGTGATAGTCGCTTGGTCTCCCAGAACTGCTTTCATTTTTATTTCTGTGTTACACTTATAACTAGTTTAACAAAAGGCCGTTTTGACGATCAAGTGGCCACGAAGCTAACCTCAAGTGGCGGAAGCTGTACAAGGTTGTGATTCAGCTGGTGAGAGCAAAACTTATTCCACTCTGTCCACATCAAGTGCTGTATCTTTTCTTCCCCGGTGATGGTGCAACTGCACAGACTTTGAATGGGCTGCCAGTTGACTTGCTGGATGGTACTGCATGGCCAGTTATATTGCAGTGGTTTGATGAAGATGAGGATTATTCTGCATTATCCTCATCAAGCCATTGTACTATAACAGGCCATGCGGTCTTCTATTATTATAAGTATTGACCACATTCAAAAATGGCACAATTTTATTTTTATCCCCAGAAGAATGATTTTTAAAAGAGAATCGAATTACATGTAACTTAATAGAGAACATAAGGTCACAATGAGTTTCTATGATGTGAATATTTTTGAAAAAATGATACAGGCTAGGTACATTCGTATGAAACGGTAAAATGACTCCTTAGCAAATCAAACAGCCACATTTTAATATCATTTATCACATAAAATCATTGCATTCTCTGCAGTCAGCAAATGTCACGAAATGAGACTCAAAAGGTACTTCAGTTTTAGAGGAGTATGAAAGTTATACAGGGTGGTAAAGTGGTAACAGAAAAGGGGGCATGGGTTTTACCATGGTTTGCGGGGTATCTCATGGGGGGGGGGAGTTAGGAAAACTTAACTAAGACCATCAGGGGGCTTCCAAAAATGTCAGGAAAAAAAGTAGAAATCATCATACCCCCCATCTACGTTGGTTATGAACCATCCCTTTTGCACCAAAGCTGGTCACAACGTTAAATAGCAATGTCGCTAATGCCAATAAAGCGCCTAACATTGTTGTTCAACAACATCTAAAATGACAACATCCAAAATCTTGGACACGAAAAGTTGAGATAGTTTGAAAACTCTGTTGCGCGTCGTTGGCAGTTGCTGGGCGAAGTGTGAATCGCTTCAAACCTTTGAGTCAGCAGGTTTCGTTTGTGTTGTGATCGTTAAAGCGTAAACAACATGCTTGTGTGCATTTGACCAAGATTCCCCAACGCTCTCTTGGGAAAATGTGGAATATATATGAACTACACAATAAATATTTATTAGATAGAAAATCATCAAATGATTGTTCTCATGTTCTATTTCATTTATTCCTCTTCCACGGGTATGTTACGAACTCACCCAATGACCATCTCCCAGCTGGCTTGATAGCTCAGTTGGTAAGAGCGCTGCATCTCTATCGCAGGGTCATGGATTCGAACTCTGTTCAAGCATGAATTTTTTCACGTTTTCTTTTTGCAACTGCTTTAGTTGCGCACTCAACTACGATGTTCTTCTATGTTATGTTGGGGATGTTGCACGACGATAAAAATGGTGGTAAAGTAGGTTTGTGGGTAGGTTTTGTGCCAGAATCCATTGCATTGGGCAGAGTGTATTGCGCAACATTCAGTTTCGTTGGACTTGTTAGGACTGTTTGGACACTACCACTAACACCTCGCAACAGCTATCAACAATTTTGGGCCCAAAACTTTGAAAAATGGTTGTGTGTTATCGGAGACTTTTACCGTTCCACACTCAATTTTCTTTCTTCCACATAAAGAGTTATTGAAAGATATATATCCCTATTTTTTTTATTGCTTGTTTTTGTTGTTGTTGTTGTTGTTTATTTCAAAATGGCCGTTACGCCCTATACCATGTTCATCTCCAAAAAATTTTCCAAAGTGGGCTTCTGCGACTAAGCTTCAAAGACCTTTAGGCAATGTTTTATTGAGGGTAACGAAGTTATCTACCCTCAGTTCGAAACCGGTTGCTAAGCGTTAAAGATGCAGAGCTAAAAAAAATACAAAATTTCAATCCCTTAACGTGCCAATACTAAAAATAAAACATTCTCTGGTTAAAAATCGTTTAAACATCTATAAGCTTTCGACAACCCTCCTGTTGTCTTCAACGGACAGAAAAAATCGCGACTATGTAAAATGCCCACTCCCCAATCAGTATCACATCCTTTTAAGTAAACATTAGCTTTCACACTTTCAGCATTCTTACTTTACATTTTTTGCATTTCTCTAATATTCATTTTATTATTGTCATGAATCCTTGTTAACGTAGCGCTTAACATTAACTGAACGTGTTTTGAACAGATAATACAGATGTAGGATAATGCATCACGAATTTTAATAAACAGAACTTCTCATCCACAAGCGCGTCGTTTCATACCGAAAATTTTTTGCGGCCCTTTGTCTGTTGGTTTTGTTTGTGAATGACACACTTAGTCACATAAAGAAGTTATCTTGAGTTAGTCAACAACATATTTGCCGAAGGGGTATTGAGACAATAGTATCGGTTGAGTAAGATTTGGCTTCGGCCAGTTAGCCTACGACGTTTCTGCGTCAATTTTCCCAAAGCACTTGGCAGTCAAAAATACCCTAGAAGAACAAACAAAAAATATTTAACAATGCACCTAATCCCTATTGCTAGTGTTTGTTTGTTTGTTTATTTGTTTCCGTTTTCTTTTAACAAAAAGGTATAATAATGCGTAGTGTGTATAGGTAGGCTTGGCTAACAGCGGAGCTACCACATGTAAGGAATAAGTCGAATAACCTGGGTAGAAAGCAACTGAAAACCTCTTTGTTTAGTTACTTCAATAGCTTTTTGCATTTAAATCTCTCATACTAACGAAAGACTACATGAATATTACAAACTTATTCGAGTATAAAGCTTACTTACAAAATCCTTTCCAACGATAAGAAGTATATGTCACCTAACACTGTGAGTGTGTATGAGTAACAAGATGTTGTTGTTTTTTTATTCTCGTAAACATTCCGTTCAAAATTACAAAATGGTGAGATAATAAGGCTGTCTAGAAATATATTTTTATTATCAGAGACTTAAGCTTCAACCGGATTCAAACAATACATCAGGATGTATTTTCCAAACTGGAAAAATTATCTAATCTGTAAGTGTTGGCGTAACTTTTCACAAGTGATATCTTCCCTCCGAACGCTCTACCTGTTAAGTTACGCTTTTATATATGAAAAGTTGCATTTTGACGAATATTAATATAACAGAATTGGTCGTCATAGTGTCGCATCACTTAAGGCATTGAAACTCCAAAATAGCTCAGGCTGGGCTTCCTTCAGAATGTAAGGCTTCCAGGGGCAAACAGAAAAGCAAAAGGAGGACATTAAGTCGTCCCGGCATCTTGAAAGTGGAAGAGAATACCTAGCATCAAAAACATAAGAAAGACAATAATATAAACAAAATTTGATTTTTACACGATATTATGGTCTGTGTCTCTCTTTTATAAGCAACAACAGAATTCCCTGAGGATTAATTGCTGTTCAGTGATCAAAATAGAAATTCTAACACGTCATAAAGAATTGAACGCGTAATACTTCACAAGAATAGCTTTTGGTTCGCAGCAGAATGTTGAAATTCGCTGCTTTTGCAACAAGAATGTAGTTGTTTCACAAAACCGTTTTAATTTCACAGAGCTACAATATTAATAATACTGTACGGGCAAACAATTATTATCTCTCTTTATCATTATTGCTAGTTACCTACACAACAACAGGATAAAAGTTATGCCAAGAAAGGTTTTTGCGAAAACGACCCAACTTCGCCACTTGTAAGTATTACGTCCTAATTTTTGCTCATGTTTTTTTGTCTGAGGTGTGAAGTGGTGTGATTGTTCAAATGCAGTACAGTTAAAGTGAGCGGTGAGACAAACCATAGTAAATGTGACTACAATCCCTGGCTTAGATGACGCGATCTAAAAACTTGGAGTCGTTGAAGTAATAATCACCTTTCTCGTCGCTGTAATTCTGAAAACTATTGTTTGCTAGCAATAAGGACTAAAAGGAATCATTCCAGAGAATTCGAGAAACAAACCGTTGTAAAATAATAGTAATAATAATGACAATCACAATCATAATTCGCATCCGTCCGTCTCGAAAAGACGATGGTACAGCGGACAATTTTTACACATCCTGAAGTGTCTGTGGAGGCCAAGGCTTCTGTAACAGTCCTTACCACTACCACAGATGGTGCAAATAAAGGAGGATGGCTCGCGTGCAGATGCCGCGCTCTCTTTTCTTTTGCTCGTTTTTTGACTCGTAAATCTTGTCGAGCTGACTCAGCTATCGTCACACCGCTTATGACGGCAAACGTCCAAGCACCTCCAGCGCCAGCGGTGTTCTTTCGGTTGGTGATGCCTATTCCAGACAGCTTAGGTCTCTGTTGCAGAGGCCTTGAAGCACATGCGTGGTCTTCTCACTGAGCGTGTCACGACTGCGAGTTCTCCATACAATAGTTCTTTCGCAGTGCGTCCAGGATCCATGCCTTAAATATGGTTTTAAAAGAGAATCGAATTACATGTAACTTAATAGAGAACATAAGGTCACAATGAGTTTCTATGATGTGAATATTTTTGAAAAAATGATACAGGCTAGGTACATTCGTATGAAACGGTAAAATGACTCCTTAGCAAATCAAACAGCCACATTTTAATATCATTTATCACATAAAATCATTGCATTCTCTGCAGTCAGCAAATGTCACGAAATGAGACTCAAAAGGTACTTCAGTTTTAGAGGAGTATGAAAGTTATACAGGGTGGCAAAGTGGTAACAGAAAAGGGGGCATGGGTTTTACCATGGTTTGCGGGGTATCTCATGGGGGGGGGGGGAGTTAGGAAAACTTAACTAAGACCATCAGGGGGCTTCCAAAAATGTCAGGAAAAAAAGTAGAAATCATCATACCCCCCATCTACGTTGGTTATGAACCATCCCTTTTGCACCAAAGCTGGTCACAACGTTAAATAGCAATGTCGCTAATGCCAATAAAGCGCCTAACATTGTTGTTCAACAACATCTAAAATGACAACATCCAAAATCTTGGACACGAAAAGTTGAGATAGTTTGAAAACTCTGTTGCGCGTCGTTGGCAGTTGCTGGGCGAAGTGTGAATCGCTTCAAACCTTTGAGTCAGCAGGTTTCGTTTGTGTTGTGATCGTTAAAGCGTAAACAACATGCTTGTGTGCATTTGACCAAGATTCCCCAACGCTCTCTTGGGAAAATGTGGAATATATATGAACTACACAATAAATATTTATTAGATAGAAAATCATCAAATGATTGTTCTCATGTTCTATTTCATTTATTCCTCTTCCACGGGTATGTTACGAACTCACCCAATGACCATCTCCCAGCTGGCTTGATAGCTCAGTTGGTAAGAGCGCTGCATCTCTATCGCAGGGTCATGGATTCGAACTCTGTTCAAGCATGAATTTTTTCACGTTTTCTTTTTGCAACTGCTTTAGTTGCGCACTCAACTACGATGTTCTTCTATGTTATGTTGGGGATGTTGCACGACGATAAAAATGGTGGTAAAGTAGGTTTGTGGGTAGGTTTTGTGCCAGAATCCATTGCATTGGGCAGAGTGTATTGCGCAACATTCAGTTTCGTTGGACTTGTTAGGACTGTTTGGACACTACCACTAACACCTCGCAACAGCTATCAACAATTTTGGGCCCAAAACTTTGAAAAATGGTTGTGTGTTATCGGAGACTTTTACCGTTCCACACTCAATTTTCTTTCTTCCACATAAAGAGTTATTGAAAGATATATATCCCTATTTTTTTTATTGCTTGTTTTTGTTGTTGTTGTTGTTGTTTATTTCAAAATGGCCGTTACGCCCTATACCATGTTCATCTCCAAAAAATTTTCCAAAGTGGGCTTCTGCGACTAAGCTTCAAAGACCTTTAGGCAATGTTTTATTGAGGGTAACGAAGTTATCTACCCTCAGTTCGAAACCGGTTGCTAAGCGTTAAAGATGCAGAGCTAAAAAAAATACAAAATTTCAATCCCTTAACGTGCCAATACTAAAAATAAAACATTCTCTGGTTAAAAATCGTTTAAACATCTATAAGCTTTCGACAACCCTCCTGTTGTCTTCAACGGACAGAAAAAATCGCGACTATGTAAAATGCCCACTCCCCAATCAGTATCACATCCTTTTAAGTAAACATTAGCTTTCACACTTTCAGCATTCTTACTTTACATTTTTTGCATTTCTCTAATATTCATTTTATTATTGTCATGAATCCTTGTTAACGTAGCGCTTAACATTAACTGAACGTGTTTTGAACAGATAATACAGATGTAGGATAATGCATCACGAATTTTAATAAACAGAACTTCTCATCCACAAGCGCGTCGTTTCATACCGAAAATTTTTTGCGGCCCTTTGTCTGTTGGTTTTGTTTGTGAATGACACACTTAGTCACATAAAGAAGTTATCTTGAGTTAGTCAACAACATATTTGCCGAAGGGGTATTGAGACAATAGTATCGGTTGAGTAAGATTTGGCTTCGGCCAGTTAGCCTACGACGTTTCTGCGTCAATTTTCCCAAAGCACTTGGCAGTCAAAAATACCCTAGAAGAACAAACAAAAAATATTTAACAATGCACCTAATCCCTATTGCTAGTGTTTGTTTGTTTGTTTATTTGTTTCCGTTTTCTTTTAACAAAAAGGTATAATAATGCGTAGTGTGTATAGGTAGGCTTGGCTAACAGCGGAGCTACCACATGTAAGGAATAAGTCGAATAACCTGGGTAGAAAGCAACTGAAAACCTCTTTGTTTAGTTACTTCAATAGCTTTTTGCATTTAAATCTCTCATACTAACGAAAGACTACATGAATATTACAAACTTATTCGAGTATAAAGCTTACTTACAAAATCCTTTCCAACGATAAGAAGTATATGTCACCTAACACTGTGAGTGTGTATGAGTAACAAGATGTTGTTGTTTTTTTATTCTCGTAAACATTCCGTTCAAAATTACAAAATGGTGAGATAATAAGGCTGTCTAGAAATATATTTTTATTATCAGAGACTTAAGCTTCAACCGGATTCAAACAATACATCAGGATGTATTTTCCAAACTGGAAAAATTATCTAATCTGTAAGTGTTGGCGTAACTTTTCACAAGTGATATCTTCCCTCCGAACGCTCTACCTGTTAAGTTACGCTTTTATATATGAAAAGTTGCATTTTGACGAATATTAATATAACAGAATTGGTCGTCATAGTGTCGCATCACTTAAGGCATTGAAACTCCAAAATAGCTCAGGCTGGGCTTCCTTCAGAATGTAAGGCTTCCAGGGGCAAACAGAAAAGCAAAAGGAGGACATTAAGTCGTCCCGGCATCTTGAAAGTGGAAGAGAATACCTAGCATCAAAAACATAAGAAAGACAATAATATAAACAAAATTTGATTTTTACACGATATTATGGTCTGTGTCTCTCTTTTATAAGCAACAACAGAATTCCCTGAGGATTAATTGCTGTTCAGTGATCAAAATAGAAATTCTAACACATCATAAAGAATTGAACGCGTAATACTTCACAAGAATAGCTTTTGGTTCGCAGCAGAATGTTGAAATTCGCTGCTTTTGCAACAAGAATGTAGTTGTTTCACAAAACCGTTTTAATTTCACAGAGCTACAATATTAATAATACTGTACGGGCAAACAATTATTATCTCTCTTTATCATTATTGCTAGTTACCTACACAACAACAGGATAAAAGTTATGCCAAGAAAGGTTTTTGCGAAAACGACCCAACTTCGCCACTTGTAAGTATTACGTCCTAATTTTTGCTCATGTTTTTTTGTCTGAGGTGTGAAGTGGTGTGATTGTTCAAATGCAGTACAGTTAAAGTGAGCGGTGAGACAAACCATAGTAAATGTGACTACAATCCCTGGCTTAGATGACGCGATCTAAAAACTTGGAGTCGTTGAAGTAATAATCACCCTTCTCGTCGCTGTAATTCTGAAAACTATTGTTTGCTAGCAATAAGGACTAAAAGGAATCATTCCAGAGAATTCGAGAAACAAACCGTTGTAAAATAATAGTAATAATAATGACAATCACAATCATAATTCGCATCCGTCCGTCTCGAAAAGACGATGGTACAGCGGACAATTTTTACACATCCTGAAGTGTCTGTGGAGGCCAAGGCTTCTGTAACAGTCCTTACCACTACCACAGATGGTGCAAATAAAGGAGGATGGCTCGCGTGCAGATGCCGCGCTCTCTTTTCTTTTGCTCGTTTTTTGACTCGTAAATCTTGTCGAGCTGACTCAGCTATCGTCACACCGCTTATGACGGCAAACGTCCAAGCACCTCCAGCGCCAGCGGTGTTCTTTCGGTTGGTGATGCCTATTCCAGACAGCTTAGGTCTCTGTTGCAGAGGCCTTGAAGCACATGCGTGGTCTTCTCACTGAGCGTGTCACGACTGCGAGTTCTCCATACAATAGTTCTTTCGCAGTGCGTCCAGGATCCATGCCTTAAATATGGCCAAGCCAAAGAAGACGTCTTTGACTCAGAAGAGTGAGACCTGCTTAGAGTAAGGTCGTCGAGTTCGTGACTTCTTCTGCCACGGGATCTTCAAGATACTTCTGAGACACCTGAGGTGAAAACTGTTCGTTCATTCTCTTTTTTGGCTTAAGTATGTAATCCAAGATTCACTCCTATACAGCAGCTTACTGAGGACGCAGGCCTGGTAGACACGGAGCTTGGTGTTTTCCTTTCAGTAGTCGTTGTTCCAAATCCTCTTGCTCAGTGTGGCAAGGGCAGCGGCTACCTTGGCGATCCTGATGTTAATCTCAACATCGAGGGACAGGTGGGTGACTCTTTCGACTGTCTCAAAAGAGTAACCGTCAATTCTGTTTGGTGGGAACACTGCTGTACCTTGGGCCACGATATTGGTCTACTTGAGACTGCTAGCCCAAACTCCTTGCATGCATAAGACAGCTTGTCTACAAAGCACAGCATCTGAGTATCAGTATGGGAGATGAGAGCATCATAGTTAGTAAACAATAGCTCCCGAATCAGGATCTCTCTGATCTTGGTGTTGGAACGGAGCCGAGCAACGTTGAAAGGTCCGCAATCAGCTTCGGTATTCAGGTACGTGTATACCTTCCAAAGGGTCTCGAAAGGCGTACTGCAGCTGCAGGAGCAAGGAGAAGAAAATCGCAAGCATAATTGGTGCCATGACGCAGCTTTGCTTCACTAGGAAGGCCTCTGTGGTTTCACCATTGAAACAGACAGTGCTAAACACGTCTTCATAAAATATGTGATCAAGACCAGCAGCTTCGGGGGGCGGCCTATCTTCTACAGTACACTAAAAACACCACTATAACTGACAAGATCGAGCACCTTTGTCAAGTCAATAAAGGCAATGAAAAGTGTTCTCTGGTGTTGCCGGCACGTTTCTTAGAGCTGACGGGTTATGAGGAGATGCCTTACGTCCGCTACCGATCTAGCTGCTCTAAACCCACATTGCGACTCTGGGTAAATGCGTGAAGCCAGCGCTTGTAATCGTACCGGAAGGACACAAACAATGGACTTGCGGCCGGCTTTATTCAGCAGAGAGGTGCCACGGTAATTATTGCAATCAGTTCGGTCACCTTTGTTATCTTGTTCCGTATACCAGGTGAATCTGATCATGAAATGATAATAATGATATATTAACTTGTAATTGCGCAAATCTCATGACGTCATGATCATACGTTTGCACATTACAGTGATATTCATATAAATAATTAAAAGGAAAGAATAAAATATAATATCATATTTTCGTCCTATCACGGAAACGCATGCATGCATATGTCTCAAGTAGTTTCAACAAGGTTACCGAGATGGAGTTTAAAAGAACATTTGCAGCTCGGAGTGAGGTCGCTGTAACCAAGAAAGAAAACTTATTTCCTATTTGATTCCAAGGCAATGTTTTTTTTATATAAGCTGCACGTTATTAAGAGTTATCAGCAAATTCTAGAGTAAAAGGTTTCCTGAAGTTTCCTTTAATTTATAGTAAGACGCACAATCACTCTCTCTTGGTAAGAATACCTTTAGTACAATCGTTTTTCCCTACATCTTCCACCAACCAAAGTTAAAATGTTTAATACCATAAATAATAACACTCAAACACTGAACAACAGGTAAGAAGAGAGACTGTTCTATTGACTTCTACCAGTGTTTGTAGCTTCAGTTATACTTCATTTGATTTTTAATTGTAATTCTAACTTGAAAATGACTGAAAATTTAAAATCCAGTATGTTCGTTTTTGAATTGTTACTTTTGGTCTTGAAATGGAGCATGTCCTTTTTTATAAATCCTATCTAGCTTTGACTTTTGTTTCTTTTACTTTTAGGGTTGCAAGCTTTAACAAATTGGAAAACATTCCGCACAGAGCCTTCTTCAATATCTGTCCGTTTTGGATTCAGATTATCGATACCAATATGGTTTTTGAACAGATAATGTAAGTAGTAAGTTTAAGCTCACTACAAAAAATGAGAAGAGAGCCAACAAGTGTTTACCTTAATTTTGGAAACGGTTGATAAATTGAACGCGTTAATAGATGTTTGCTAGCCCAGTGCGTTTAGATATATTAAGAAAAAACAATTTCATTGTTGGATTGTATGGTGAATCGTCCTACTGATGAATTGATCAACATAGTCAAACAGACTGACTGACCGATCAACAGTCTTCATTTGTTGAAAGATTGACTTACTCACTGACTGACTGACTGACTGACTGACTGACTGACTGACTGACTGACTGACTGGCTGGCTGATTGATCGATCGATCAATCAATCGATCGGTCGATTGATTGATCGGTTGATTGATTGATTGATTGATTGATTGATTGATTGATTGATTGATTGATTGATTGATTGATTGATTGATTGATTGATTGATTCATTCATTCATTCATTCATTCATTCATTCTGACTTACAGAGGGACAGACAGACAGGCAAGCAGAACGAAAGACAGAAAAGCAGACGGACTTACAGACTGGCTGACGAGTTCACTGAATAACTGACTGAATGACTGACTGACTGACTGACGAAATGACTGACTGGCTGACTGACTGACTGACTGACTGACTGACTGACTGACTGACTGACTGACTGACTGACGAAATTTAACTAAACCAATTCCAGACAGAAGATCGACAAAAACTAGCACAGAGTTTTAGAGGCTGACATAGGTTAAGATGCAAGTTTAAAATGACAGCCAGATCCCTCAGAATATTCATGACATGCAATCAAAAACATCTTTAATCATTCAATTTACGTTTTGTAGTGGTACTAACAACGTCGTTTTTCGTTGAGCTACGGCTATTTTGCGTCACAAAAAGCTGAAAGGCACAAACCAACAACAGCGAAGCGTGTTAAAACACAGGACCTTTGAAAAACAGATGATAAATTTGGAATACGACCGATCGATTTTTAAACAGAGAAATGACTTATTTACTTAATATGGACTTCTTCAATTGTAATATTGTGAAATCTGGGTTTAGGGCCAGACGTGTAAATTTTCTGTGGTCTGAGTGGAGAAGGCAAAACTATATGTATTTATTATTTTTTCATGGACACTTTGGGCATTTGACAATTCGAGGAATGTAGCAAGCCTGAGCCGGATTCCTACATTTCTCGAGTGTTCTTTCATGACAGCATACGAAATGAGTTCTTAGGGCCTTACATTTAGTCGTCAACAGCTATTTGTTATCGACAACTAAATGTTATCGACAACTAAAAAACGTTGTGTGCGAGATTAGTTGTCGACAACTAAACGCTTAATTTTTAGTTTTGGAAAAGGGAAACTGCTTAGCTGTCGACAACTACGTTTTGGACCGTTTTACCTGTGTGTGGGAGTGATTGATTTAGTTGTCGACAACCATCGTAACTTGGTGGGCACGTACTGCGTTATGAGCATGCATAGTGAACGCTAGTTCCCAAGCTGTCGCTGCCCTGACTAAGTTGTCGACAACTAACACTCCAGTGTGTGGAATGCTTCCATCGGATGGAATTAGGTGTCGACAACATATCAGTAGTGTAGCACCTCTCAAAAGCTTGTATTTTCATTGGATCGCTATATGTAGTAGCTCTATTGTTTTTACGCCTCGTTCTTTGTTTCTTTTGTTTGTTCTATTGTTTAGCGGACTAATCGTGGAAGACCTTACGACAGCTGCTACATCGCCCCAACATTTGGTCGTCGATGCCATTTAGCAGGGTGGGGGCAAACCACCCGCCAAATGTGCCATTTAGACTAATTTTGCTTCTTTTTCATATTTCTTTTCCAAACTTGGCAGAAAACCTTGGGTTGTCGACCAATTTATTTTAAGTATGAGAATGACTAAAAATGCCAAATTGTGACGTCATAATGGATGACGTCACAAAACGAGTTAACTGAAAATTTCAAATTTGAAATAAAAATGTTATGTCATCTGAAAGAACTTGGCAAGGGGAGTAAAATGCTGAAAACCGTACCTCGCTACGACAAACGTATCTTAAGTTACGGCAATTTAAAGACATTTAAAGTGTCCTCCCGGAACAATACTTTTCTTCTAAAAACAACCCTGTTGATTTTTTTTGTACAGTTTTTTCCATGCAAGTTAATAATCTGGTAAAATGGACTTCTTGTTGTTCCAAAAAATCGTATCATTTTAGATTTTAAGTTTTTGGCTTGAAAACGATAATATTAGCAAGTGTATAATTGATCACGCAACACTTAATTACGTCACAAAACTGGTTTTGGGGATCTAGCTCTGGCAGGAAAAATTTTTTCTGAGTTTTTCTTTTTCATTCTTATCTGCAACTTAAATGGTGTCGTTGATGCAACAAAACAGCACTCAAATTTAAACTTATTATACAAGGAGGAACCTTATTTTGAGACTGTGAAATTTTCAAAATCTAATTCCATTATTTGTCACATCGAAAAACTGTTTTCAGCTTTCAACTCCTCTTGACGTGTTCTTTCTAAAACACTAGAAAAATTTACAAATTCTCAAATTTTATTTTAGAGAATAATATGTCGTCACCAATTATGACGTCATAATTTGACATTTGGCATCACCATTCATGTCATGTCAAATTGTTTGGCACAAAGTCCCAGATCAAATTACCAAGTTTGGTAAAGAAATGATAAAAAGTAACAAAATTATTGAAAATTAACCAAAAACCCCACTTTTTCATGCAACATTTAGGGGGTGGTCTGGCCCCACCGTGTAGTTGTCGACAACTTAATGTCAAGTCTGTGGAGGCTGACTTAGCCCTTGATGTTCTACCTGAAGTTTTTGTCGAGAAAAATACGTCAAATACGTTTTCTCAGCTCATAATTAACGATTAATTTTGTCCACAGAACACACCTTTCTAAAAAAACACTTTTCTATGTTAAATTTGAATATAAATATTGAAAAAAGCGCTGATCGATGTTTCGATGCATCCAGCATCATTATCAAGAATAAATTTTAATCGTCAAAAGCTTCAACCCTCAAGCGTAGCAAGGGAGAGGGTGGATGCCACCCCCCCTCCCCTACAAGGTTTTTCTTGAATTATCATCTAGACCTGCCGTTTTCAGTAGCTGTGTGCATATCCGTTAGACACATTTTGACACAAGTTTGGTTAGAATCGGTGACTATGGTTACGAGATATGACGTCATAAGTAGCAGGTTTTCGAGCCATTTTTGAAGAAGAAATGTGTTTTTTTACCCTTTTTAGGTGAAAAATGCAAAAAAATATCAACAAAAAGCAGCAAAATGTTTAATTATGACATATTCTTCATGCCCCGCATCAAAAATTCCCAATTTATAAAGTTTTTGCGCAATTTCTGCCCCCAGCAGCGCGGCAACCCATATTATGTACCTCATCTTGTAGAGCACATCACAGGCTTTCTACTAAAGGTGAAATCTTTTCGAAACATTCCAACATAGAGAAAACCCAATGGAAGGGGTCCATCAACCCCCCCCCCCCCCTCCCCATGTATCACGGTGGAGGTGTGTCTTTGCTTGTAAGTCCGAGGGTTAAAGAGTTGAGATAATTAGCATTAATTCCAGTGTGCGCTATCAGCGCTTATTTAAGTGTTTATCTGGAAATGCTGATTAAACGAGCAACAGATTATTCTATTTGTTTTATTCTTTGGTAAAGCTGTTTTTTAACCTACGGCTGTTTTTTCTTTTCTTCTTGTATTTGAAGAATGTTATCAGATAATCCTATAAAGGCAATTGGTTTAGAGGCGTTTAGACTTTGTTCCATGTCTTTAAGAATGTAAGTTACTCATAAGTAAGTTAGTCGTTATAGATCATCAAAATCATTTTCAACTGAAAATTTTGAAATGCCAAATAGCTAAAACAATAATCCTAAAATCTCAACACTGCTCGTTGGGGCACCCTGTAGAATGACGCTAATTGATTCTGAAGGATATTGAATGTTGTTAAAATAATTATAATGGAAGGGGAGCCAGATGGAAGGGAAAAGTTGATCCTCTCGAAGCACTCCAGTAGTAATGTGCGCCCGTATGGCACAAATGGTGGCTTCTGATTGGTCGAGTGACGTCATGACCGGAAGTGGGATGGGAAACCGCTGACCAGTGGGAAAAAGGGATCGCGGGCTCATGCAACCGGAAGTGACGTGTTTTTGAATGGGAAACCGCTGAGCAGTCTGAAAAATCGATCGTGGGCTCAGGAGGAAGCAAAACCGCTGAGAAAACGCGGGCTCAAAGTCCAAAGTCCAATTGGAGCAACGGGGGTAGGTATAAAAGGGTAAACCCAGGGTTAGGGAGTAATCACGATGAGTTTTTACATCACCCTGATCAGTGATCAAGCACAAGGCACGGGACAAAAATTTACGGCTCGACTTCCTCGTTCCTATTATTTGGTGGAAGATGATTGGGAAGCGGCTTTGGTTCATATCTCCCACCCGGGGTTTAATCAACAATGGGGAGATCAAACCAAACAGAATTGGACGCAAGAAGATAGTCAAAAACATTGGATGAAAACAGATATCAGATACATACCAAAACGTGCGGATGGAACGGCTCCGATTCAAGTCACCAAACAAATCCATTTACCGCCAGGGTATTACACCAATTTGAAAGAAGCATGGATTGCCATTGCGTACGAAATAGAAAAACAACACATGGACGTCATGATGGATATAACCGAAATGGACGTGGACGATCAGGCGAAACGACAACAACTAGCTGCTCTCAACCTGGCTCAACCCTACGTGAAAATCACCAATACAAGCATCGCCCCCGAATTAGATTCGTTGTATGTACTTATTCCATCCAACATGCAATTTGAAATGGAATGGAAATTCGCTGGACTGATGGGACTGGTGAAAGATGGAACGCCAAGTGAACGCGTGGTCCAAGAAAAAAATTATTTGGTGAAAAATATTGTGGATTACGACGATCGCCATAAATGGGAAACAACTGTCGGTCCTGCCAACAAATATCCACCTTTGGGTCATGTGTCCGTCAGCTTTACCCACCCCGATTTCAATTATTATTTGTTTTTGGGTCCGAATCTCAGTCGACAAGTATTTCCCAGTACGCAAACGGTCAAACCGCAACAAGGGCAACAACAATTGATGATTTACACGGATCTGGTGGCCCAGAGCATTGTGGGAAATCAAGAGAAAGGATTTTTACGTACCTTGGATGCCGGCAATACCGATCATCAATTTGATACCACGCAACGGATGTATTTTCCTCTTGGCAAAACCATCTTTGACAGCATTGAGATGGATATTCAAACAGCTGACGGACAACCGGCTCCTTTCAAACAAGGGAGAACTATCATTACCCTTGAACTGTCCAGAAAAAGTCAACGACCATGATTCATGTAGAGAATGAATAAAGATCACAACAACAACAAAGTGTCATGCAACATCTTTTATTGATCCTTGGTATTGACAACAAGTAGAAAAAATCCAAACATGGGGGGTGTCCTTTTTACGAGAAGCTGATACAGGTTTTCATGCGTCCAATGGCTAGGCTTTTGGTGCGACCCAGAAAGTAGAGGGTTTTGCGGTGACCCTCATAGGGATCTCGCAGTTCTCCCCAGAATCCTTCCAGGCCGTGCTCGTTGTCATAACAAATGCCATACCATATAGGATTGTTTTTCCAATCGTCTTTGACATGCTGGACAAACTCCGGGTCTTCTTTCCAGTCTTCATGGAGGACTTCAAGGACGGTAAGAGGAACGTGGCAGGTAGGGCATAGGTGGGTCTGGCGGTTCTGTTGGTTGGCACAGGCGACATCACAAGGTTGACCACAGCACCTCAACGTGGTATAATTGGCGAGAGGTGTCAAACAGATCACACATGGGTTGGGTCGAGCCATCAGGCGAAAGGATCAAAGAGTGGATTGATCAAGAGTTGAAACTCGGTGGGGCTGATGATCCCTTCTTTTCGGAGTCGGCACAGTTCGTGAAAAGGAAGTTGGTAACGTAAAGGTTGGACGAGGTCAAGGATTTGTTTTCGGATCTCTCCCAAACGTTGTAGGATTTGCACGGCTTCAGGACTGATCTTGTCAGGACTGATCTTGTCGGCTTTGTCGCCCATTCACCACTGGTAGAAGTTTTTCAAGGTTAATAAACACAATTCGTTCCGACTGAGATGTTTTTGACTGTGAAGACGAAGCAGTTCAAAATAAGAAGCTTAGAAGCGGATCTCTTCCAAGTCTTTTTCGAGGTGAGACAACAAGGCTCGTAGACGATCAATCACTTGTTGGGCTTCTGGACTGAGGACTGGATCATCCATTGAGTGTGAAAGATGGAATGGGACAGTGGTTTTTTATAGAGAAACAAAAGGGTCACGTGGGAGGGAATGGGCCAATGAGAGAAAGACCCATCATGCTTTGAGAGGGGAAGAGGTGGGGGGACCCCCCTCCCCCCTCCTTAGATAGACCATGAGGCATTGCGCGGATCCGGGTATATAAGTCGAGCGAGGCCACAGGACGTCACTCTTAGCTTTGAGCCGGTCCTTGGTGACTTATGTTTGTTGAGCCAAGAAATGTCCGAAACAAGAAAGCCCTTGGGCTCGTTAGCCAGTACTGTTAACGTGGGGGGACCAGAGGTGTTGCGAAGGAGGGTACCAGCAGAGAGAACAGGAGTGGAGCGGCAGACAAGACGTATGAGGGAGAGACAGCAGGAAACCTGGCGCCCCCTGAACTGTAGGCGCGTGGCTGCTTTTTTCGAACTTTTTTTGCAGTGCATGGTGTGGACGGAAAATGGCGAGCGGGAGGGACGACCACATCCGGAGATCGTAGAAGCCTTGCTGGGCACCCTGGTTCGTAAGATTATTCCGTGGGTGGACCAGCACCGGGTGTGGTCCAACTGGGAGCGTCGCTGGCCGATGACCTTAGAACATTTTAAAGAGGTCGATAACGACCTTGAACTTTATTTGCCAAGTGTGCATGCGGCCCGCCCATGGCAACGGATTAGAGTTTATTTTGGAGACATGGAGCGGGTGCGAGAGGAGCGGCGGCGGGAGGAGCAAGAGAGAAGACGGGAGCGGGCAAACCCAGTGCGACGTGTTTTGTTTTTGTAAATAGACTTGAACATTTTTTATTCCTGTTGAGTTTTTTTATTGTGAGTCAAGGCTACTGTGCGTCAAGAGACATTATTTATGATCCACGTGCAAAACCAGTGTTGTCAGTTTTTAAAATTTTTTAATTAAAAAAGAGTTGATGTTTTTTTTACAAATGGTTGTCTGTGTTCTTTGCCACGCGGGTGGGGCGCACCTATTTACAATTGAAAAAAAAGATATCTACAATTTGAAAAAATAAAAATTGAAAAAGAAAGCTATGTACAATTGGAAAAAATAAAAACTAAAAAATATTGAAAATAAAAACTAAGAAATTACAAATGAAAGTCTTCCAGTTCCATGCGTAATTGATCAATGTTCTCGGGTAGACAGAACGTGCGGTTGAACAAGGCTTGAATTTCTGCTCGGGTTTTCTCGTCCACATCCCGGGATCCCACGATAGCACTGCTTTGATGAAGGGTGGGCTTTTTAGGTCCCCAGGGGACAAATTGACTGCCAGTGACCAGGGTGGCGGCATTCTCATTGACTTGGTAGTAATGGTCCGAGCGGTACCATGATTGACTGGGTATGTCAAAGAGGTAGACGGGTTTGCCTTGATCCATAGCCAATTGCACAGTCCAACCAGTGCCTCCTTTCACGCGTTTATGATCCGGTTCCAAAATGCCAAAGGCATAGATCGTATGGGCTTTTTTGGCAATTTGATAATTGCGTTGCAGCAATTGCAGGGTGTAAAAATGACTGGGCATTTGTTTGCCTAGTTTCTCAGCCGCCTGGTGAAGATGTGGGTTGGCCAGCATCAGGACTTCCACCGTAGAAGGGGTGATGAAAGTGGCTCGAGGATGGTTCGGGGGGACGAGGACTTCTAGTTGCATCCCAACGTGTTTGGCATGTTCTTCCACGAGGGCATCCGTACCTTTGGCTCCCCCTGTGTAGACCACATGGCCATGACCCACTTGCAGTTCCAAGGCACCGAGATCTTGTTCTCCAATCATGTCGATGTTGGGGGGCATTCGTTGGGAAATACGTAGCCGGTGTCTGGGCCTACAATAGCTAGAATCTCCGTGGGAGTCAACCCTAAGGCCAAACCGAAATCAATGACGTGGTGCTGTCGGCACTGTTGGAACGTGAATCCCGCTGCTAGACCTCGTTTGACCCGTTCAGCCAAATTGTCTTCGGTGGAAGCAAAGTCGTCTCGGTTGAGATCTTGGTAGTAGTCCATCTACTTGGAATGACGAGTCGGAGGACCCAGGGAGCTCCTTAAATAGGGACAATGGACCAATGGGAAGACAAGAGGACCTTATTTGGAGAGGCAAAAGCTGACCAATGGGAAGATAACAAGTCCTTATTTGGGTAGGATAAGCTGACCAATGACAGGCAAGGGCCCAACGTATAAAAAGGCATGGGCGGTGGGGTGAAATCAACCTTGAGTACGATGTCTGTCGATCGGAAGAGAAAGCCAAGCGTACACCCTGCGGGGAAGAAGAAGAAGAAGAAGAAGACCATTCAACATATGACGCCCGTGGACTGTGATCCTGTGGTCTGCGACGTGGTGGAAGACACCCGAGCTGCCGTGGAAGACATGATGAAAGAATTGAATGACATGGTGGAGCAATCACCCCCATCACCTCAATTCACTCTGACGACCGTGTATGACAATGCGGAGGACTATGCTCAAGCGAAAGCCGACAGAGCCCTAGGTAGTTCGGTGGACTATATGGTATGCCCCTGTCATGATGTGCGTTTGGAGGCCCGAGAATCTCAAAAGGGATGGAAGTATGTGAAATGTCCCATGCAACCGTGTTTGCTGTTTTGCGGACAACATCAAGTTCTGGAGTATATGAAAGCCGTGTATAGTCAACCTGATGTAGAAGTGTTGGACATGTGGTGTTGTTTGCAATGCTTTTGCCGTGAGCCCGCCACGCTTCAACAGAGTCATTCGACCCAGAACCCCGATCGGTTGTTTCTGACTTGTTCCAAGAAAACGTGTGGCTTCTTCCGGTGGGCCGATCAACCCTTGGGTCCCAAGTACTGGACTTGGTTTCATGACAACCCTCCCAAAAAAGCCGACCAACAAGCTGAACCACCCAACCGTGATGCTCAAGGATATCCCAAGAGGGGCTATGACATCCCTGGCCCGCCCCCTCCAGTCAGAAGGAAAGAGGATCGACCCCTGACAGAGTATGAGAAACAGTTGTTACGAGAAATTCAAGAGCTCAAGAACCGTCAAGAAATGATGGTAGCCCCAGCTCCACCACCCCCTAAGTACAGTGACAGTGTTGAGAACTGGCAGAAAGGTCTAGAGACCATCAGCTGTGGACGACTCTTTTAATGGTTTAAAAAGGAGTAGGAGATAAATTTTTTTTTATCAATGTCACCATGGAGTCTGTGTGTGATGCGTGGGAGTCTATCTTGTCCCTGGGGCAATGGCAATGTCATCAAACCCTTTGTCAAGTCTTATATGATCATCAACCCGGGTCCCAAATCTCCATTCCCCCTTGTCCCGAGGACACGCATCCTCTCCACCTCTTTGAAGAAACCCATGTGGACCGCAACCTGTATCGATGGGTGGTGTTTGTCTTATGGTTAAAAGCTCACCCAGAGGCATGGCGATGGTATCGAATCATTCAAAAGGCGCATCCCCACACGGTCCCCACCATATCGACCTTATGGGGTGAATGCCAAAAAGTATGGCCCCTCGAAAGAGAACCCAACGCTGGAGTTCGTCGTCATCATGGTTGAAGAAAACCAAACGCCCTGTTTCGTCAACGAAGAAGAAGAAGGCCAATGTCTCGCAACAATGGTTAAACCGTTACCATGATCCTCGTGCCCCGGGGAGTTTAGGTGGGGTGCAACGATTTGCTAAAGCCCAGGGTCTCCCTTTGAAAAAAGCCCAACGGGTGTTGGAACAGGATGTGGGTTACACCTTGCATAAACCCCGACGTCGTCGTTTTGCTACCTTACCCGTGATCGTAGGGGGGTTGGATGATCAATGGGCCGCGGATTTAGTGGAAGTGCAACGTTTGGCCAAACATAATCGGGGTATACGCTACTTGTTGACCGTCGTGGATGTGTTGTCCAAGTACGCGTGGGTCGAACCGTTGAAAACCAAAACCGGCGTGGCCCTCGTGAAAGCCTTTGAGAAGATTGTGAGACAAGGAGGACGTCACCCGAATCGATTGCAAACGGATCGAGGGAAAGAATTTTATAATCGGACCTTTCAACGATGGGTCGACGACCAAGACATTCAACATTTTTCGACCGAAGGGGATGCCAAAGCCAGTGTGGTGGAACGATTTAACCGCACCTTGAAAGAACGGTTGTACCGTTATTTGACCGCTGCCAACACGTTGAAATTTGACGATGTCCTACCCGAGTTGGTGCAAGGCTATAATGCCACCCGTCATCGAAGTATTGGTATGCCCCCCGAAAACGTGACGTGGGACAACGAAGAAGCCGTGTGGAAACGATTGTACAGCAAACGATTGAAAGGCTACAAAAAACCCCAATTGAAGGTGGGGGATCATGTCCGTCTCAATACGATTCATCGTACCTGTGAAAAAGGGTATTTACCCGGTTGGACCGAAGAAGTGTTTGTGGTGCATCGTGTGATCCCGGGACCTGTACCCACGTATAAGATTCGCGAATGGGATGATACCCCCGTCCAAGGTACGTTTTATGAAGAGGATTTACAAAAAGTCCATGTGTCCGATGTGTTTCGGATCGAGAAGGTACTTAAGCGACAAAAAGGTCGTTGGTTGGTCAAGTGGAAAGGGTGGCCCGACAAGTACAATAGTTGGATTGCTCGTGGAGACGTGACATCCCTTCGACCCCGCAAACGACGACGACGACGACGTGACTAAAAAATGACATTGGTGCCCAACTCTTCGTTTTACGTGACGTTGATGAGTCATGCGAGTACCAAAGAGTTTCCTGGGAACAAGAGTCATCATTTCAGAAACCGATTGCCTAAACCCATCCGATTTGTGGGACGAGGATGGATGGTGGGTATGGTGAGTTTATCCTTACCTACCATTCCAGTGATAGCGGAAGAAGGAGGCGTGGGCGATTCCCATCCTCTGTTGTACGTACGATGGCACGAACGGGTGCATGACACAGACGATCAAGGGGACGATGTCTGGTTCCATGAACGTCGCGAACTCACTGTCTACGGTCGAGATATGAGAAAGGAATTGGCCTCGTCGACGGGATCGCACTTTTTTCATCAACTGGTGTACCGTTACGAGCAAAGCCGTGCGAAACAAACCCAACCCAAAAACAAATGGACCGAGGACAATGGTGTCAAATTGTACCCGACCTTTGAATGGACCTCCGAAGGGGATTTGTTATTGAATACGACCAATGTGGATTACAAACGACAAGTGGCGCACGTGTCATGGGGTAGAACCTTGGCCCTGAGAATGGGGTGGATTGAACAAGTGTCCTCCGGTCAGTATCGATTGGGTCCGAATCTCTTGCAAGAATTTCAAGGCATTTCCACCATTCCCACCCCGACGGATATCCGCGATGCCGCCAACAAGCCCATCTTTTGGAAAGTGGAGGGGGATTATCTGAAGTTGAGTCTATCGTACCCTTGGCGGTTTGTGAATTTGAACCAGACCTTTCGTCCTTCGTTGGAATTTCCCTCGGCGCGTCCTTTGCATGTGTATTGTGATGTAGGCACCAGCAGTATGGTAGGGGGTCGCATTACGGATCTCTTACGAGAAATCGAGTACCAACCTCAAAACACCACCCACTTTGAACCTCGACATATTCAATATGTCCCAGTACGCAACGAAGTGGTAGAAATCGTGGAAACCCAGATGGCCGAAATCAATGGGGATCTGGCCAAGTTTGGTGAAGGACATACCCTCTTGACCCTCCACTTTAAAAGGGAAGTGGTGGTGTGAAGAAGAAGAAGAGAAAATGTCGTTCTACGTGACGTTACCGAGTCATGCCAACCGACGTGAATTTCCCAACAACCAAGCCAATTCCTTCGAGATTCGTTTACCTCAACCGTTACGGTTACAAGGAGGTGGATGGCAAGTGGGTTTGAGTGCCATTTCCTTACCGGATACGCACGTCAATTTGTACGAGTTGGTGCAAAAAGATGGGTACATCCTATCGACGACCTGGGACCAAACCTATCCCAAACCGGGTGGAAAAGACGGGGAAACGGTCGGGCGAAGAGATAGCGCACAAACCCTCATCAATGACATTCAACATTTGGATTGGGTGGTGGATGGGGTGAGTTTCATGAAAGCCGCCATTGCTCACTTGGAACAACGACGCAAGGAAACGGCGATTCAAGGTGGCCGGTTTACCAATGATCAAGGCAAACACAGATACGTCAAGTTTCGTTGGGAAGGCGACGATCTCATCATCGACAACACCAATGTCTGTCATTGCAAAACCGACACGCCAGCCCTGTACATCTACACCAAGTTGGCTGTCAAGATGGGATGGTTACGTAAAATTAGCAGTGGGTTGATTTTGGGACCCAACTTACAACAAGACTTCATGGGGGATCAAATCCCCAACATGACAAAACCCATTGACAACGATTGGAACGATGTGGACGACGATCAACACAACCCGGTCTTTTGGACGGTGCGTTCGTTTTCACCGGATCATTTACGATTGAGTATGAGTTGTGGGTGGCGTTTCACCAACTTGAATGTGGCGTTTCGTTCAGTGGTGGGAGATCCCTCGCGATCGTTGCACGTGTACTCGGACGTGGCAGGCAGTATGATGGTCGGCAATCGCGTGACCGATTTGTTGCGAGAAATCCATTACAAGCGGGAAGGCAGAGGTACCATGTACTTTGAACCGTTGCACATTCATTACCTACCGCTTCGTAATGAAGTGGTGGAAATCATTCAAATGCAAGTCACCGAAACGTCTGGCACCGAGGATAAGTTGGTCAGGTTTGGCCAAGGCAACACCCTGGTCACCTTGCACTTCAAAAAGGCATAAAAAGGGAAAAAGGGGATGGTCAGTCAAAGATGCCCAAGACAAGAGCACGTCGAAGAAGAAGAAGGCAACGAGGTGGTCTCTTGCCTCTGGCCGCTCTCGCGCCAGCCTTGATGGCCGTGGGGAAAGCCGCCGCGTTGGGAGCGGTGGGTGGTGCAGCGGGTTACGGTGGTAAAAAAGCCATCGAAGCAGCGACCACTCGGAAGAAAAAGAAAGGCCGATGACGGTATAAAAAGACAAACGGGGTGACGTGAAGCATAGACCTTGGTGAAAGAGCAAAGAAGACAACCATGCGAGGGGGAAGTTTGACACGATTTCGGACAGACGAGTGGTATGATCAACATGGCAGTGGGTTGATGAGGGAGGTCATGCGTGGTGGGTTCCAAGGCCTTAAAAGCACGCGAAATCCTTTAAAACTGCCTAGTAATATCAAGAGAGGATTGAATGCAGGGTTAACACGCGGTGTTAAACGCAAAGCCGAACAAGTCATTAAAAAAGAAATCACCAAACAAGCCAAGAAAGCCTTGAATCAGAAGAACGTGAAAGACGCCGTGCGTGTGGCTAGTGCTTTGTTTCCCAAGCAAGTCAAACGTGCGCGAGATATTTTGGGAGTGTAATGGATCCCGTGCATTCACGACCTCGACGGATTCGTAGTAATCGAGGGTTGTCTCAATGGGGAGGACTGTATCCGTTTTGGAAACTCAGGAGAGGACAACGTGGTGGCTGGTTGAGTGCCGAGGTGATGCGAGTCCCCGGGTTTGATTTGAGACAACGTTTAGCACGACGACGCTATAAAAACCCCTCACGACGACGACGGGGTACCACTCGACGACGACGTTAACCATGCCGAATGTGATGTCAAGCGCGACAGCCCCTACCTACTCTGAAGGGGCTGCCCCAGCGCATCCGCGTTCCGAAGGGACCGTCAACTCAGCGTTACGGATTTTCAAGGTGCCACCCACCGACATTAGCATCAATGCCTATCGCATGGTCACCATTCAACCCACCACCACGGGTATCAATCCCATGGAATTCATCATTCCGGGATTGGACGATTTTGTGGATTTGGGACGCAGTTACTTTACCATGGAATTGAGATTGCAAAAGAGTACGAACGATAACTTGAACGCCGCTCAAAAATTGTGGCCCGTCAATAATTTGGCCCATTCCATCATCAAACAAATTGACTTGCAGTTGAATGGCACGTTGATCAGTCCACAATCCGACACTTATCATTACAAAGCTTACCTAGAAACCTTGCTGAATTATGATCGAGAAGATGGCAAGACCGTGTTAGGACCCCAAGGCTGGTTCAATCAAGTGGATTTCCCACCCCAATGGACCGCCACCAACACAGACTATGCCGGACCTGATGCCGCCTATACCGCTCTCAGTGCCAATCACAAAGGAGCCTTGGCTGCCATGGTAGCCGAAACCGCCAAGTATGCTGCAGGTCGTACCCACAGTCTGGTGTTTACCCCCCACTTGGAAGTCTTTCACACCGGCAAATTGTTGGTGCCTGGCATAGAAATCAAGATGAAATTTCATTTCAACAGCCCCAGCCTGTTTTTGAATGGAGTGGCTCTAGCTGGCCGATTGATGGAAGGGGATGTGAAACTACGGTTTCATCTATGTCAACTGCGTTTGAATGACGCCATCTACAGGAGTTTATCTGAAAAAAGACACAATGAAGGCCAAGTGGCTGCTTACCCGACCGTCCGCAGTGAAATCCGGACCTTCAGCATACAAGGCAACCTGGTCCGCTTTGATATCCCTAACCTGTTTCAAAACAGAATACCTGACCGATTGATTGTGGGGTTGTTGGACAGCCGAGCCTTCAATGGAGATGTGACCCGAGATCCTTTCTGTTTCCAGAAATTTGGTCTGAGTTCCATTCGACAGATTGTCAAAGGAGAAGAATACCCTTATGAAACCCTACAGTTAGTGCACAACAATGGCACCCGAGATAATCTAGGCTACTTCCGTTTTCTGCAAGCCAGTGGTGCCTGGTGTAAAAAGAAAGGCAATATGGTAGAACTACTGGATTGGGGCCAAGCTAAAAATTGTACCTTGTACATGTTTGACAATGTGGCCAATGGATGTGCTGACAGTCAAAACCTCAACCCCAAGCAAAGTGGAGATTTACAACTGGTCTTAGAATTTGGAGCCGCCCCCAATACCAATATAACCGTACTCGTGTATGGTGAATTTGAGAACTTGCTGGAGATTGACCGCAACGGAGCCGAGTTGTATAACATTTACCAGCACTGAAGAAGATGGAACATGTGGCCTTGAATAATGTGCAATTGGATTATTTAGCCCGCGACGACCCCCAATTGAACCCTGTCTTTTACGGGACGGTGGCCTGTGATCGTTTACCCAAGAGTCCTGTCAAGACCCAACCCCAAGGGTACATTGTGAATACGGACCCACACGATCAACCGGGACAACATTGGTTAGCGGTGTGGACGGATGGAAAGGTGTGTGAAGTCCTGGACAGTTATGCCTTGCCCATGGACACGTACGTGCAAGCTACCCCGTTACGAGATTGGATTGTCCAACATTGGAAGTATGTGGTGACCAATGGCAAGTCCCTCCAAGCCATTTCAAGCAAGAGTTGTGGTGATTACGCCTTGTTGTATTTGAAAGCCAAAGCCCGTGGACGGACCTTGCAAGAGTTTTTAAATGAGTTTTCTGATCATGATTATGTGAGCAATGACTATCAAGCCGGTCAACGCCTTCAACAATTGATTGTAGGCCAAGAAGCCAGATGGTATCAACTGTGTTGTCATCCGTATCATCAATGTAATGGTTAAATAAAATATGTTGGAAAAAAGTGGTGTTGGGGTCGTAGCTCAGTCGGTAGAGCCTTAGTCGTGCGTGGGTTCGAGTCCCACCGACTCCCATAAAAAGGTGCCTTTTTTTTTCTAAGGGTATTTGGTCATCATGCAAACGGGGAAACCGTTTCGTTTTCATACTCCTTCCTCTATCTTGGTGGTGGGTCCTTCGGGATGTGGCAAAACCGTGTTTACGGAAAAACTCTTGGTAGACAACCCGGATTTGTTTGAAACCCCACCGACCCAAGTGCATTATTGTTATGGGGCCTGGCAAGATCGATTTCAAGGCATGCAAGATCATGGGGTGGTGTTTCACGAAGGGATTCCCGATCATGAGGCCTTAGTGCAATGGTTTCCTCAAGGACATGGGGTCCTGGTCTTGGATGATTTAATGGATGAAGGGAGTCACGATAAACGCGTATTGGATTTATTCACCAAACATTCACATCATCAAGGGGTGACCGTACTGTACTTGTGCCAAGACATGTTTCCCGTGGGTCGCTATGCTAAAAGTATATCCCGCAATGCCCATTACATTGTGGCGTTCAAGAACCCCCGAGATCAATTAGGGGTACGCAATGTCATGCTTCAATCGTTTCCGACCACTTGGAAAGACACGTTGGAGACGTTTCATCAAGCCACCACACGACCGTATGGCTATTTGGTATTGGATTTACACCCCGCCTCGTCCGATCAACAACGTTTGTTGAGTCACCTGTTAAAAGACGAAGGATGGACTCGCACCTATCAAAAACGACTATAAAGGGAGCCCATTTGAACAGGTAAAAAGAGAGAGCAACCATGGCCGATGATGATGACCGTCAACCTCCGCAATCGTACGATACCGTGTCCCCTGCGGGGGTGGGGGCATCCAGCGGTAATCAAATGTCCCCAGGGACCCTGCAACAACTGTATTTCACGGGAGACGAAGGCCTTGTCGACGTGGCCATGGAGGAAATGCACCCCGAGGTCCTCAGTGAGTTTTTGAGAAGTCTCCCCTCCCCCAGGACAGTCGCCGCCTGGCCCGATCTGGATGGTGCACCCCCTGCACAGGCCTCTTCCCCCGCAGGGGTAGGAAGTCCAGGAAGTCAAGCCTTCCGTAGCATACAGACCAGCCCGCCGTCTTCCGTGGACAGTCCACTTACTTGGGGAAGCGCACGCGTGTCGCCCGATCCACGAAGAAGAAGAACAGCGGCGGGTGCTCGAACAGCAGCGGGTGCTGGGGGTAGTGGTGATGGACGTGGGGGACGTCGTGGTCCTAGGACTAGAGGTGGCGGACGTGGTGGTGCTGGTGGAGGTGGTGCTGGTGCTGGTGGTGCTGGTGGAGGTGGTGGTGGTGGTGCTGGTGGAGGTGGTGGTGGTGGTGCTGGTGGTGGAGGTGGTGCTGGTGGTGCTGGTGGCGGAGGAGGAGGAGGAGGAGGAGGTGGAGGAGGTGGAGGAGGTGGAGGAGGTGGAGGAGGTGGTGGTCGTCGTGGTGGACGACGTGGTGGACGACGTGGGCGACGACGACGACTTTTCCCCGGTTCACCTTCGACACCTGCCTCTAATCCAGCCACCCCTCGAGGATCTTGGACGTCTGGGAGTCCACCCCCTCGTACCTTGCGTCAAGCGGATTTACAACGACGTTTACGGATGATGTTACAAGATCAAGAACAATTAGCCCAAGGACGTGAAATTGCTAATGTCACCATGACCAATAGCATTGTGACCAGTTATAAACAGGGAGGAGCACCCAGCGTACAAACCTCGTCGTCCCAGGTTTCGCCGTAAAGATGAAAACCGTCGTGTCGTTATTGAATGGATCGAAACAGCATGGTAATCAATTCCCCCTAGAATTATTACAACGGATGGATTCCTTGTATGCGTTTTACCATCAACAATGGTGGTGTTATCGAAAAATGTTGAATCATTACAAGTGGATGAATGCCTTGTTCAATGGCATGGCATTACTCCTGATGGCCGCCGGCATGATTGCGGGTCCGCTTTTGGAAAACAGTACGTTGGTAGACTGTTTGGCGGCAGTGGGCACCGTGGTCAAAGGATGGAATGATTTTAAACAATACCGATTTAAAGTGACCATGAGTCGATTTGCGTTTACCACCTATGCCAAAGCCTTGACCGAATTGAAAACCCATGTGCGGGGTGTTCCCTTAGAGGATCTGGAACGATTTTTAATCAAGATGCAAACCTTGGATGATACCATTGTGGATTTCACCCCTCCGTTACCCAAACGATGTGTGCAAGATTACCACCGTCATTTTGTGTACCAACCCGTGGAAGCCCTATGCTATGTAGACGGATGTCCTCGTCCCTTGAGACCCAAAGATTATTGGATCAATAAAAAGCCACTCCCTCCCAGTCCCACACTCTTAGAACCATGGCCGTCCAACGACGACGACGACGACGCAGAAAAAGGAAACAAAGAGGAGGGGCTTTAATTCGTCGCAAACCCCGTTTGGTGGATAAAATTGCTCATGGCATGAGTATGTTTCTATCAGGGCCAGCGCCTGGGTTTGGACTCGCTTTAGGCAAATTAGGCGGTCAAGCCTTGAAAGGCATTACCGATAATGTACAACATTACCGACAACGAGGTGGGGGTTGGTGGCAAGATTTCAAACGCAATACCCGTCAAGGCTATAAAGAGTCGCGGGATGCCATCAAACAAAACAAAGCCCTTCAACGTCTGTTGACGAGCCGTCCATGGTATCCTTGAGAAGAAGACGACGACGACGTCGTCAACGAGGAGGGTTTTTAAATCTATTGGTCCCCGCCATGGTGGGATTGGGGAAAGCCGTGGCCTTGGAAACGGATAAACGTATAAAACGCACGATCCAAAAAGCCAACCAACGGTATCGTCGTCGTCACCGATAAAGGATGCAACGTCTTCGACGTCAATTACCGTTTTTACGGTCCATGTTACAAGAAGCCAATGGTTCCAAACGTCAAGAGTTGTTACAACATGCCAATGCCGATCAAATCAATGCTGTGAGTGAATTGGTCTTGAACTTTTTAAAAAACAAGATTCCTGTCACCCCACCCATGCTGGCTAAACTTCAACCCCTTTAAAAAGGTACTACGTGATTTGGGACGTCGTCGACATTCCGTCAAAAAACGTCGTCAGTGGTTAATCCGACAAAAAGGACGCGGGTTGTTTCAAGGACTTCACGAGGTGTTATGTAAATGTGTTCGTTAACGTATCAAGACATGGAAGCATAAATATCACCTGTTGTGACAGCTGTCGTGCATTGGAAGACCATGGACGAGGTCTACATGATTCCCCAAAAGGACTTGGAACAACTCATTCAATATTACAAAGGAGAACTCACCGAAAATGCCTTGTTGAACAAAGCCGCGACGCTCGCCGCCCAAAAACATGTGTTATTAGCCAACCCTCAATTACCCCCAGCCTTGGTCAATGCTCAAACCAAACCGTTGAGTCAAGAATTAATCAAGTTAACCAAACGCATTCGTCAATTTCCCGGAGGTGTGGGAGTGGGTGCACCGCGTGCCCCACCAGGGAAAGACGAAGGCGAGGAAGACGCCGGGGATTTGGTGACGGGACCCGTGGAACAATGGTTGAAGCGCATGATAAAAGGAGGTCCGTCGGCTCCCAAACCCACCATTACCCCTGCTACCAGGGAAGGCACGAGAGAACAGAGACCTTCTACCAGTCGAGGAGAAGAGAGACCTTCTACCAGTCGAGGGGATACCCGGACGCGTTTACAAGTCATTCGAGAACAGCGCAAGGCCTTGGAAAAAAAGTTAGCTGAGAATGGTAAAGGCAAAGGCAAAGGCAAAGGCGTCTCCCGTGAAGTGCAACGATTGAAACCTTTACCCGGTTGGGAAGATTGGACCAAAACCAAACAGCCCCGACGGAGACGTTTGCAGTACGACAGTGAATAAACATGCCCACCAAGAGGAGAAGGGGTATTAAACGGAAACGCCCCCAACGAGGAGGGGCCTTGGATGTACAAAAATGGATTGCGAAAACCGGCAAAGAATTTCATTGGCCCGGTTATCAATACATGGGCCCTGGCACCCATTTGGCCAAACGTCTGAAACGTGGGGATCCCGGGATCAATCGCTTGGACCAAATTGCTAAGCAACACGACATTGATTACAGCCGTGCCAAGAATTTGCAAGATAAATGGAAAGCCGATACCAAGATGATCCAAGCCATTGATCGATTACCCGGCAAGAAAAACAAGACGGAACGGGTGGTCAAGAAAATCATGCAAGCCAAGAAACGTTTGAAATTGTAAACATTTAATGAACACATCCACATGTTAAAATAAAAACAATGAAAAATGCCACATGGGTTGGTTCTGCCGTCTGAAATAGGGAATACAATACGAGCATGAAGGTATCCAACTGGAATACGACAAGATCCACATGTTGTACTCCAGTTGGATACCTAAAAGGGTTACGCACCCTATCTAAAATGTTCTCCAAAATACTCAGATATAATGTTCAAGTCACTAAATCATACATCAAATCCACGCCCTCGTCGGATGACATGTTATGAACGAGGTCTTCAGGGGACAGCAATGCCTCCACATCAAAGTCCTCCACATCGTTCATGACCTGCTGCCAATCATCGGGTGACATGTCTTTCAATAAGTCCTGCAACAACAACGAAAGGTTCTCCCAATCAGGGGGTTCCACTACTTGCACGCTCCCCGAATCCAAATCAATGAGAGTATGAGAGTCCGCGAGCGGTACGTTTGTATTCACAGATTCCAGTGAGTCACAAAAGGCTTTCACATACGTCGCCACAGGAACGGATTTCAAATAATCCGTAAGGGGGATGGTCAGTTTCAAAGGTCCTAAAGCCTTCAATTTCTCTCGAGTTCTCTTTTTTTCATTGTTCGCCACATGCTTTTGGTACCGTTCCCGACGCTTTTTATTGTAACGCTTTTGGGTCTCCGCCACACGCTCTGGATGTCTTTCCCGGTAACGCCTTTGGGCCTCCGCCACACGCTCTGGATGTCTTTCCCGGTAACGCCTTTGGGCCTCCGCCACGCGGGCTCGATGGCTTTCCCGGTAGCGCTTATGGGACTCCGCCACACGGTCTGCATGCCTTTCCTGATAGCGCTTTCTGTTCTCCGCCTTGCGGGTTAGGCGGCTTTCCCGGTAGATCCTTTGGGTCTCCGTTAGGAACTCTCGATGTCTTTCTCAGTACTTTTTTTTGTAGGCGGCCACTTTCTCTGGGTGTTCGGTCCGGTACCGTGCAGATTTGGCCATGTCGCGTGCTCGTTTAGCCCTGAGGACTGCCAGCTCGTACTCGTCGTCAGTGTCGTCGTGGGGGTCATAGTCGTCGTCGTCGTCGTTGGTGTAGTCATCGTCGTCGTCGCTTTGGCAGTAGTTCACGGGGGGTCTGTGACGGCGGCTGCGGGGACGGGTCTCTCTTTCGCGGGACATCGGGCGATGGTGGCGGTGCTGCGGGAGGTGTGGCAGGACGTTGAAACTCGTACCGCCAGTAGTTACAACAATAATCTAGCCCCTCGATGAACCAGTCACAGGTCATTTGAGGGTAACACAGCTGATGATAGGAACGCGCCTGTTCTGCTCGGCGTTTCTGCGCCTCTACTTTCTCCGGCTCAAGTTCCTTCAAACGTTCACCAAACTCGACAAAGCTTTCGTCGTTCAATAGCACCTCCCTCTTCACTTTCTCTAAGATCTCTTCCACTTCCAAATCTACTTCAAATTCTTCAAAGGCTTCCAATAGCTTCTCAGGGCCAGAGTCCATTTTGAGATGACTCACCTCGAGGGTCGATCTGTTTTATAGTCTCTCATTCGTTCCCGTGATGCACCATGGATCCCAACTAGAGAGGGGGGAGGGGGGTCCCCCCACCTCGTCCCACCCCTCCCTAGGGCACCCCCTCTCAGGGGGGCACCCTGTTTAGTGATTGGCTCCTTCCCCTCCCACGTGACATTTTGGTTCTCCATAAAAACAGAGCCCCGCTCTCCAGTGAGTTCATCTGATCATGTCCTCTCGCCAAGAGGAGGAGGAAGCGGGGCCCAGTGGCCTCGCTACACATGAGATGATGTCATTGCTTGGACTAGAGATGTCCGATTCAGAGCCAGAAGAAGAGACGACAGCAAATTCCCCTGATGAACCTTTGTTATGCACCGAAGCCATGGCGGACAGTGATGACAATTGTGAAGAGGCGTTGGATCGCTTCGAACGGCAACGTGCCTTTCAAACCCATCTCCTTCAACAAACTGGTGGAGGTTTGGATGCCAATACGGAGGGTGTCTTCGAGTTTGAACTCCAACCCTATGTCGATCGTTTGAGCAACCGTCTGGGAGTACGTGAACGTCATTTCAATACCCAGTTACGCCAAAGAGGTAACTTTATTCCAGGTCAAAACATCACCCAAGCTCTCCAAGAGGGGTTACGTCGCGCGGTGAATCAAGTGTTGACCACCACAACGCCTGCCCTCCACGATCAAGATCGCCTCTACTTTACCATCGCCTCCAACAGACTCCATAATAATTTTCAGGGCTGGGGATTACGTGCAGGAGAATGGCGTCAAGGCGGGGACCGTGTCGAGGCTTTGTTCCAACGTTTAGCACAAGCCTTGAATAGCAATGAACAATTTGAAATGGACGACTCCTTTCAAGTATCCATTACTCAAGTCCATCATGCCCCTCAAGGCACCGGCAAACCCCGTCGTGGCAAACCCGGCCACCCTACCATGCAACTATTGACGAGTCAGAAACGGAGTGTCATCCGCATCCAAAACAGGGATGAACTCTGCTGTGCTAGAGCCCTCGTCACCGCCAAAGCCCGGTTGGACAATCACCCAAAATACAACACCATTCGACAAGGAAGACCTCTGCAGAGAACCCTAGCTCTGGACCTGCATGACGAAGCCAAGGTGCCCCTCGGCCCTTGTGGCTATGATGCCTTGACCCAATTCAGTACCACTCCTTCCCTCACCGGTTACCAGATCCTGTTGGTGGATGCAGACCGTTCTTTTCACATCACGACGTTTGGTCCCCTTCAAGACAAACAATTAATTCTGTTGCACGAGAAAGGCCATTATGATGTCATAACTCGTTTACCCGGATTTTTCGGGTCCAGTTACGTTTGTGCCCATTGTTGGAAACCCTATGACCATGAGGGACGACATCGATGCACCAAACAAAAAGGTCATTGCAGGGCCTGTTGCCAAAAAGAGTGCCCTGATTTCCTAGAGGCTTACCCTCGAGGCCAGAAAGCCACTCAACGTTGCCAACAATGTCATCGGGACTTTTTTGGAGACACCTGTTTCCAAATGCATCTCGTCAAGGACCACGCCGGCAAACCCGTGACCAACCTAGATTCCTCCGTCTGCTTTCGGCGACGTCGCTGTTCTTCCTGTGGCAAGCAGGAAGTTGGATTAGACAAGATTGAAAAACATCAATGTGGGTATATTGATTGCCCCTCCTGTCATGAATATGTGAACGGTGATACCCATCGCTGTTTCATCCAAACAGCCCCCAAACCTCAAGACAAGAAAAGGAAACGGTCTGGAGGACCACGCGCTAAACGTAGGGCGGGTGTGGATGCCACACCCGAGGAGGAGGAGGAGGACAGCAAACCACCCTTGCATGTCTTCTTTGACATTGAAGCCATGCAACCCCAGGAACAACACATCGCTAATCTCGTCGTGGCCGAAACCGAAGACGACGACCATCCCGTGTGTTTCCCTGGCAACCATTGCGTCCGAGATTTCCTGGAATGGTTGGATACCTTGACACTCAACGATACCCGTCAAGTCAATGTCCTGGCCCATAACTTCCAAGGGTACGATGGCTACTTTATCATTCATCAATACTATGGTGACAACCGAATCGTTCAACAGCTCCGGAACGGGTGTAAACTCTTGCAAGTCCAACATGACCGTATCCGCTTCATCGACTCATTGAGTTTCTTCCAGATGCCTCTGTCCGCCTTTCCCAAAACCTTTGGATTGACAGATGCCTGCAAAGGGTACTTCCCCCACAAGTTCAATCATCCAGACCATCAAAACTACGTAGGACCCTTCCCGGCCCTCGATTACTACATGCCCGAAACCATGTCACCCGAAGGCAAGCAAGCCTTGGAAACCTGGCATCAAGACCAACGCGACAAAGTCTTTGACTTCCGCAAAGAACTGCTCGACTACTGCAAATCCGATGTAAAACTCTTGAAAGAAGGATGCTTGACATTCAAACGATTGTTTGAAACGCTGACGGGCTTCAACCCCTTCGACCACATCACCATTGCCTCTGCTTGTAACCGCGATTTACGGATGAATCGCATGATCCCCAACAGCATTGCCAGTGAACCCGTCCGAGGATGGCGCAATCGCATCAACCAATCCCGAGCGGGTCGTGAGTGGTTAACCTGGTGCGATAACCAACGGCGTGAGCAAGTCCTGGAGCAACAGTTGTTCAATCGACCGCATCCCAATCAGTGTTATTTCGTTCAACATGTGGGCAATGGTGGCGAGTATCGCATCCCCGGCACCGACTTCCATGTCGACGGTTTCGATTTCACTACCAACACCGTCTACGAATTTCATGGGTGTTTCTGGCACGGATGTCCTCGCTGTTACCCCATTCGTCACCAAAGCCATCTCCGCCACTATGATCGAACCATGCAAGATGTCTACGAGACCACCCAACAAAGAACCCAACAGTTAAGAGAGCTCGGATACCATGTCATAGAAATGTGGGAATGTGATTGGTCCCGTCTCAAAGACACCTCCCCCGGCATCCGTACGTTTGTGGCTACCCTTCAATTCACAGAACCCTTGAATCCACGCGACGCTTTCTGCGGGGGTCGTACCAATGCCGTGAAACTGTACCATCGCGTGACGCCCGGTCAACAAATACATTACATCGATGTGACCTCCTTGTACCCCTGGGTGAACAAGACCTGTGTTTACCCCAAAGGCCACCCTTCATTTATCTCCAACCCTCAACGCACCGACATCAGCCCCTACTTTGGACTGATCAAATGCAAAATCCTTCCTCCCCGTCACCTCTACCATCCTGTTCTCCCCTACCGTCATGAGGGAAAACTCCTTTTTCCTCTCTGTGCTGTCTGTGTGGAACAAGAGATGCCCAAAAGACCATTAGAGAGATGCGCAGAATGTGTGCACACGGACGAACAGCGAGCCCTGACTGGGACATGGTGTAGTCCAGAATTAAACAAAGCCGTCGAGCTCGGGTACGAAGTCCTGTACATCTATGAGGTCTGGCATTTTGACGAGACGTGTGAAGGACTGTTCCGCGATTACGTCAACACTTGGTTGAAAATCAAGCAAGAAGCCAGTGGGTGGCCCACCGGGGTAGAAAATGAGGAAGCCAAACAAAGGTACATAGAAGAGTACTACCAGCATGAAGGCATCCAATTGGAGTATGACAAAATCGAATACAACCCGGGGCTGCGTACCCTAGCCAAGATGATGCTCAATTCCATGTGGGGCAAGTTTGGACAACGTCTTAACAAGACCCAAGTCGAAACGTTTGATGACCCTCAAGCCTTCCACCGTTTCCTAAATACAAGTACTGTGGAAGTAAAACATGTCTCTGTCATTAACGACGACATGGTGGAAGTGCATTACACCTACCAAGACGAAGACATCCCTGTCTCACCCAACCTCAACATCTTTGTAGCCTGTTTCACTACCTGTTGGGCCCGACTCCGACTCTATGCCGCCTTAGAGAAGCTGGGGGAAAGAGTCCTCTACTACGACACCGACTCCGTCATCTACTACACAGACGAAGGACAAGGCGACCCTACCTTGGGCAATTACCTCGGGGACTTTACGAGTGAATTGGACAAGGAGGATTACATCGTAGAATTTGTCTCAGGTGGTCCCAAAAACTATGGGTACCAAACCCAGAATGGTCACGTGGAGTGCAAGGTGCGGGGTTTCCGCCTCAACTGGGAAGGCAAAACCCAACTCAACTACCACATCATGCGTCAGAATGTCCTGGATGAAATCCAGAAGCCACTCCTCAAACCCCGCCAAACCCAAGTCATCAAGACCTACCAGATCGTGCGCGATCCCAAACACTACCAACTATTCACCTTCCCCGATTACAAACGTTACCAACTGGTCTACGATAAGAGAGTCGTGGATCCACACACCTTTCAAACCTACCCTTATGGATACCAGTGAGAAATGTTGCCCCAACAAGATCATCGAATGTGAACAGTGTGATCGAGAACATTTGGCGCCACCACCACCACCCCCATTCTACAGTTCCTTTGCCATACCTTTAATGAGAAATCAAACATATCAACGTCAACTACAACAATGGATCCGTGACAACAACCAATGGCGAAGAATAACTCGATGTCAAAAACAATGGTGGGGACCCTCTATTGAGCATTAACGAATTGTCGTCTGTTAAAAGGAACACTCATCAAAAGGAACTCAAAGGAACACTCACATCAAAGAGGAACTCAAAGTCATCATGGAACCCTTATTTTTTTTCTCACTTATTGTGAAAAAAGTATGACAATAAATTATTTGGTTTTTTTTATTTTCTTGGTTTTTTTCAGTCAAGGACCACCCCCGTTGCTCCAATTGGACTTTGGACTTTGAGCCCGCGTTTTCTCAGCGGTTTTGCTTCCTCCTGAGCCCACGATCGATTTTTCAGACTGCTCAGCGGTTTCCCATTCAAAAACACGTCACTTCCGGTTGCATGAGCCCGCGATCCCTTTTTCCCACTGGTCAGCGGTTTCCCATCCCACTTCCGGTCATGACGTCACTCGACCAATCAGAAGCCACCATTTGTGCCATACGGGCGCACATTACTACTCACTCCTTTCGATGATTTCAGGTACTTCTGAATAAATTAGCATCCATACAGAAAAATAATTCTCCTACTTTCGCAAAATGGACAAGCATCATCACACCCAAATGAAAAATCGTGTGGGACCTGGGTTGAGATAACGAGAAACCAAAACAACTTTGCAGCAAAGTACTTGTGTATGTCGTGTTTATCAGAACGAATTCCTTACGATACTAGAAATAGATTCTCATCTTCGAGATGTAAGATGTCAGCGGTGAGAATCACTTGTAAGCTAGGGCTACAAGATGTGACGTCATAAGTTGCGTGAGGTCAAGCTATCGTTCAAGCCATCGTTCTTCACCTTTATTCGGTGAAAAACTTAACACAAAAAAGCACAAAGTGTTTAACCATATCATTATTATTATTCATGACTATTATGAAAAATGTTCAGTTTTCACTGTCATTTGGTAAATCCTAATTTTTATGTAAAATCCAAGGTGGCGGCCATCTTGGTCACCATTTTGGCTGACGTCACAGGTTACCTGCAGCGGAACAGACCGCCATCGGTGATAAATGAAGCTAGCGTAGCGGAACATTTCATTGACTTTTTTCTCTTTTTCTCTTTTTTGTTTCTGTGGCAGATATTTGCTACAGACGAAGCTGAAGACGTTAAGCCTTGAGTCCTTCACTGGATTCAGTGATCATCATTCTCGAATGTAACGTTTCTATACTTAACAAGTAGCTAGCGGTTTCCATTTTCACGTACTGTTATAGACAAAGCCTTTTGCCGCCATAACTGCATGGTCAAGACAGAGTAAGAAAGGAGGAGAGTGATTTCGCATTTGTTTTTTTCGCCATGCTTTGGCGTCATAACGTTGTGTATAAGAGTAAATACAATGGCTAACTATCGGGGATTGCTTAAGAACAATTAACAGCCTATTTTATAGTCTTGTAATTGAACTTGAAAGAACCATAGAACCATTGAAAATCATTGAAAGACCACAAACTAGAGCATAAAATAGAACACGAAGAAAATTTGGAAAGAAACATTTTATTTCATTTTTTCATAAGGATCTTTTCCTCTGTTCACAGTGATAAAGTTTTAACGTAAAATTCAAACCTTCTCAGTCCTCTTTCAACTGCTAATTTCAGTCTAAGAAATCTCTCCTACTTCTGATCCAAAATCTTAAGACGTCACGAAGGTAAATATTTCTCGCGTAGCGACCATAACTTGTCATTAGAAGCGGTGATAAAAATATTGAGTCTATTACAAGGTGACGGTAAAATGCAAATTTTACGTTCGGCAACAAACCCATGCCATAAAGGCCATGACGAGGCTTCTTCTGGGCGATTGGTACGACAACGTAGAGAACATGTCTGTGAGTCAACGGGTAATAATTTCGGATGGTGACTGTGACAACGATACAGAATTGGAGGGGCTCATCGAACACCGAAATGCCAATACAAGATCGGCGAGGCAGATAAAAGCATCAGCGAGACTTGATCTCTGATGAGCAAAGACAGAAAAATACGAACACACTGCTATCTCGGAGACAAACCTCCACTGTGCTGGAATCTCTCGGAATAAGACAGGAAACGTGCGATTCGAAACAAGGTTGGGTTTATTGACCGGGACTCTCACTAGTACACCTGCAAGCGGTCAACCTCATAGCCTGATGAAGACTAGCAGTGAGCAGTCCAAACGTTGTGATCAACATTTCAGGTGACTACATCGTCAGACAAAAGACAAATTCCCTATCAAACGTGAGTTCATTACGCCAATTACATCAATAGAAGTCGTCGCACTATCTTATCCCTTACGTCATAAATAAGGACTTCTGAAATAGTTTTGTATTCAAGAATGTGCAAAATGGAACTGACGACCCTAAAATACTGAGCACTGTCTCCAAGAGTCAACAATTGCCGTAAACATTGAAGTCATATTCGTGGACGGAATAATAAATATAAAATTTAACCGTTACCGTCCGATGACCGAAAACTTTACCGTCAACTGTCAAAAAAGCGAATTTTTTTTACCGTGAGCCGTCTGATAACTGTGTACGGAGAACTAATGAGAAAGCTAGAAATTTAATACAGACCAAGAGGGAGAGTTATTAAATTACAGCTGTTCACTATTCACTCTTGTTTAATGCGAAGGAACCTTCTCTGGGGGAAGCTCGCTTGCTTCAATGAGTTTTCACTATATCAGTCCTTTCACTTTCTTTTTAAGTTTAATTCGTGTTCAACTTCGCAGTTCTATAATAATCCAAATCTTTCCTGGACTTTTATAAGGACTTAGCTAGATACATAATTAATCAAACAAGTTGCCAATCATGAAGGAGTAAATGATGTACGCGCTTGCGCACAAGACCAAAGTGAACAAGAGTTGGGATTTGGGTGTGACTAGAGAAAGATTTGTTTCTTGAAATTCCCACTAAGAAAAACTCATATTCGACCAAAATAAATGTCCAGAGTTGATAAGGATTTTACAACGTTGATATTAAACTACTAAGTAAAATTATAGTTAAGTAGAGGTACTACTTAGAGAAACGCTAAATAACAAAACTAAAATAATGCCACATTAAAGTTTAACGTGCCAGGCAACGTTTACCAAAATCTGCTCATTTATGATCAATTCAAGAGACTCTAGCACCTATATTGTTTACAAGGTTGAAGCTAGGAAAGTAGTCAAAAACAATACATTCTGGATTCTTAGATTGAATTACAGAAATACAAAAGCAAAAGAGAATATCGTTATCAACTACTTTTTAAGTTTTCACTATTCCAGGAAGAAACTCAGCACACACTAAGAAAAATCTCAAAAATTATAAAGAATTAATTAAAAAGTGCTGGTGCCCAAACCAATCGTCCAATCACAAATAAGGAACCCTAACTTAAGTAAGTGGCAAACCGTATAACCTGCGATCAGGCTCTATTTTCGTTTCGCTCGGTGAAACATTCCGGCGGGAAGGGCGAAACGAAAAATAGAGCCTGATACAATTCTTCTACGGAACGTCTGCCGCCCACTTTTTGGATTGATTGACATTCAACAAAACGGCCAATCAAAATTTGTTTTGCTTGCACGCTCCTCGGTATGCAAATTTCCCATATGTGTATGTAATGGCATTCGCAAAAAGTCCTCAAATGTCGGCAAAAATAAGAAAATCACAGGCTACGATAAATCTTAGCACTAGCGTTCAAATTTACAACTTGAAGGTACGCACTCCGGTATTGTACATAGTTGCTCTGTCTGAGCTGAAACTGAATGAAAATTCAGAACACGACGAGGTTGTCATGTACCAAAATATGCTGCATGTTTGAATCCTTTTCTCATTTCAGGTGGGATCCGGAAATATTCTCTACGCATTTGTCACCGATTTTCTGCGTAAAATACCTTGGGAAACTAAGAGAAATACCTTCAGTTTTACTCTTTAGAAAAAAGACATCAATAAAACCATTTATAAACAAACGAGTGTTTTGTAATTTAATTTAGTTCCAGAAGTGATAAATATTTGACATTACCAGCGAATTTCATCTCTAAACAGCAGCGAATTTTAAAACGAAGAACATTTATTAGGGGTATAGAATGGTAAAATCCGAGACTCGCCGAGACGCCGAGACCCAATTTTTAAAATGCGAGCCCGAGACTTCCGTCTGTTTGTAAAATCCGAGTCCGAGACTGGGTCCTCCGAAAATACGAGCCCGAGACACGCTGAATCAAAAATCCGAGCTCGATAATCTGATAGAAAGCAATAAAAGCGGCTATCACGCGCTTGCAGGCTTTCGGAACTCACAGAAGCTCGAACCTGGTGTTTTATTAAAGTTATTAACTTATAGTAAAGCGAAGTACCCAACCGGTCGCAATTATTGGATAACGTACCACTACTTATTAGCCAGGCTAGTTACTTATAAACTAATGATTCGATTGTCTGGTCTAGTCTGTCTGGTCTGTTTCTTATAACTCCGGTGGGAAACATAAAGAAAGCTTAGGAAGTTTGGTACTCTGCTTTTGTGGTCTTTTTGTGAAAGAGAGGGCGAGCTTCGGTCCAAGGAACACGCGAGGGGGGTATAATGGAAGAAGAAAGCGGTGCGGAGTCAAAGCGGCGAAAGCACAAATACGGTGAGTAAATCTATTGTAGCTTTACTGCAGTGTAATTATAGCCGCTAGCTTTTCTGGTTTTATTATTCAATTATTGATGGTTATTTTAGGTGTTGCAATATTGGTCACATCGTTTTTCTGTTTGTATATTAAAATGATCCATAAATTGGAAGGTTGGAAAGCTATGAACAAAACTAAAGTCAACTAATTAAGAGAATACCTGGTCTAACACTCAACAGGAAATTTGGCGACAAGCCACAGGAATAGAGAGGAATGTTACACATTGATGTTAGTTTAGCGTTTGCACTAAAAAAGTTCCAAGTTTACTCTGTTTGTTACCATCATGTACTCGAAGATTGTGATTGCATGAGTCTTATATATGAAACAATAAATGGCTAGCTATACAGTTATACCTTTATGACCTTTTATAGCTTTATACTGTGTGGCTCAATGATCTGTGAAAAGAGCAACATGCACACGTGGAACTGTGCGAGTGAAGCTGTAAATAAATGACATCTCCGGAAATGATGCTGCGCCGCAAATGATGCCATTGAAAATCAGGAATCACGTGGGGTTTTATCATTCAAAGAGAACAAAGTGAATAATTGTGTAATCATATGAAGTGTTTTAGAGGACCTACAACGCTGACAAAGTTCAGGATCTGAAATGGATGATTTGGCGTATTCTTGGGAGTATAGTAAGTTTGACACTAGCATATAAGGTTATAAGCTCTAGCCTACAAAGCAGGCGTTTATTTAAGACCTGTTATACAGGCTAATACGGTAATCTCTTAGTACTTACGTAAAGCTAAATATAAGCGGGAGGGGGTGGTATAAGCGTTGGCAAATATCATGCGAAACAAAATTGGCGGGAAAATAACTTACTAAACCTGAGGGAAAGGTGTATAACCTCAAAAAGCTAGACAGCAGTAAAGAATAATTTGACTATGTTCTACTTGGCCTAAAAAATTATAGACGAGGATAGCACTGATGTAAGCACAGATGATGAAACTGTTAATAGGAAATCGAAGAAAAAACGTCACGGAAAGAGCAGCGTGCAGAGGGTAAGTTTAATTGCGCGTGAATGTAGACGTAATCATTCTACCCCGCATAGAAAGCTTTATTAATAAAAGAATACGAATACTTTTTGCTGCTTTAAAATGGCACAGTGGAACCCACTAAAGCGCGTCGCTTTAGTGCCCGTATCATTCGTTCTTAACTAAGGAGAAGCTCAACTCTCGGTCAACACATCCAATTATTTGCTCTAAAGCACATGTTCATTTTGAAACGTGCACAACTCGGCTCAATAGTCTCAATGTAATCTATTTTAAAAAAATGAAAACGGATAGAAAAATAAAAACGTACCGTGTGAAGATAACCAGTGTGCATAAAGCCACTTAACTTTGTATATTAGCGTGTCACTTGAGTCAGAGAGAAGTGTGCGTATTAACCGGCAAATACTGTATTTCAAGTTAAGTCACTCAATATTTTGCACAAAAGCCTTACAAATTCTTTCTCAAAAGCGTGTATTAAAAAGAAATGAATTCGTTGGCTACAGGAAAGGGAAAAAGAAAGACCAAAAGAAATGGAAAAAAGAAAAAGACAGTAAAACATGCCAGAGTCAGCGAGAGTAGCGAGACGTCTCATGACGTCTCATGGCCTGCGTGGCTTGGTTAGGAAAGAGAAATCTGTACAGGAGGAAGCCATGAGAAGTGACATGTGGTCTTATTTGGATGATGATTCTCACGTTGAAGCGATGAATTATATCATCATTGCCTGGCTCTGGTTTGCGACAAAGGTACCGCAAACACCAAAAAGATTGCCTGGTTCCCACAAGGAAAACTGATAAAGGCCGCACTCTTCGACTCCCTCACAGATTCCGGGAGTAAAACAATGAACATTTGCAACTTTTTACCCGTTCAAGTGACATAAGACTATCTAATCAAGAGGGATAACCCTCTGGTAATGAATTTGAAATACCTTCAACGCACATAACCTACGGTCAGCGTCGGTACTACAGCGGACGTATGAAGAAATAGGTCCTAACAGTAAAAAGATTCCGCAATCTCAACCAGGTAACGTGCTATATGTGGTCACACATTTATAAACAGTCGACTAGCTATACAGACTAAGCAGTCACCTTCGTGACTACATCTCCGGCGTGAGACAAACGATATACAGCCAAAGTGGAACAAAGTGTGTTATCTAAGGCTGTAAAACAAAAGGGGGGGGACTTGTGACTTACTAAGTACGTACTATGCTATCGTGCTTTCACATAAATGTTTCCATGACATGAAGCAGCTGTAGGTGCCTGTACTGTTACTAGAAAGATGGCAGTCGCACACTTAAAATTAAAGTGTAGGATTACACAAGAAAATAGTGTAAAATTTTTGCCAGCCCCGGCAGCCTTTTTTGGGGGTGTATTTTTACATACAGTGGAGCGGTGTAGTTTAACACTAGAACGGATGGTATTGTTACACTCATAATAGTGTAAAACGAGTGTTTTACAATTCTGCCATGTATAAAATTACACATTAAATCAGTGTAATGGAATCAAAACAGTGCGTAATATTACACCAGATGATGGTGTAGTTACCTTGCCAGCCCCGGTAGCCTTTTTTTGGCGAGTAATTTGACACAAATTTACAAAGGTAAAATTACACTTAAAGTAGTTATAATTTTGCCCCCCAAAAAAGTGTAGTGAAGGATATTTACAACTATATCCCACGTAACATTACACAAGCACCTTGTAACCTGCATCGTCAGCCATGACTTGTGTGAAGAGGCAATGACTCACACAGTTAAATAGTTTCTTTGCAAATTACTTGCAATTTTTTAATGGAAGAGTAAGCAGCCAGTTATTTTTTTACATGCAAAAATATGCAAAGAAACACGCTCATTACTGAAAACCTCCGTCTAAAACTTGCGCGAACTTCGCAAGCAATTTTTAAAATGTTCAACTTAGCAGTAAGAAGGACTTCATATAACATTAACGGTCAATTCGCTTACAGTTACTGTTTTTTAACTTTGCCCAAAATAAATTGTAATGAAGAATGTATTAATTAACTTTGTGTCATGCATTACTCAACAACGATGAGAAACCATAAAAGAAATTTCGTTCCGCAACTACAAATTGAACCAGGAGATTTCATTAGTTTGCTCCTATGTTATATTGCCTTATTGCTTAGTGGTGAAAACAATGAGTGTTGAAGTTCTAGAATGTCGGTGACCACTGGACAACTTGAAACTGTCAGAAGTCGTGTTGTATTCACATGTACTTTAGATAACTTTTATTTTTTGAATTCTTAACTTTCGCTTTGTTCCACACTGTCAAATATTTTATCTTTGCTTTCTTCAGAATTTCATTTTCTGATTTGAGAACATCAATTAATCCGTTTAAGTGAGAGATTTTGTTTCTCTTTGATTGCTTCTATGCAAAGCCATTACTTGTTTACTTAATTTTCCTTCTGTTTCTTGCAATCCACTGACATCACCTGCTTTGTAAGGACCTAACAGAAGTGACACAATAGAAATTGCACAGAAATCATGTTGACTTTCTTATCAAACCAAAACACAACTAATACGTTGTGAACTTGATACCTGGGTAGAGCCTCGACTAAAAACTAACTCTAAACATGTTTTGTTCCAACCATGACCCCCAGTACACTTTATACCAAGTATAATGTTTGACATAATTTCTACTATAAAATAACTCTAAACATGTTTTGTTTCAGCCATGACCCCCAGTAACAGGTGGGCGAAACCACCTGACTGGGTCGTTAGTCAAAGGCGGGCATTACCACCTTACATAACTGCCTGGCCGGTGGAACAGGGCCATAACTGAAGCTAAACACAGCTAAGAGTTTGTAAACTTTATACCAAGGCTAATAATTGACATAATTTCAACTATAAAATAACTCTAAACATGTTTTGTTCCAACCATGACCCCCAGTAACAGGCGGGCAAAACCACCTGACTGGGTCGTTAGTCAAAGGCGGGCATTACCACCTTACATAACTGCCTGGCCGGTGGACCAGGGCCATAACTGAAACTAAACACAGCTAAGAGTTTGTAAACTTTATACCAAGGCTAATAATTGACATAATTTCAACTATAAATTAACTCTAAACATGTTTTGTTCCAACCATGACCCCCACTAACAGGCGGGCAAAACCACCTGACTGGGTCGTTAGTCAAAGGCGGGCATTACCACCTTACATAACTGCCTGGCCGGTGGACCAGGGCCATAACTGAAACTAAACACAGCTAAGAGTTTGTAAACTTTATACCAAGGCTAATAATTGACATAATTTCAACTATAAAATAACTCTTAACATGTTTTGTTCCATCCATGACCCCCAGTAACAGGCGGGCAAAACCACCTGACTGGGTCGTTAGTCAAAGGCGGGCATTACCACCTTACATAACTGCCTGGCCGGTGGACCAGGGCCATAACTGAAACTAAACACAGCTAAGAGTTTGTAAACTTTATACCAAGGCTAATAATTGACATAATTTCAACTATAGAATAACTCTAAACATGTTTTGTTTCAGCCATGACCCCCAGTAACAGGTGGGCGAAACCACCTGACTGGGTCGTTAGTCAAAGGCGGGCATGACCACCTTACATAACTGCCTGGCCGGTGGACCAGGGCCATAACTGAAACTAAACACAGCTTAGAGTTTGTACACTTTATACCAAGGCTAATGTTTGACACAATTTCTACTATAAAATAACTCTAAACATGTTTTGTTTCAGCCATGACCCCCAGTAACAGGCGGGCAAAACCACCTGACTGGGTCGTTAGTCAAAGGCGGGCATAATCACCTTACATAACTGCCTGGCCGATGGACCAGGGTCATAATTGAAACAAAACACAGCTAAGAGTTTGTAAACTTTATACCAAGGCTAACGTTTAACATAATTTCAACTATAGGAAATAACTCTAAACATGTTTTGTTCCAGCCGTGACCCCCAATAACAGACAGGCAAAACCACCTGACTGGGTCGTTAGTCAAACGTGTGTATCACCACCTCACATAACTGCCTGGCCAGTGGGGCAGGGGCATGATTGAAACAAAGCACCGCTTAGACTTCTGTAAACTTGATATGGAGGTCACGACGTTCCCTTACATTTCATTACTGTCACACTGCTTCCTTGAAGGGAGAAGGGATTGTTTAATTTCATGCATGTCTACCGAATTCCACTGCATAAACACTCCATTAAAACATGCGGTTAATTTAGCTAGTTCCAGTTTTCCCCCTGTCAGCACGTGATCCATATCTACTTACATGTTTGAGTCTCTCCCTGAGCAACTGATTTATTTTCCTGATAATTTTCAGCCAGTGTCCAACATTGGAATCAATTGTGCTGCTAACTCACTTCCTCCCTTTTCTATTAAGCCAAGCAACGCGTTCCCATCAATATCCATTCCTGAAAGCGAAATATTTCTGTTAAGTGTCACGTGATTTTTTGGCGGTAAAATGTGCTCGCCTCGCCAACGTGCACTCATATCATACCCGAGGACAAAATGATGTAAAATAATTACATAAAAAGGGTGTTTTTCGCGACTACTCGCATGTCGGTCCTTTCGGGGTCAATTGTTCTTCTTTACACGCAATTTAAGTTAATTGGATAAGTTCACGCAATTCACGAATTCAAAGCTCATAAACATAAGGAAAGCAGTCGCCGCCATGTTTTCCTTTCCAAACGACGCTATTCAGCAAGAAGAACTACTTCAAATATGAGTAACTATGATCTATGAAACTAAAGCCTAGAGAAAACCCCGATTAGTTTTTCATACCAAAGCACTCGTGACGAGCACATATAGTACAAAGCAACTTCATTACGAATTATACTCACCCGAAAAAACACTGGCATATTCGTTATATGTTTTCCCCAATTCGTGCACATCATCTGCTGTCCATTGCTCCACATTCGTCTAGTCCACGGCGAGTTTTTGAGTTTAGAAAAAAATATGTAAAATCACGGAGGTTTAACTTAACGACCTTCTTCGCTGACTGACGGAAAAGAAAGAGGCATACTTCTAGAGCACTGAACAAAGTTGTCAATTCTCGTCATCAGCAATGAGCATCATGATTGGAGAAAAATTTCCACCCTGTCAATTGAGCTTCCGATCCCGGTAACCGATTAGAGACAGTGTTCGTGTACTGATCGGCAAACAGTAGATCTGCGGCAATAATGTAGACTCTTTGAAATGCAAAATTCATGAAGCTTCGCTTAATAAGAACAGAAAAGACTTAATTCGAACGTGAGGTGCGAATTGAAAGTACGAAAGCATAAACGGACCGGAGCAGTGATAGGATACAAAGAGTCTTACAGATCAAACAAATGTCGTTTGAGTAACCGGGATTACGTGATATATCTGTAGAGGAAATACCTGAGTCGCTGTTTATCAAGTTTCTTTTCCGGTCAGCATTAAAACATAATGACACTCATTGCATGTTCGTGTACTGCTCGAAAAATAGCTTATATTAGCTTGTATTACTGTAAAACTGCAGCGTTTACTATACGTAGTCTCTTTACGTTAAACAGAAAGAACGTAATTAAAATTTCAATATCCGAGTGTCAAAGCAGAAATTGAGAAGTGATAAGAAACAAAGGGTCTTCGCATCGAAATGTAAACGTGCTGCGGTTAACCGCGGTAATTAGAACAGAAAATGGAGTCACTGTTGCTTTAATCCACATGAAAATGATCTCTCGTGTATCTTCACTAAAATCATGTTGCGAATTTCTGACTGAAGGGAGGCTTTCAGTTAGTCGTGGCTGCAGCTGAAGCCTACTTCTGCTACAAACATGAAACAAGAATGCAGCCACTTGCTTTTTCAGGGTTTTAAAAAGCTAGTGGATCACATCAGAACTGAACTCATTCGCAATCGATCGCACAATCCGCCAAATTTTCGTATTCCGTGAGGTAGGCCAGGGTGTAGCCTCCCACGCAGTCGTTTTTAGGGGAGTCGTATTACCCTCATCCCCACAAACGCCTGCTTACCCGAGAGCAACATTCCTTTCCGCCGCTTAGCCAATCACATTGTACCTACTTATGGCTGGTAGGTTGACCTTGACCGCAGGACGCTTTCGCGGGAACACATGCAGATAAACAGACGCGCGGTATAAGTTTTAAAATGTACAGTAAAAGGTCATCTCAAAATCGTTCTTGAATGCAGGGATAACTAAGTCTCCTAAGCTTTCAAATGGCAAGTTAAACTTCAAAATCGGTGCTTAGATTTTGATGAAATAATTTTATTTATGTGCTCGATAAACCCTGTTTAGGCATAATATTTACGATATCGTGTTGCAATCCCACGCGGCACTAAATTTGTCCAAAAGCATTAAATCACTGATTAAATGCGTGGATAATTATAACTACATTCTCTGAGCTCTCAAATGGTTCATTTAACTTAGAAGTGTAGGATTATCTATACTCTATAAGCTTTCAAATGCAACATTAAACTTAGAAATCCCTTGAGAGATTTTAAAACTGATAAATTCAACGCAAGAGATAAGCTTTGTGTAATCACAATAGTGATTGTAAACTAGACTACGCGTTATAAACTAGGACTAGCAGTCCCTTCTGTTTTAATAGGGAATATCGTGCGAAAAGAGCATGCGAACGCACGTTGCAAAAACCTCCTTCGTCGCTCGACGCAAAGATAGCAGAAACGTTAATGGATATGCCAGCGAATTTAGTATGACAGATTTCGCCGCCGAAACGCACTTGGTTGTTGTGCCATGTGTGATATTTTCATCTCATTCATCGGTTTATCATCTCGCTCGGTCCTTTGTCGTCTTACCCTTTGTCTTTTCAAGTCGTAAAAGTCTCATACCCCTTCACATTGCATTGGTCCAGCAGTTTGAGAAGCGCTGAAGTCTTCACCGACCGTCCGTTTGATCAGGCGAGCAAGATCAACAACGCTTTGTCAGAAAATTCGAACTCTTTCGATCGATAACGGGATAAAAGCGTCGCACAGGAAACACTGTTAATCACACGCAATATATTTTTTCCCGATGTTTCAGCCATAATTCGCCATTCTAGAAGTAAAAAATATATTCCAACTTCCCGGCACCAGCATCTCTGAACAAAAACAGTCACGGGAAATGCAGAAGCGTACATTGTAACGATTAATTTGATTGGTCTTCGTCAGACAATGCCTCAATGGTGATTGGTTAGATTGCCTCGCAAGTAAAACAATGGAAAAGGAATGTCGAACTCGGGTAAGCAGGCGTTTGTGGGGCGTTAGGTAATACGACTCCCCTAAAAACGACTGCGTGGGAGGCTAGCCAGGGTGTTGCAAGACCTATAAGATCTCAGTCTGGCTACTTTGTGCAAGTGAAGAGTTTAAATGTACACTTCTCCTTGCCGTTATTTGCACCGGACTTCAGTGGTTTGTGTGTTCTATTTTACAAGAAAAGGAGCGTAAATATATTCTTTCAACTGTGTGATATTACTCAGTTATTTGCCTCAACCAACATCAGAATGTATTTTTCATTCTACAAATTTACTAGTTTAAAACTACCCTTTTCTGTGGTGTAAATTGACACCGTTGAAGGCTTAAAAGCACACAAAAGCTGTCGTGTTATTTTATAATTACAAAAATAGTAACAGTACACTGATAGCTATGTAATATTACCCCCGTAAAACTTCGAAAGGTATTACACCTAAACACAGTGTAATGATACCCAGTATCAAGAGTAACTCTACGCCATAATTTTAGTGTAATGGCCTACACAATGATGAAGTGTAATTTTACATTTTTCCAGTTTTAAAATTACACTTTAGTTTTTAGTGTGCGAGGCCATCCGTGATTAAATCTTTCTCTAAAAATTCGTTGGTACAAAATGTACACTTGGGTGGAGAGACAACAAGGAACATGGTTTCTTAGCTAAGGTCAAGAGGTAGCGCCAGGGGAGGGATAGGTGATAACCAATCAAAACTCAGTGGAAAAGGGCAGAGGTGGTGGAATTTACTAACAAAGTGAGAAAGGTATGTAACTATTTTGTTGGTCTTTAACAGCATGAGATAGCTTGGTTTGGGCAAACGTCGGTAGAGCTCAAAGATTCAAAGCAGCTGAGCCCGGAGAAAATTGGTTGTGGATAAAAGTTCAGCTAAATTTCCCAACTTGCGTCTAATTTATCTATTAGCAGTTATCTTGTATTTAATTGTACAAAAATACATCAAAGGAAACGTCAGTTGTTTAAAAGGCAGTATTTGAATCACTCAGTTAGAAGCATGTTTAGCTCGATGTTTAAAACAAATGGGACACACCAGTGCTTAGCGCCGAAGGTCTGAACGATAATGGGTAGTCGGCAACGTTGTTAGCAAAGCCTTGAACTAAGTAAATCATGTGTAATAAAGAGGGCAATGTAGATCTTCCTAATAACTGATTTAGCTTAAATATGTACGGATGTTCTCATTCATTACGGGCTGGTTATGTGTCGCTGCAAACAGAAATAGACTTTGCACTTGCTTTGCTTGCTTGTTAAACTGTGAACTCCGTGCTAATATAACTTAATATCGGGTGCAATTTTCGAGATTCTGAGATCCAAAGTATAAAAATTCGAGACTTCGAGACGGTTCAACGTGTAGCGAGCCCGAGATTCCGAGACTCTTATTTTGAATGCCGAGATTTCGAGACGCGGCTGATATTTTCCGAGACGCATCATTTTGGATAGACCATTCTATACCCCTTTTATTATAAACCTAGTCAGATCCTTTGATATCAATGTCAGAGATCATTAAAACGACATTATTAACACTGAATGAATAAACTGAAAGTCTTTATTACTTAAGCTTAGGTAAAAATAAGCTTAAATACAGCATCTCGCTGAGTGCGGCTCTCACTAAACATCAGCTTATTGTTAAGTTTACGGAATTATCGGTTGACTTGTTGATCACTCTTGGCGAAAGATACTTGCTGTTCGTTTTGTTTCGTAAAACGCGGATACAACCACTACTCTGCTTATATTTTATAATACTAGCTGAAAGCCTTCAAATGAAAATTTGGAGACACGATGCGATAAAACGGGATACATACTTCATTGTTGCTGTACTTCTCTGCTCCGAGTGAGAGACAGCTTGCGTCAAACCGGACGCCATTCTCAGGAGAGAAAGAAATGATGACAATTCTCTAGAACGACGAGAATATCTGTGAGCGACACGTTGACCTCGGCAGACTTGTTCCTTGGCCATGGCGGTCGGATTGAAAATTGTGAGCACCTCTCGTAGACAATTTACTTCCGTTGACAGCTCTATTGTTAAAGGGCCAATCAGATTGCGAGATTCCCGCGGCCAAAATTTGGCCGCCGACACGAACTCCTGTGAGAGATTGTATCAGGCCCTATTTTAGCGAGCGACCCACGTAAGAGAATATGAGAGCGATGCTAAAATTCGGCCTGATCGCAGGTTACAAACCGTAAAAATAACCAACAACGAAAACCACAATATAATTAAATACAAGCAAAACAAACGTTTCGCGCCATTTTCGTATTTTAGTTCTTTAACATTTATCCAGAGCGAGACCTTGCTCCATGCAATTTGGTTTAACAAGTTTGCATTGTTGCACATGTAATTGCATAAATCAAACGAAAGCTATCGAACAGCTATTTCTTGTGGTCCAGTTGAATTTTCTTTTAAGTAACTGAATTGAACTTGGAGACTTTGGAAGTGAATACAGAAGAAAAATAAACTTAAAATATTCTTAATAATAAAGTTAAACTGTAATTACGTCATTTACGTAATCACGATTACATTTGAATGGCAATATCGAGTCAAAGGAAAGCGCAGCACTTCCGAGGAAAAAAACAAAGCGTAAGAAGTGTAAATGAAGACAGGCCGAAACACGACGGGCGTTTAACTCTTTTTCATCAGTATTGTTATTATTATTTCTTACATTGTGAGTGTTGATGAAATACAGGCCGTAGCCGTATTATAAACAGAATGGTAAGATTAAAGAGAGTCTCATAGGAAAATGGCTGCTGCTTTTGCTTGGGCCAAATTAAGTTGCCGTTATAACAACGATCCACTGAAAATCAGCAATATTAAAAATTCTAAGAGAATGTAATATTTTACAGGTTAATGAACAAGAGGATGATCAGAACACTGGAATATTATTCTCTGTTTAATGTTCGATCCTCAATATACCTGTGAGTACATTTGAAAGGACACTGAAACGTTAAAAATGCTATTAGTAGTGTTCGGAGGTGGCACTCCAGAACTTAGCAAATGATCAGGTTTAACTGCAGCACAGGAAAAAAAAAACACAGAAAAGATCGGAAGTCACGAAACCTAGATCAACACTAGCGGTCGATGTCATCATTAATAACACTTCTATTTGTAGCTTTCTTTGTTATAGTTTACTCTTGCATTCTGAAATTCACCCTACAAATTTACCAGAGGTTTGATAAGAAAAGATTCGAAACTTTCTTCAAACGATGACTTAAAATTTGCAGCAGTTTTCAGACGTTTTTTGGCTTGGTATTAAGGACGGTGCCTTCTTTTGTTACTGCGCATGTCGGAATTTTACAGAAACGTAAGGATGGTACCAGCTAATACAAAGCTAATTTTGCCCATTTTGTGACTATGCAGGAAAGGCAGATCTAAGCAAGGGCTGCTGGAATCCAAAAAGAAAATTGGGGCCAATTTCTCAAACAGAGTACATACAAACATACATAACTTTATTTCACGTCGAATTTGAGAGTAGCTTACATGCTAATGTCACAAATGCTTGGTCTGAAATACGGCAAGCCGGATTTGGGCTCTTGGTATATCATATCACCACCCAAAGAATCGCGGACTACACACAGAGCTTTATAACTTTCTTAAAACGAATTTCTCTCTCCTAGAAATCCTGTTGAATCAGAATCGGAAGCTATCATAATCAGCCTTCCGCCAGGTAGTGAAGAATTCAGGATCATCTCAGTACTGTTGTCCTCAGGATTCTACGAATTACCAGTAACCCGGCACTTCGCCGAGTACTTCGGGTTGGTGCAAGTAGATCATTCAAGAAAGTTTCTACCGTGCCCCCTAGGAACGTTTTCAAACTATTCTTCTAAAGGAGCTGAAGGATGCATACCTTGTCCTCCAGGCATGTATTTGGTCTTTATGCCCTCCCCCCCCCCCTTTTTTTTGGACTAACGGCGCTTAATCAAGTTGAACTTTGCCGCACCCTGAACTGAATACAACTTAATTAGCTATTGCAAAACAACTAGCTCAATCCTAAGATCGCACATGCTTCATTCATCTAAAGCTCTGCTAAAAACTCGGAAAAGGTCAGAATCTTACTAAAAACTGTAACCTAATGCATGTTTATCTGATGCATAACTTGAGAATCGGAAAATATTCAAATTTTTGTTCGACTTGTTTGATGGAAATATTCGCATTTTCTTGAAAGGAATAGCTCTTCAAATAGCGCTTATCCCTTAATCGTTTACTTCGTTTACTTCACTTTCGACCTGGCACAAACCGAAAAAGGCCTATCTTCGACCTGTATGGATGGGATCTCCTCTTGACCCGGCCGAAAAAGGAACATGTCGATCCAAATAAATGCATCTCGTTAGAGACATAGGTTTTTCGAGATGTTTGTCAGCTGCCTCTACTAAAAAAAAATTGTCGATTTTTACGACTCGCACGAATTGAGAATATTATATTCGAGGCGAAAGAAAGAAACGTCGACCCGTAAAAATGCATCTCATTAGAGATACTCAGAAATTTTTACAGTGTGCTGGCCGTCTGCCCCCTCTGTAAGCCTACAGAAACCGGGATAGGCTCCAGCCGTGTGGGCTTCTTTGGCTCGTGTGCGACTTTGCACTACCTTTACCTCGGCGTCTGCCACTTGATAAGGCTGTCGATTTGTACGATTCCTGCAAATGGACCAAAAAAACAGCAATCAAACATTCTGAGGAGTACTAGGTGTCACAGAGGGTATTCCCTATATCGTTTTGTTGCTTAGGAATATTTTCCCCTGAAATTTACTTAAACACAACCGCGTCGTTCTTTTTTTTTCTCTTTCTTCAGGAGGTTTCTATTCTGATGAACTTGGCTATGTGGGAATAAGCTGCAAACGATGTCCAAACGGTTCCTTTGTAGCGTTTGATAAAGCACCAGGAAAACAAACTCAAGATTGCAAGTCTTGTCCCCTAGGTAAAGAATACTGAGCCACTTATTTTGACTATAGTTTTATCTATAGTGGACAAGGTATAATGGATTTCCATCATTTTGATTGGCTGAACGGAGCTAAGTTATCAGCTCATAGACCTGCAGTGACCAAATATGGTCTTAACACTCAGCAACAAAGTGAGCTGAAAGTTTTTTCCCCAAGAGCGAGAAAAATGGACGAGAAAAACCACTTTGGAGCGAATTAAATTAAGCAGAAATTCCAAGAGCGTCACTGTGACACAAATCAAAATTGTTCCGGAGTGCCTGATTTCTTAGGACGACAAGAAACTGTGTGCAAATAGAAATTTAAGTATTGAGCGTTGTGTTTACAACTAATTTCTTTCATCGTCACGTCGATCATTAAAATTTTTCAAACGATAGGTTTTATCAGGAAGGCTTTCCACTCCGAAATATCAAGACACGAAATAAAATAAAACACAGTAAAATGGGAACGAAGCATTTAATAAAAACTGTCACACATTCTTGGCGAGTCAGTACGAAAATCAAGAAGCAATCTAAACAAGTACTGAACAGACTTAGTCAAGAAAGAAGAAAGGGCGACATTTTTGGCTATACTACTCAAAATTGACACTGGTTTACCTGCACTCGTTGTAGCTCTGTGTTCCAAAAGCTTTCAATATTCAGATACAAAGCCAAGGCCAGATACAAATCTAAAAGTTGAATCGCTTCCCCAGTTGTTCAGTGAGTGTTGTTTTTACTACTCCCGACTGTCCGCAACCTCAGTTTAGAAACCTCTAAACTGAGAACAACTGTGTTTGCGCTTTGCGTTTAACAAACTAAGATGGTGAATTCTCACTACAGTTATCCTGTTTCTGAACTGCATAGAAATTACCTGTTGAAGTTCAAGTTCTGTGTTCAGTTCGATCAAACTGGCACATTGATGGCACCGTTGTGCGAACGGATTACAAACTTGTTCCGTTCTGCTCTCACAGCTAATATGGTGAAATTGTAAAGCTTTAATTCGCTTTGAACGATGATTGCAACAATATTTCAACAAAAATCAAACACGTACCATTTCAGAACCAACAATTAGAAGATTGTTCATCATTAGAGAGGTAAACTCTGATATACCTATCTATATATTAACAGAACAAACGTCGGAAAAAATCAAATGCCCTGAGCGGGATTCGAACCCACGACACCCCGATCTCATAAAAGATGCTCTAACCACTGAGCTACCGAGGCAACCACAGTGGAGTGAGTCGAATATTCGCTACAAAGGAAACATTGATTACCAGACATTTGCTCCCAGGCCTCTCGGACTGGGAATTACTTCTGGGGGTCGTCGAGAGGCATTGTTCATCGGACCCAGATGTTATAGACCATTACAAATATACGTAATACGGCATATTTCGAACAAATGTTCATCATCAGAGAGGTAAACTCTGATATGCCTATCTATATATTAACAGAACAAACGTCGGAAAAAATCAAATGCCCCGAGCGGGATTCGAACCCACGACACCCAGATCTCATGAAAGATGCTCTAACCACTGAGCTACCGAGGCAAACACAGTGGAGTGAGTCGAATATTTGCTACAAAGGATACATTGATTACCAGACATTTGCTCCCAGGCCTCTCGGACTGGGAATTACTTCTGGGGGTCGTCCAGAGGCATTGTTCATCGGACCCAGATGTTATAGACCATTACAAATGTACGTAATACGGCATATTTCGAACAAATGTTCCCAATTTCCCAAGTAATTCCCAGTCCGAGAGGCCTGGGAGCAAATGTCTGGTAATCAATGTTTCCTTTGTAGCAAATATTCGACTCACTCCACTGTGGTTGCCTCGGTAGCTCAGTGGTTAGAGCATCTTTCATGAGATCGGGGTGTCGTGGGTTCGAATCCCGCTCGGGGCATTCGATTTCTTCCGACGTTTGTTCTGTTAATATATAGATAGGCATATCAGAGTTTACCTCTCTGATGATGAACATTTGTTCGAAATATGCCGTATTACGTACAATTAGAAGATTGTTTTCCAAAAATTGTGCCACTTCGTTCACTGCGGAGAGGTTTCATTGATTCATTGCGGAATATCACCTGATGCATTACTTAGCCGACGAGGCCGTAGGCCGAGTTGGCTAAATCAGGGGATATTCCGCAAGATTGAGCAGGATGATGATTTTATTATTCAACAAATTCTCATCGACTACCATTTTCAGAAGGAGAAAAACTATGGTTCTATGATAAAAACGCTAAAAGCTGGCAGCACATAATAAACACCAAGGGAAAGTTTAAAGAAATCGAAGGTTACTATCGTTCACTTAGAAAGACTCATTTATAATTACAAACTCATGTTTGGAAATGACAAGACAAAGTGAAAAAATATATTGCTACATTACCGAGAATAAGTCCTCTTCCATTGAAATAAAATCTTTTTAGGGACTGTGCAATAATTACCTGGAGGGGGGTTGGAGGGGTAAAATACGGCTCAAAATTAAGTCGCCCCCCCCCCCCCCCACCTCTCACTAAGTAAAAATTCACTGTAACCTCCCCTAACCTACTAATAATATTAAGGTCAACCGCCCTTCCCTCCTTCCTCCCCCCATTGGTTCCCTCATACCTAATTTACATACATACATACAAACATACATACATACATACATACATACATACATACATACATACATACATACATACATACATACATACATACATACATACATACATACATACATACATACATACATACATACATACATACATACATACATACATACATATACATACATACATACATACATACATACACACACCGAAAGGTTTCTACTAACGTGAAATATTGCGAGGAATATTTACATTGAAGTTCAAAATAAACATAATCTTACCTCAGTCGTTGCGTCATTGTGCCAGATGAAAGCGACTGGTTGAATATAAATGTTAGAGAAGGTGTTAAAATGCGTGCACCAATTTAAGTAGCTTGGGCGGCAAATTATCCAGACCTACCGCTTTCTTAGCTTCCAAATTTTCGAGTATTATTTGGACTTCACTAGTACTACAACTCTTCAAAGAGAAGGTTTTGTTTGTAGGGTTAAGATAGTATTCTGGTTCTTTAACAGTATGGGGTATATCTTTTGCCAAATCATGCCCAATGTTTACGAAATGACAATTAAAGGCCTCTGCAATTTCTAATGCAGAGCCTTTAGTATTGTCCCCGATTTTGATATCAGAAATAATTTTCGTTTGATGATGGCGAGAGCTCAATTCACTAATTAGTTGCCATGTTTTACGGGGATATTTTCTATTGGCGGCTAAGTTGTCGTCCAAGTATACGTTTAGCATATTTAATTCAATTGTTAGCTTCACTTCTTGCTGCCTTTAAGGCGGCCCAGTAGGATTGATCTTTACTTTGTTCAGCCTTCTTTTTTTAGGAAGTCCCTTTTACGCTTTTTTCGTGCTAACTCGTATGTAATCCAAAGGGACTTTTTGTTCCCGATTCTTTTCATCTTTAGAGGGGCATGTTTATCGATATAATCCAAAAACTGATTTTTCCAGAAATCCCAGTCATTTCATTAGGATCAGACGAGTGGCTAATCGCATCCCACTGTCTTTGCTCTACGTCCTTTAGAAACTCCTCGTTATCGAATTTTTTGAAACTTCGGGTAGTGATAATCTTAACACCGCCAGGGTATGTATAATGAGCTTTTCGAACTAGATAGACAAGGGAATGGTTGCTAATACCTAACGGCATAACTCCTGAACCAACTATTTTATCGGGAGTATTAGTTATACATATGTCAATCAGGGACTGAGACTGAGCTGTTACTCTCGTTGGCTCCGTAATCAATTGATTTAACCTATAAATACATCAAAGATGTTGCAGAGTTTGGGGGAGTTTACATCTACAGCACCTGGTAACATATTGGTATTCATATCGCCAACGAGATAGAGCTCCAAATTTAAACTGTCAATTTTACCAGTTAGATTTTCAAACTCGTTAAAAAGGCCTGGGTGTGAATTAGAAGGTCTATACCAGATACTAACAAGGAGACATTCAAGCCTATCACTCTAGATCTGAAGATTCTTCCGCACTTTATAGTTGAGATTTCTACGTAAGTAGAAACAGACCCCATCGCCCTTTCGAACATTATCCTTTTTCCGAGCAATTTCAAAAAATTACGTGTTGGATGTCTTCCTCAGGCACAAAAAGTGCTTCAAATGACTTTGCTAAATAATCAAACTTTTTTATATTTACATAGTTCAATTTATTGCTATTAAATTCAACAGTTAGGTTTTCCATTCTCTTTTATAATATTACCATGTAGGCCATCCTACATTGGCATCTTTCTTTTTCATTGAATAACATCATAGTGCAACTTTTACAACGTTTAAGGGTCCCTGTTTCATTAACACCTGGTGCCAATAAAGCAGCCCTGCTTTAATATATGACAGAGGCATTCCTTTTCTACTGCGTGACAGGTAGGAAAATATTAAATAATCAGCCAGTTCAGAGATCAAAACACCTGAAGTTGATATTTTCCCAGTTTAATTCTAGTGTAGGCAAGTATACATATTTGAACTCTAATAACTCTTCTACCACTTTTCCAGTTTGTGAAAAAGAGTAAAAAAAAAGTAATCCCCCCTGTATGTATTAAATTTTACATCCAACTCCCCCCCTCTCTAGTTGTGATTTCACCTATGCCCCCTCTCGGGTTTCCCAACCCGCCCCTCCAGTTAATTATTGCACAGTCCTTTTATTTACAACTTTCCGTAGGCAAGTGAGTTTGCAGTTTCTGCTTCACTCACAATAGCATTTCCTCAGTTGAGTTCTCACTATGAAAATTTTAAATCAACCTCTGGATATACTCAATGACTTTTTGAGAGCATTTAGTCAGTTAAATTTCTTTCAGAGTGATAAAATTTCCAGCGAACACTACTAAAACTGTTCCGCTGTTTCAAAATGGCCGCCTGAACAAGCCGTGAAAGAAGATCTGCAGTGCACTTAAAAATATGGTTGGCTACGTATATCGCTGACCATATATGGGCATATTGACAACATTAATAACATTGGATATCCAGCGCACCCTCGTAGAATAATTGTTCATTATTTTGTGGGGACGGGGAATGACTTGCAGGAGATTTCGCCAATATAAACCCTGACAGTGTATAGCTATGACAGTGAAACATACAGTATTTTCGTCAAAAATATTTTGTTTGGGTTCGCAGCATGACCCAGAAAGGCAAGGTCAAAAAACTACCAAATTGACCAAAAAGTAATCAAAAGCAAGAAAGGAAACTAAAGCGATATAGAAAGTTGAAAGCTACCGCAGTAAAGTTGAGTGACACATGTCAGCTAACTCGCCGTTTGTGGTTTTTGCCTACAATGGCGTCATTAATTTTATGCGCACCAATTCTATAAAGACATTTTGTGTTTTCCTTACGGTGTCCACGTTAAGCCTTATTCTTTTATAAAAAACAAAATACCAGAGTGTTAATAGCAAGTGAAGACGATTTATCCTGATTTGTCTCTTATCATATCATTAACAGGAACAGAGAGTGATTTCTTTGCGGGGCTTCGTGCTTGTCCATGCTTGGAAGGTTATCATCGAACTCACATGTTTGAGAAATGTTACAGATGTGAACAAGGCTTGGAATGCCAAGATGATTATGCTTCTTTGAAATTTGGGTATTGGTGGAGATGGAGGAACGAGAGTTTCAAAGTTCACTACAAAAGCTTTATAAATAACCTGTTGCAGTCCTTACCAGCATTAGGTAACGATGATGTGCAATACCCGCACCCGACTCCAAAGCCATACCAGTGTCCGGTAGAAGAGTCTTGCGAGGGTGGCCTAGATGGAGTGTGTTCAAAAGGGTACAAAGGTCCACTCTGTGCTGTTTGCAGTTCAGGATACTACAAGCAGTTCAACACCTGCAAACAGTGCCCATCTAAAATGTGGAAGGCTCTACAACTGTCAATCGTTGCCGCAAGTTTTTTGATGATCATAGCATTTTCGGTATGGATAAGCAAAAGAAAGAGAAAGAAGGAAGAAGAGCATTCTCTAATAGACGTGTTTTTGTCCAAAATAAAAATTGCAATTGGCTTTTATCAGGTCACTTATGGTTTACTGGAAGCGTTCTCGTACATAAAATGGCCAGATTCCCTACAATTCATCGGTGTGTATTCAGAGATACTTCAGCTGAATGTACTTGAGATTGCATCCGTTCACTGCCTTTCTTCGGGATTAACACTAGACGCTTTTGGAAACCTGTGTGCAATAATGGCATTAAATGCTACTGTCATCGCCTTTGCAAGCATTGCCTACGGATTGCGTAAAGTTGTCATCTTAAAAAATCCCACCTTGCAGGCCGACGAAAAGTCAAGAACAATTTCCAAAACAAAAGAGCTTGTCTACAGGAATTTGTTTTTCTTTCTGTATGTGACATACCTTAGTACTTGTGCTAAGACAGCCAGTGTCTTACCACCTGCGTGCCGAATCCTTTGCCTTGACGAAAAACAAGAACTGGAAAATGCAGAATCGTGTTTCAAGTACCTGAAAGCAGATTATAGCATACGATGCCATGGTTCCAGCTACAACCATTTGGTTATTGTGGCGTACATTTCCAGTGCCTATATTATTGCCCTTCCTGCAGCCACATTCATCGCCCTTTGGAACCATAGAAGAGGAATTCTGGCCTCAGACAAAGCCGGGACATCTGACAATTCATGCTCTAACACGGAGATGATCTCAGGACTGCAATTTCTGTTTGAAAACTACAAGACCTACTCGTGGTACTGGGAACTGATTGAGACGTCTCGTAAAGTAATCATTACATCTAGTCTCATCCTTGTGGGGCAAGAAAGCAGGTCCTACATTGGATTGGCATGGGTGATCGTCGGGATGTATGGAGTACTTTTTGCTTGGATGCGTCCCATAAAAGACGCGTTTGAAAACAGGCTGATGTCAGTGTCCCTGGCTGTTACTGTTGTTAACCTGGGTATTGGGGCTGTGAGCAGAATTCCCGCAGAGAACTTGCCATCCTCTGATGCCAACCAGTACATGGATACAGTTCTGTTCAACATAATGGTGCTAGGAGCAAACAGTTTGGTCATCGCGTTACTTCTTTGTAAGAGAACATCTCTCTCTCTCTCTCTCTCTCTCTCTCTCTCTCTCTCTCTCTCTCTCTCTCTCTCGCTCTCTCTCTCTCTCTCTCTCTCTCTCTCTCTCTCTCTGTCTGTCTCTCTTTAGATTCATGAGTGCGTATTTGCTACTTGTTTTCCATATATTATTCAATGGCTTTAGAAACGTTTAAACAAGATTTTAATCTTTCCATTATAAAGATTTATCTTTAAATTTTAAGAAAATATTAACCAAGTTACAAAAATTACTTTTTCAGACATTAAATTTTCCCAATCTAGCAGATCAACGTAGCAAATACCCATTCTTAGGTACGCGATCCGAAAATTACAAATTAATTCGCGATTGAAGCAGATTCGGAAGGTCCTTAAGGTTTAGACAATTGCCTCAAAAGATCCCGGCGATCTGAAATATTTTTTGTTCTTTGACAAGTTGATTTTAGAAAAATATCCTGTTGTAAGCTATGATGTAAACTTCACCTGAAAGTCCGAAATTTTTTCGAAAGCTGCAAATCTTCTTTTTGCCTTTAAAATGCATTTCTAGGTCTTTTTTCTTACTTTTTCTTCACAGAAACATGGCGCTTTGTTGTAAGAACCGCCTCTACATTGTTTGACTAGAATTTATTTCATTTAAACGTATTTATGGACAAAATGCCATTTCGTCGCAAATACGCAATTTTGCAGCAAATACCCACTTTCGTTTTTCGCTGGGGAAAGATCATCGATTAAATAAAATAGGATACACGGGCAAAAGTCTCATCAAAGGATATGAAAAGTACAATTCTACCCGTCCATATCTGAGTATCGCCGTCTATTTTACATCAAATACAGATCAGTTTTTTCTGTTTTTATGTGTTTTTAAGGGTTTTTGTGGAATAAATCCTTTTTTGCTCAATTTTTTTAGAATTCTTCTCTAATACACGTTGTCTCAGCTGATTAGAAAAGTGGTAACCGTTCCGGAGAAGTATCTGGGCATTGAAGTCGTGTAGTTGCAAATACCCACTTGTGTAGCAAATACCCACTTCTACCTATCACTGAGTTGTACTATCGTAGGCAAAACAAAAACTGCTTTTTCCGAGTAATTGCATTGAAAATCGGTGTACATTTCAAATTAACATCCTCTTTTGCAGTATGCGCTCTCTTTGCTTCGACGAAAGGCTAACGCGCGAAACGTTAGCTACTAGAAATTCGCTACGGCGGTTCATTAACCTTATCAACTTCGAGTTAATAATCAATTAACTCTTTGTTATCAGTTTTATTGTTACGTTAGTGCTAGACGTTTGTGTCAGGCACTGTCTTTGTGTTGTGTTTGTTCGTTACAGTAATTTGCGCTCTTTTTGTTAAGTGATTAATCGTTACGTTAGTGCTAGGCGCTTTCGTTGTTTTGTGTTTGTTCGTTACGTTAATGAAGTGCGCTCTCTTTGTTATGTGTTTGATTGTTACGTTAGTGCTAGGCGCTGTGTCTGTGTTGTGTTTGTTCGTTACGTTAGTGATGTGCACTCTCTTTGTCATGTTTGATTGTTATGTTAGCGCTACGCGCTTTCTCTGTTTTGTTTGTTCGTTACGTTAATGGTGTGCGCTCTCTTTTTTATGTGTTTGATTGTTGCGTTAATGATCATAATAATAACATTATGAATTTGTTATGCGCGAATTCCATGTGTATATGTTCAAATGCGCATTGCAATTAAATTACGTTAGTGCTACGCGCTGTCTTTGTGTTGTGTTTCTTGGTTACGTTGGTGATGTGCGCTATCTGTGTTGTGCTTGATTGTTAAGTTAGTGCTATGCGTGTTCTTTTTGTTCTTTGATTGTTACGTTAGTGATGTGCGCTCTGTTTATGTTGTGTTTGATTGTTATGTTCGTGCTCTGCCCTCTGTTTGTTTTGTGCTTGATTGTCATCTTTGTGATGCGCGCTCTCTGTGTGTTGTGTTTGATTAGTACGTTTGTGATGTGCACTCTCTTTGTTTTATGTTTGTGAGTTTTAACGGGTATAGACACTTGGCTTCGCTTCAAGAACTTGTGAATCCGAAACCTATTTGCTATGCAACAGGTGTTTAGGTGAGTCCATATACCAATTGACTATGAACAGGATTAATTCAACAACAAGATTAATTTATCAAAACGCAATCTTTAATTCACATTTGTAACTTTCTTGAATATCAATGGCAACTGAGCAATGCTATAATTACGTCCTAGTAAACTGCAGACTGTTTTTAGCAGTCTACCTTGAATCAGCAAAACTCACGTCCGCGCCTGAGCTCTGATTGGTTGACAAGCAATTTGTTTTCAGAAATGTGCGGAAGGGCATTCAAACATTGGTGTTTTTGATACTCAAAGACGTGCTTCGAATCTTGAGTAAAAATTTAGCAAATAACATATAAAACTGAAAGTCTAAGATTCATTTGGCTAACTGTGCTTTTTAAACTGTCGAATTTGGTACCAATCATCACACAGACCGGACAGAGTGCTCCTTAATCGTAACGACGCGATCCAATATTTTATCAGCAAAACAGCTAAAACTGCTTCATACTTTGTGTAGCTAAACGAGCTTTAGTTAGAGTGTTCCACTGTTCGGTAACGGAAACCAAAGTTCCGTACTCCTACGCGCACGAACTTACTCTAAGCTAACTTTTTAAGCGAATACACTAAACATTATTGAAATAGTCACAGAAATTCTTAATAGTTTCTAGAATTAAAAAAACCTTGTCGTTCTAACGGCGTAACCGAGCTGTATAAATTATTTCGGCTCTTGTAAGACAATCAGATGTTTGACATAACCTTACAAAAGGTATTTACAGAAAATGAATGAAAAGTTAATTAAACTAGGCCAGATTTGAATTGTGGTCAGTTCGTCGGCAGGGACAATTACGTTGGTGACCAAGCGTCCACCAACTACTGTGATTTCCTGGCTTTGCAAATTGACCACGGGATGCTTTTGCCAAACAGTCGGCCGCGTGTGCAAGTTAGAGTGACAAGGAAGCTTTGCTTGTGGGTACCACAAATCCTTAATTGATATCCAATCACATTTAAAATTAATTCTAAAAACATGCGAAGTTATAACAATTTATAAAAATATCCTTTTACCAAATCTGGGTAATGAAGAAAATCGTACCGCCTAACGTGGCAGCAGTTAAACGAAACTAAACATGATGTTACATCAATCTCAAATGCTTTAAAGTATTCGTGTCTTCAAGTATGACATACTGGGTTTTCAACTGAGTAAACGTCAATATAATGACTTTGATTAAAAATTTAGAATGTTTCTTAGAATCTTTACACTGCGGAAAATTATCAATTCAAAGCATGTATCTTTAAATATCACTAGCGCAATTTAAACAAAGTAGTATAATATCAATCCCCACACTGCGAAATTTGACAAACGAAACGTGCCGAATGTTAGGAGGTCATATGTTCAAGGCTCAAGATCTATCAAATTAAGATGACTTGTAAGTATCATTCACATGGCGTTTTTTAACTGACGGTTGCTCTCTTTTTTGTCAAGACTTTTCCCGGGTCGGATAACTAACTGTAATTAAACGTTGTGAAGAAAAAACGATTTGACTTAACCCGGATCTTTTCAACAGGATAAGTCATTTTACGCGTTTAGTTAACATTGAAACGCACTTAATAAGTGGTTTGTATCCACCTTTCTTCGAAAATAAAATCAGATTGACTTCATTCAATTACATATGAACACAGAACTCTTGTATGTCTCCACTGCAAACCTAAAAGTTTTCTATTTCTCAAAAGTTGTTCTCGTTTATAGAAACTGCTCTTTGGTAACACTAGTTACTTAAAAGCACAAATTTCGAATTTATTATTTCCTTTTTTTACCGTCTGCGTAAACAAAGGCAAATAACCTTTTTGTGATAATAATGGTAGCTGCATTTTGATGGAAACCGGTCGTTATTCTTATTGCTTATGCCTGGTTCAGAAGTGCAAAGCAAGCTCAAGAATGTGTGAGCTACTGTCAAGCAAACGCAAGCGCAAGGAATGAAAGAGGTTTATTTTCTTGTGCTTGTGCTTGAACAGGGAAATCGTAAGCGTAAGGCGAAAAAGTATTGACCAGTGTTTGTACCATGGTCCGGCGGATATAATATCTTTATCTGGCATTGAAAAAAAAAGCTTAACTGCGCCTGCATGCTTTATATTCCTTGCGCTTGCTTTACGCGTGTGAAAATGGCTTGCATTTGCATTTGCGCTTGCATTTGCTTGTTGCGCTTGAAGAAGATGATTTATTTCTTCTTTTGTTTTTGCCGCTTTGCCTGGCGCATTTCTTTACGCACCTTGTCAACTAAACGCTGCTTACACTTCTTTAATTCTTCCTCGTCTTCTACTTCTTTTCCTGTTATCATGCCAAGTTCCAGAGATCTTGCATCATCCTTTACTCTTTGCCAGACGTCTTCTCTCTTAACAGCGTTGTTTTTCACAAGGTCTTGTGTCAAGCTGAGTAGATGGCTGGTTTGCTCATCCGTAAATTTCCTCCAAAATGTGGAAGTCGCGGATGCTAGGGACGGGGCGTGGACTGGACCAGATTTATCACTCTCACACGGTGCTGAAGAAAGAAATTTCAGAACCCTCTCCGTGCTTGTCTCCTGCTCAGTAGGAAGTGGGATATCCTTTCTGAATTCATCGCTCATTCGCCGTAGCTTTAGGACGATTGCCTTAACTGAATGTGCTTTCAGAATGTTTTCTGTTGAGACTTTTTTTATTATCTCACCCTCGTTAATAGCTCCAGTCGCAATTTCTTCTTTGAACAGATCTTTCAGTCCACTCACTTCTTCCTCCGTCCATGGGGTAGGCTTCTCGACTTTTGCGTGATGAATATTTTCAGTTTTAAGGGAAACGAGCCTCTGGACTGCTCTACGACCTAAATCAGTCTCATTTACTTTATCATGAACACGGTAGTACTCGGCTTGCGTCTTTGTCTTGTGCAGAGACAGGGCTGCTAAATGATCTTTCTCTTCAGGCATATGCACGTGCATCCCCGTTGCAAGTGATTTTCGTACTGTTGTGGCGCAGATCCTTCCATTTGTCTCAATTCCTTCTCTCTGAACTGTTCTGTAAACACAGGTGGATACTTGTGATGAAGTCAGAGGCATGCCATTGCTTGAGACAAATACTTGCTCGACGTGTGGAGCCGATGATGTAATCTGGCTTCTTACAGTTCTCAAGTACATCTCCACAAGCTTGTACAGGTCGTCGTGCACCCAGACCACTGCTGCTCCATACACTCCAGCAGTTTTATGATCATTTACCAGAATCCTGTACCGTGCTGGATCTTCATCCGTACCAGGATAATACACAGCCTCCTTAAATTCGCTTATCTTCATATTTGCAGCCACTCCACTTCTGCCACTGTTGTCTATAAGTAGACGGGTCATCAACCAATCACGCACTTCACAATGTGACTTGTCACTGAGAACTTTTGACGCATCCTCTACACCATCAGTGGGTTCCGATGATGAAGCGAGCTGCTTAATAGCATTGACACGCTGATTTCCATGGCAGATCTGGAAAAGGTGCTCGCTTGAGAGCAGTTTCTTGAAATCGTCGTCACGCTTTTCTAGCTTCCTCTTGGCAACCTTTTTCTTCTGTGCCGCTGACCATGAACTCATCAGATCGCGTCGTGCATTTAATGTCTCCAGGGTAACATTGGCAATGTCTTTTTGCTCTTGAATAAGGAATTTGTAAAATAGCCGGAGACTCATCAGATACGATTGCACAGTTCCTGGCTGATAGCGGTTTACAGCATATGAAAGCCAACTCTTCAAGAATGTGTCCCCGTCCTTTCCAGGAATTAGCAGCAACTGTACTGAAGGGCGTTTCTCCTGCCTTTCCGTGGTGACTGCTTCTGTGAGGGTCAACCTGTGAATAACGTTTCGCACTTGATTCTTGTATTGCTGGGCAATCTTTTCGTTTCGATAGCCTCCATCAACATCAACCGGCCACATGTAAAATTCCGCGAGTAAATCATCATCATGATCCATACTTACATTTTCTCTATTGAGCTCAGGTTCTCGTTCACAAGAAGTCTGTACACCATCTGTTTCGCAGTCACTAGCCACCCATTCTTCCAACGCATCATCATTGTCGCTTGCATACTCTTGAAATAGTTCTTTAAATAGATCTTCTTGACTGCATTGTTCCATCTCTTCTAAGTCTTGCCTGCAAACGTTCGCCGACTCTGCAGGAGTCTTAAATGTGAAGCCTTCGCTTGTTTTAACATTGATGAACCGATTGACAACTTTCTTCCAGGACTCTTCATTGTCTAAAAATGAATCATTTTGACAATTGTCTTTACCGATAACTTCCACTAACTCAGTCATTAATTGGTCGCATTCTTGTGATAGAGAAGAAGAAGTTTCAGTCCACTGTACTTCGCTAGATTCATCTGTGTCTGAATCGTCATAAGGATCGTATTCTGTAGCCTCATCGCTATCAGAGAGAGTAACTATTTCAGGCACCTCCATACTGGTAATATCTTCGCTATTTTGAAGATCTTCGTGATTTTTATCACTATGCATGCATTCTTCCCCACTCTTCACTCTTGGCAATCTTGTAACGTTAGAGAAAGAGGCCCTGTTTGATTCGTGTGTGTTCCACACCCTTTCCGTTAAATCATCATACTCTTCCTCACTGACTCTCTTCTCTTCCTGAGCCTTCTCCATTCTCTCTTCTTCTAGTTTCCTCTCCTTGTCACTGTTCGGACGCTTCTGGACTCTGTTAAACTTGTCTTTCTCATTTTCGCGACTTCTTCTGGCCAAAGCTTCGTACTCTTCTTCCCTGGCGTTCTCCTGTTCACTATCACTGCTCTCGTCTTGAGACTTCTCAAATTCCTTTCTTTCGTGGCAGTCGGGGACTCTTCCATACAATCCTCCAGTCTTTAGCATTTTACTCGTATTCTGTTCCCGTGGGTCTAGGCCGCCATCGTTTTCAAGACTTTTGTCTTCGTCAGTTTGGGCATCTTCATTGGAATCAGGTGTTTTCCTGCTAGCCTCTCGCTTTTTTCTCTTCTCTTTCAGGTAGGAGTCAAAATCCTTGAGTGCTACTCTTTTCGCTTTGCCCAATGCACTGACATAACTTGGGCTGCCTTGCTTAAGTTTGTGCACGTTTGACTGTAGGTGTTTGTGGAGTTGGAATCAAGAACTTCGAAGGCGACTACCTGCTAAACCTTTGGTGTGCGATAGAACGATTGGAAAGACTATGGATGGAATGCTGATAAACGTAAAGATGGCCAGAGCAGTACCAGCTGCTCGCAACAGACCCGACGTGATAGAGCGACGCTATGAATATGCCAACTGGTTTATGACGCAAGGGGTCATCAACGACTGCATCTTCATTGCCGAATGTGGATACAACATCTGGACAGCGAGAAGTTATGGAAGGGCGAGAGTTGGGGAACGTGCTTATCGTCAAGTTTCATGTCAACGTGGCAGAAATGTGACAATTTGTTTGGCTGTATCGCCGACAAATGGCCTTGTCTACCACACAGCTTGTATTGGTGGGACCCTTGCACCAAGAGCCTGGTAAAAAGTCTGGTAAGCCTGGTCAAGTCTGGTTCAACCAGACTTACCAGGCTTTTGTGAAGAAAACAAGTCTGGTAAAAAGTCTGGTAAGGCTGGTTTTACCAGGCTTTTAGGGTGAGCCTGGTTGTATTGTACCACAGAAGCCTGGTAAGGCCGGTTTAGGGACGAAAATTATAACCTGAAAAGTCAGGTTAGTCTGGTTTAACCAGGCTTTTATGGCGAGTCTGGTTCGAAAAAATTACCTGAAAAGGTTGGTTAGCCTGGTTTAACCAGGCTTTCTTGGTACGTCTGGTTCAAAGACAAAACCTGAAAACCTTGTTTGTCTGGTTTTACCAGGGTTTTCCAGAAAGTTTGGTTCGAACATATCATATGCACCTGAAAAGCCCGGTTAGTGTGGTTGGAAAACATCACAGTACTTGAAAAGCCTCAAGCCCAATGTTCTAAGAATTCAAAAACCTAAGAGTCGAGGTTTCCCTGGGCTTTCCAGGCTTTCGGTTAACAGTGTTTGACAAACGTTCCAAGCAATTCTTATGTGCCTCAATGATAATTTTTACTGCAAACTGTAGTGCAATTTCTAATACATATTCTATGGAAATTCAAATGGCCAGGGTACAAAATATAAACATGCACTACAATTGCCATACCACCAAAACCAACAACGTACAGTGAATAATGATTATATAATGTATATCTTAACAAAACTTTCTAATACCAAATCGATTTTAAACATGGAGCAACCCTATAAACATGAACTGAACTCTAAGTTGGCTTATGACTTTTCAGCTTGACAAGTGACGGCCTAGGGATTAAAAATGGTTGTTACATTCGACACATTTACAGGTGCACACACTGTACTTTGCAAAATTTTACTTTGGTTGACTGAAATATTTTAGTCTCTACTGAAGAGCCAAACAAAAAAAATACAGTTAAAACTAAAGTGTTGCATTGCACTGTTGTCTGAAGATGTTGATTAACATACTTTACAGAACTTGATACATTTGCAAAATAATACTGATCAGCCAGAGCTTTTACGACTGCAAATCAAATTCAGCAGAGGAACCAAAAATGTTTCCATTGCTAGACTATTAAGTCATCAGCCACTCCATAGGACCGTCTGCATACAGGCTACTGTAACGTCCACTGTTCTGACAAACACTTGTACCATTGATTAGATAGACCGTTTATTAATAAAATACACTTTGCAGTCAAATGACTGAATTACGTGAATAAATTATTTACAATAAAAATATATGACGACAATTTAAAATATATTACATGCAGTGGCTAATTATGAAACTGTCTCTGAACCTGTTTGTCTTGCAGACAGGCGCAGCAAAGGCGCGTGTCGATCTCAGATTATAATTCTGCTGAGATCGTGATGGCAGAAGGTGTCTGAGTTTATGGTTGCCCTGCGCGTCAATGTCTTTGAAGAGTTCCTTACATAATGTGCTCCTTCTATCATATAGGGTTGGAAGGCCAGCTTTAAAGCTTAACAATTCTAGTGAAGAGTTAAAAATTTAATTTCTTTCAAAAAATATGAATTCTCCTGTACATCTTTCAATTGCCACTGGATTTGATTCTTTATGCAGTGGTCTCACAAACCGTGATTCAGATTTTTTGCATCTGTGTTTGCATCTGTGTTTGTTTGTAAGCTGCTAAAGTTCCATGTGTAAGTATGGATAAGAGATAAAAAGCACTACTTGTACCTTGAGAAAACAAGCTAAAACTTTCAAATAAAATTAAAAATTCACAATGTAAGGCTGAGAGATAAAAGGCACTACATGTACCTCTGGAAAAAAAGCTAAACCTTTCAAATAGAAGGAAAATTCAAATTTGCGGACATGGTATTGCTGGAAAACTATATTACAACTTTGGCTGAATTTCATCAAATTGGTTTAGGAGCTGCTCACTTAGAATTTAAAAACACATGCACAATTGCCACTCACGCACAACTGCAAAGCAAGCTCTTGCGTAGTGATTACAGTGTATGTGCTTTGATATTACAAGTACATATTATATTTCAATCTAATTTTGATAGCATTTGTCAAAAACAAATTAAAAAGATATGCCCCCAAAAATCTCTTATGTACATTACAATGTAACTTAACTTAAAAGTATTTTTTTGTGCTTAGAGTTTTTTTTTTTTTGGCCAAAAGATATGAAAAATTATCAAGTTATGTAAAACAGTCAATTTGCCACTGGTTGATACAGTATCTTACATCACCATGTAATAAACTGAAGCTTTAGACTGAAAAAATGATTTTCTCATACCTTTTTGTCACTTCACCTACAACGCAAAAATGAAAGGAATCTGTGAAGGTATAACTTCGGTGGGCTGTAGTTTCAGTTACTTGATCTCATTCAATACAGGTATTAACCATTACAAGCAAGATAGAAAGCTGTTTCCACAAAAAATCTGGAAAGAGAATGACGTACATTGTGTGTACATGTTGACTTCAATTTGGTTTATTTTGACGTCTCATTATGCTGGTTGCCACCTTCATCATGCTAGCTGAACTTAATTTTTAATTATTACATTCTTTCTTTCATAGTCCCAGTTTTCTTTTGAGCCTGGTTTTTTGCTTCTTGATGCTTTTCCTCATTTATAACTTTTTGTGGCAAAAGTCCATGGCTAAACGAACATTTTAAACTTATCATTTTGATCTGAGTTTCATCATGTAAAAATGTTACAAATATGTCTGAACTGCTAATGTGGCTTAATATGTACATGTAACAAGTGATACAAGCAAAAGTGTCTCACCCTACAGGATTGCTCCAAGTTTAAACTAATACCTCTGTTCTGTTCTGTTCTGTTCAGTTTCAGGTCTAATTGGAAAAGTAACAATACTACACTGTACATATAAAGGGCCAATTTAGACTATGTTGTATGCGACATGCTAATGAACAGCCTACAATGCAAGTTGTTCCATGCAAATAAAGCTAAAACTTTCTCATGTCTGTCGTGCATGGCATAAAAAATGCTGGAGGATTTTGAAATGTGTTATGACAAATGAAGTGAACTCGTTACAATATTTCCAATGATATGCCAGACCAGCAGCATAAGTAAAACTCAGACTATCTAAATAGGCCCTGAACTGCAAATGTTGTGGTATTTCTTATCTGCTTTGTTGCCAAGGATTCCCTGTTAGACTTGGAAGTACTGTTTTCAGTTTTTAACAAATGCACCTGGAAAAAAAATACAAAGTAAAATAAACATAAATAAAATACCAAGGGAAATAACCAAAAAACTGCAACCATATTGTACAGTTCCTCTCAGAGGAATAGGAGTAGCTAGTGCCTTTGGTATGGCATCTACAGGCACACCTTTTGCGTGCTCTTATAATTACGTACATGCAGCCCCTAATAAATGGTGTATTTTTAAACAGTGATAAATACTATTGTATGCTTAACAAGCCAAATAGTCACTGAATGGACCCATATATACATGTACATGTGTATAGTATATATTCTCAGCCACTGACAAAATTTGAGGCAAAAAAGTACTGTAACATAACAGAAGTTGATTGGTGAACTGTAACTAGAAACACCTACTCAGTGACTTGTTAAGGTCTTTGAAGGGCCAGCTCTACATGAAAGAGTGGGTGGACTGGCTAGTTTATTAGATTTCTCACCCAAAAAGGGTCAAAATGCTTGTCTTGTCCTTTACATGTAAGTATACATGTGGCCACCATTTAGTTACAAAACTGAAACAGTTGGTGGGTGACCATCTTGTATACAGTATTTAGGAAATAACAAAACAAATAAATAAATAAATAAAACATAAATAAAGTAGGGCTATTCATCCAGACAGGAAATCCATGCAAAGAGGCCCCACATAAATACTTTCCTTCAGCAACCATGCACGCTAAAGTATGTTTAAATAACAGTTTCAACTAATAGAACTTGACAGTACTGCTATTGCAGACCACCAGAAATTGAATTGGAAGTAAAATCTGAAGTTGACACATGTACAAAAAAGGTTATCCTAAATTAATAATTCCCAGTCATTCATGGTAGAAGGAATGCAAAAACACAATATCGGTAAGTTGATAAAAATTCACACCAAAACTGGTTCACTTTGATTTTACAGAAGGTAATGTTGATTGAGAAATTTTAGAATATCCAGCCAGTTATTTACTTGTGTATTAATGTTTTATGAACAAAAGAGACCATTCTTATTCAGTGACATGCAGATGGCTTGCCAGATAGATTCTAATTTAGCCTGTCTATATTTGCTCACCAAGTCCAATTTTTTGACTGAGTTTGAGTAACGAACGTTTGTCCTGAGGCGACATTGTATATCAAGCTGTTGTAAAGATCGTTCCAATTGGCTGCAGAACGAGAGTGCTGATTGACTATAACACAGTCATTGAAATTTATTCGACCTATTTACTTGCAAGAAAAGTCAATATTCTATATTCTTGCAAAAATCCAACTTATTAGGTAAAATTCGAATATGTTGCAAATGAAGCTCACTTTTTGCACTGGACATTTATGTCTGGTCGCCAAACTCGGCCAAGTAACTTACATGTACTTTTCTGACCTCACCCGAACCGAACGAACCGAAATGGCCGCCAAAGAGGAGGTAGAATCTATTCAAGAAATTTAAGATTAATACTGTACCTTTGTGTAAGGGAGGGCAGCTCTGCATCGAATCCCACAACTCTTCAACTACTGGAGTAAAAAAACTATCCACGTTTCACTTTCTGCCGCACATAAACACGGAGAAATCCAACACACACATGCACAGTCACACACATTCACCGGTTACTTGCGCCCGCAATTCTCGAGCGTGCGGTTGTAAATCACATGACCCCTTGAAAGCGGCCCGGTGGCATAGCTGGGTAACCGGCGGTGAGTTTCAAATAAAATGGGTTTGTGTCGAATAGAGCTGGTTATCGTACGTGAAAGTGGTTTATTACGCTATTCTTTAGATTATTTTCGCTTACGATTAGCAAGGCTCAACTCAGAACGTGCTCTGTTGGAAGATGATTGTAAAGATGGTTGACGATTGCTCGATTCAAGTATGAACGGACTGATCGATCGATTTCAAGGCCGGTGAGTACATGTAACCTAATTCCTCATAATACGTAGCTGGTATGACTAACATTTCATGTACATTTAGTTTTCTATGGAGGGCTTAAAGTTCCTTTCTTTGTGACATTCTGCCAAATGAGTGTAACAAGCTTTAACACACAGTGTAAGCGACGCTTACACTGTGCAAATTTGCACGTTGCAAACCATAATCAAAAACGGCCTTTGTGAAATTGACCCCAAGTGGGACAGTGGTATCAAGTAACAACGAAAGCCATTGTTCACACGTGGCATTCTGTGACTTACACTTTTCACATCAAAGTGTGATAAGCCCGGCGTAGTAAAACAAACGTTTACCGACCAAGAAGTAGACGACGTACCACTATCAGAACTTCGCAAATCCGAATAATTTGAGGAGTAGGCATTTCACATGTAAGCACGTACGTGTATCTCCATGCATCTACATGTATCATTGGTGATTAGTTGTAGGTGATTTCATAATGCCTACACGCTAACCAACAGTTCAGTTGAAATGCGTTTCACTCAGATACGTGTACACATAAACTTGAATACAATGGAAGCCTAAATTTTTCTTTAATCACTTGTCAAAGCGGAGTAAACATGAAATGAAACATGCATAATTTGCCAATTAGTGAGTTCTTTAACGGTTTAGGAGATTTCTTGATTTTTTTTTAAGCAAAGATAGTGATGTGTACTAACATGATCAGATTTGATATTATTTGAATAGTAACGACTCCAGGTCTTGACACCATAGCATTTTTATTCTAGTGGCATAAGGTGGAAATGTGTGCATTTCTCAAAGTCCTCTTTTCATGGGAGTTTGCATATGGGAGTTTTTCATTGCAATCAACAGTTCTAAAATGGTCAGCAGATTTATGAACTTTCATCCCAACCTAATGTCCAATGTATGCCTAAATACTAAACAGTAATTTATCCATGACAGACTCGCAGTGGAGACCCTATACACGTAGTAGTAATACACTAAATTCTCAATTTCAGGCATTGAATTCCTTCCTTTTGTATACAGTAGATGCCAGGGTATGAGGGGACATGTTGCAGGGACATGTAACAGAGACACACAGCAGTGCGACACTGCAATTGTTATGTAGCATGTACTGTAGCAGGAACATTAGCAGAGAGGAAATCAAAAGGTGCTTACATTTTTGAAACAACATGTGACACCCTTTGGTGTGTGGCTGGTGCTTTTTGAGGTCATGCAACACAAATTTCAACATGTCCCTTCATGCACTGCCTGCATGCATGCATGCATGGAAACTGCATGCCAAGTACCATGGCATTCAAAATAGCATATCGTCCAAGTAAAAGCTAGAAGCTTGTCCAAAATACAGCCACCCATAATTCAGAAAAGATAACTAAAGTTGAGATTTAATAAAGGAATATTATTAATTCTGTTGTGCTCATTCAGGATATGAGGTGATTTTTATCAACTTTGTGCTATGTACCTTGTTGGTTACTTACCACCCTATATCCAGTACATACATGCTCATGGAATAAATGTTAACTGTCACAGACATTAAGGTGAATAATGGTTCTCTCAGTATAATAATTATTATGCCACACAAGTTAATATCCAGCCCCACGGACTGGTACAGGTAACTTGTCATCAGATATGGACAAAAAAACTGTGGAGGTGACCACTGTTGTGCTCGGAGGTGAATGGCATGTGATATACAAATTACACCTGCAGTGTGCAGAAAACATTATGAAAACAATGTACCTACTTGTTCGGAGTTGTCTACATGTAGATGAAAGAACTTTATAAATCCAGGAGGGCATTTGAGTGTCTCATGAATGTTAACTTTTTTAAAAATCATCAAAACTGCTCAATCATGTTATGGGAAAACAGCCTTCAAAATGGCAACTTTTCAATTTTTGGCTTATTTCCTAATTCAAAAAATTATGTGCTTACTGACCTAAAGCAAGAGCTGAAGAAAAAAATTATTTCGCTTTAAGGGGATGGTGTTCAGTGTGTCAAACTGTCTCCAGTGAGTTTTTTGCACTTTTGCCAAGAACCAAATATTAACTTACACATGTACTGTACATGTATTTTATCACACTATTTTTTTTATTCTTGATTTGTTTGCAAAATTATTGAAAGGTCAATAACACAATCAACTGGGCTAGATGACTGGCGCTGTTTAGTTACATCCTATGTAGAAGTTAAATTTCAGTTCAAACCTGAACCTCATACATCTACATGTACACTGCTCCTTCAACAATCTCCTGGGATCTGTAAAGTAGTTCATGTACTGTGGTATAGATGAAATTAAAATATGATTTACATTCACCTTTATAAATGTAGCTACATGTACATGTATGTGAGTAGTAAGTTTATTTTTTATGATCCATTTATTAATTTTACTCTCAAAATTTTCATCAGGTTTCTACATTTATACACATTGTATCAGTATGACTCCAAGTTCTACAACAAAACAGTTTCTTGATGCATGTTGTACATAGCAAAGGAATGCATCACACATGGTCAGGTAAGTTACTCAAATGTACAGCTACAATTAACGTTGTCGGAAAACCTACGCAGTAAGACCACAAGGTGCTATGGGTTATCTATTAATAAATTTACCAAACTTAGCTGTGGCTCACCCCTACACAAATTAAATCATACAGGCAAGTGTTTATCGTACTTTCACCCCTCCTACAGTAGCCCGGACAACTGCGAAATTACAGCCAAATCACAAACCATTTTCAGCTACCCGTACTACCTTTCGGTCTCCTCTTGTAAGCTCAAGGCTGTAAAATCAGACGACGTTTTAGCTGTATACATCACAGGTCACCCAAGCTCACTCTCAGAGGAGCACATATAATAACCTGTTAATTTTTGCATATTTTATATGTCGGCAAAATATAAGAGTTTGTATGGAAAACGCAACTAAGACACTCTAAATACCATAAATGCGAAATAGTTCATAATATAAATGGTTCACCTTGTTTCTGTGTTGTATTAATTGCTATTTAACGGCTTTTTAGGGTTATTTGAAGCGTTTTGAGCGAGAATAAGCGTCTTTCTAATTTTTACTCCCAATTAGTATTATAATATTATGCAAAGGTTGCACACTGATCTGCCATTTCAAAGCATACCTCTTTTCGCTAAATGAGCTATATTTCTTGAAATGCACCATTTCCACTCACAATTTCCTCAAACCTGAATGAATCCATAGTCGAAAAACAACTATACGCCGGAAAAGTTCCATCTTTCCCAACATTTTGTCACCATAAACGGCAATATTTTGAACTTCTTGTATAAGAAATCAAATGTCGGTATTCGACTGCCGACCTCTGCGCACAAATATATGTAAATATGCTAAATAATTCGTACAAGACAAAATCTACTGTGTCGGGGAGGCGTGCACGGTGAGCAAGAAGAAATTGCCACGTTTCAAACATAAAACGTCGCACCCCAACACAGTAGCTTTTGCCATGTCCACGCCATTGTGCGAATTGTCCAGTGAGAAGAGAACAGCGAGATGAGATTAGCATATTTACATATATTTGTGCGCAGAGGTCGGCAGTCGAATACCGACATTTGATTTCTTATACAAGAAGTTCAAAATATTGCCGTTTATGGTGACAAAATGTTGGGAAAGATAGAACTTTTCCGGCGTATAGTTGTTTTTCGACTATGGATTCATTCAGGTTTGAGGAAAATGTGAGTGGAAATGGTGCATTTCAAGAAATATAGCTCATTTAGCGAAAAGAGGTATGCTTTGAAATGGCAGATCAGTGTGCAACCTTTGCATAATATTATAATACTAATTGGGAGTAAAAATTAGAAAGACACTTATTCTCGCTCAAAACGCTTCAAATCACCCTAAAAAGCCGTTAAATAGCAATTAATACAACACAGAAACAAGGTGAACCATTTATATTATGAACTATTTCGCATTTATGGTATTTAGAGCGTCTTAGTTGCATTTTCCATACAAACTCTTATATTTTGCCGACTTATAAAATATGCAAAAATTAACAGGTTATTATATGCGCTCCTCTCAGAGTGAGCTTGGGTGACCTGTGTATACATTAGAATCCTCATGTTACACTTCAAATTTGTGTTGCTTACATGTAGATCTGTTTTCTTTAAGCAATGGACGTGTACATGTACAGTGTATTGGGCGTTGGTTGCAGGCATTCCTTTTAAAGATTTTGACAGAATGGCATAATTTGGATTCATGTCATATGAAGGCATTATCTCCTTGGTGATCATTGAATGCTTGAATTTTTAAGACATGATACTAGATTATTGTGGACAAACCACAATCCCGAACAGTACACTGAAACAAAAGCCCTGCTGATATAGAGCCATGGTTATTAATATTGTAAAGTAATTACTGATGTTGTAAATAATTACTAAGATTGGTCATTTATTAACCAAAAGAATGATGATACATGTGCTCAACATGAAGCAATTGTGGGATTAGGACACCAAGTTAAATCCCTAACTGAAGTCATACCCATGACCTTCTGCACTCCAGCTACATGATTGTACTAATCTACAAGAAAACTGTTAGTGAAGTAGGTCATCTTACTAGGTTCATACTGTATCATGTCCTGCATAGTGCTAGAAAGGGCAGTGTTGAAGGCATCTGACTGTATGGTGACCTTGTACTGTAAGTAATGCCCTACAATACAGCTGTACACCTGTAGCTCACGTCTAGACTCCTATGTAAGCTACATTCTGTACAATGTAGGTTACTGTACATGTAGTGGTTAGAACTCCTGGCTGGTATAGGGAACACCTCAGGTTCAGCTTCTCTTGGGATCTCATTTCATTTCAATACATAACATCTACACCCAGTTACAACCACGTTAGACCATTAGAGGCTAACTGCTTGGAATAACAGGGTTAAAACTACAATAGTAGCATACATTGTATTTCCTTGCATCTGGGCTTTGAATTTCATGTCCACCATTCTCATTTTTCAGTCACTTGAGAACTCAACTTCTTATACCACCATACATCCCCAACAACACAATATTATAAAAAAAAACTAGCTGGTACCCATGAACAATTCACCACTCAACAACATGATATCTTGAAAACTGACATCAATTTGCATAAGCAGTTGAAAGTAGTGACACATCAACAACCATGGCACAGTGTTGCACATCCCTGCCAGGAAAGTATAAAAGTGGTGTGGTTTTGGCTTTTTGTAACTAAGCCGTTTTTCCATGATGGGTGGACAACAGTTCTCTCTTACATGTGTATTATACATGTATACGGTACAGATGTATTCCGAGTTTATGTGTGTAGGGCCAGGTGGGTTGATGCAAGCCAGTCTGGAAAAAGCCGTCCAGTCTTGCACACATCATTGGTTCATTCAACACGCGTGCACTTTAACATGCTTGAGTATTTTTAAGCATAGTTTTGAAATTTTCCAAAAATGCATGTATTTACATGTAGCATGAAATTGGTGGTATGATAAATGTGTATTGACAGAGTTAGGACAAGCCGGTCGTGGCACACAGACCTCGCTGTGCTCAGTCTGTACACCATGACCTCAAGCCAAATATTTTCCTGCCTAGTCCTCTCACTCAGTCAATAGGCACATCGTTTTTGGAGATTTGTTGGAACCTCGTACATGAAGATGTGAAAACCGGATCATCGTGTATTCACTGAGTAAAATACATGCAAACAGGATGTGTTCTGTTATGGTGTACTAGAAAATTGTATTCTGATCAGGGCTATTAAGGTTTTGAAATGGACTATCACTGTAATGCTTACGATGTTTGTCGATGTCACTAAAGTGACAGTTTATTTTACGAAATCTTTCTTATTTTGCCACTCCACAGCTTTGGAACCCAATACTTGACTAAAAGTCATTAAATTAATATTTACACCTTTTACTAATTTTGTTCACTGCTTCAACTGTATTCATAATATTATTGTAAATTTACACGAACCTTTATATATGTTATCGAAAATTAACATTACAACCTAATAATGTTGAGTGTATGACAGGCCTAGAACTTGTTTTTTAATTTCCTCTCAATATTTTTTTCTAGGACCACGTCTACATGTATAAGGCCATAAGAGGACTGAACTCAGAAGATTGTTAACCGCAAGTGAAATGAAGGCAGCCAAAACAGATAAGACCGTAAATGTAAAATCAGTGAATGTGTATACTCCCTGTTACTCAATGATTCTTTTTATTTGGTTTTGCCTCATATACACAGATACACATTCTGAGGTAAACTGAATGTGGCCACAAAGTGACTGGCATAGAATACAAAGCGTCATACAGTGTACATGTACATTTAATGTACACTGGGCTTGGAGTTTGCTGTAGTAGTCTTGAATGCAGGTCATAAACCTGGACAAATATTACTTTTTTTATATTTTAACATTTCTCATTACAACCTACAATGTAGACCTTGTACTTGAAGATTTAATTAATGAGGTAGTATGCTGGTGCAGTATTGTTTAAAGAGCTAGTGTCACTCAAAGTGCTTTGCGCGGTTGTGCTTTTGTTTTGAAGTTTGGCTGGCACATTTGCCGGACGTTTCGCAAATTATACCCTGCTGCACTGGCCTTTCAGCAAGCTGATATTCACAGTAGTAGCCCCTGAAAATCATAATATCTTCCTCGCTAGATGTTACCGGAGAAAACAACTCTAGATTCTGACTTTGTAGTCAACACGTATGGAGCTTTTATAACAACCGATTGATTGTTCGATCGATTGATCGATCGATCGCGATGGACGTAAAACCAGAGTAGCCACTTCCACTCGATATAAGAATAATAAGACAAAAAGAAGTAGTAAGAATATTGACGTCTTCGTCGCTAGATGTCACTGGAGAAAACTACTCAAGATCTGAGTTTGCATTCCATGCATATACATGGATCTATTACAGTCCGATCGATTGATTGCGCGATTGATCGCATCGATTGATGTCGATGGATGCAAAACCAGAATAGCCACTTACGCTTTTTGTAAAAATAAAACATAAACAGACAGTGAACACAAGGAATAATTAAGCAAAACAGCACAAGCTCATGACCATAAGCATTATTTTGGAGCAAGGCTGTAGCTACTGTTATTTTACATGGTAAATTAACATTCCCTCTGTTTTCATTTGGCAACGAATGTAGCACTATTTCGGCAAACGTACTGTCAGTAGTATTGCTGAAACCTGTAGATGTTTTTCTTTCCCTCCGCTGCTGATACACGGACTCCTTCAGCCGTACAACTTTGACAGAGCCCGGAAGACTCGGTCTTCGCCTCAACTTTCCTGAACCCTACGAGGCATCCAATTTAAAGATCTCCTTCTCCACCGCGAAAACACTTCAGAATTCGGAAATATACAACGAAATCGATACGGCGACACTTACATGTAAATGTCAAGTCAAAATTCACACTAGTGCTTTCGGATCGCTAACAGCAGTGATGGAAGAAGATACAAATCGGACTTCACGACAATCAAGAAAATGGTGTATTTTTCAGATATGAAAAATGTAAAGCACTTTGGCGCGTAAAGCACTTTGGGTGACACTGGCTCTTTAAGTAATTGTGTGTGCACATGTACATGTGGGCCTTTCATGATACATGTACTGTGTAACTCCTAGTATTTGCGTTTAGTTCACAAGAGCCCAGCTCCATAAAGCAACTTAAGATTAAGTGCGAATTTTCTGCAACCATTTCCTTTGTTCTGGAGGACTTTTTGGCACAGTATCACGGATAACTCGGCCAAAGACAGATTAGTGAGTATAGAGTAGAGTACTTTAGGAAACACAAAGAGAACACGAAGAAATCCTCCAGAACAAAGGGAATTGTTGCAAAAAAAACCTTTTAATCTCAAGTTGCTTTATGCAACTGGGCCCAGGACTATATCCATGTTATGCATAGTTAAGGATACTGTGCTTTTTAGTCTTTTTGAACATTGGCTACAAACCTCAGTTTACTGGTTTCCAATGCTTTCTTGAAATTTCCCAGCATCACCAGGCTTCTTAGAAAAACCAAGGTTACCGGGGTTGACCCAGATGTTATAGTCTAAAATAATGTACCTGGGTAACCCTGGTTATTCAGACAACCACGGTTACCGGGCTTACCAGGGAAACCGGGGTTAACCAGGCTTTTTTGCACATAGGGTCCGAGTCTGGTAAGCCTGGTTTTCAGTAAAATGTGCTACCAGGTTTACCAGGGTTACCCTGGTCAACCCAGACCTTAAGAGCCTGGTTAAACCCGGGTAACCCTGGTAATTGAGAAAACCAGGGTCACCAGACTTACCAGGGTAACCAGGGTAACCTAGGTTAGCCCAGACTTCTCAGAGTCTTGTTAAACCCTGGTTACCCTGGTACGTCTGGTAACCCTGGTTTTCTAAATAACCAGGGTAACCAGGGTTACCAGACTTTTTTGCACATAGGGTTTGAGTCTGGTAAGCCTGGTTTAAGAACCAGGGTACCCTGGTTTTTTAACCAGGCTTGGACCAGGGTAAAACCCTGGTTTTACCAGGCTCTTGGTGCAAGGGGATGAACAGGCAACTTTTCAACGATTTTTTGGGAGAAGTCGGAAGACGAGTTAATCCCGACAACCAAACCTTCTTGGTGTTTTACAACGCCCCTGCACATCGAAACGCAGATTGTCCCAGAGGAAGAATCGAGATAAAGATGCTGCCCCCCTACTCGCCGTTCCCGAATATTGTAGAGCAAGCCATAAGTGCTTTAAAGGCTGCAATAAAAGCCGAAATTTCACGCCCTGACATTCAAGCAACAATAGATGACCGAGACGAAGCTCGACGACAAGGCATTCCACTTGGAGAGTATCGACAGAGAATTATCTTAGAAGCATCTCAAAGGAATATGAATATGAATATGAATATGCATTAGCATGGTAATTGGGCAAATGAACCAACGGATGATTAAAATGAACATTTCTAGTTTGTGTGAACTCCAGGAAGATATTTTGAGGCCATGGTCCAGGGCTAAAGGTGATTGACCCTTAAGGGGCAATGGTTTTATTTGGACGTAATAGCATGTGGGCTTGTTATGGAATTATGCTTTGGGAAATTGCCTACAGTGTCAACCCGGTTTTCAAAAATCCAGGTAAATATCTCAAACAATTAAAAATTGTAGCTATTTGACCAACATAAGGCCAAAACGCGATTTTTACGGGTCCGACCAGGCCAAACATATCACCACTGAAGGAAAATGAAGGAAAAATAGAGACAGCGAGGAGAAGGGAAGGAGAAGAAGAAAAAAAGCAATGGTTGCCCTCTCAGTTTTTACAATAGCTACTTTGAAGATACTTTATAGCGGAGCCTGCGGGCAAAGCCCGCCAGCGGAGCTCCAATGCTAAGGAAATTTGGTAATGTATCGATGCGAAAAATTTTGGTTGTGACGTCAGCGTACGTCCGTCCATCCGACCGTCCGTACAGACTCTGGGGGAGGAACCCGAGCGGGAGTGGAGAATGCCATCTTTTCTTGGCGGGAAATCGCGCGGTGCTTTTGGGCAACCGGCGTTTTTCTTGGCGGGAAATCGCATGACCATCGTCGCTTTTACAAAAGAGGTTTCTTTAAAAAGCTTAAGTTTATTTAGCAAAACGATTATTTGACGGTACTGTAGTTTTAAACTTGAGAAAAAAACATTTAATACCTATAAATGGAAAGAAAAAGTTCAAAAGAATACTGGTAGTAGGCGAAAACTTCAAGTTACGAAAGCTGCCTTCAAAGGACCTCATCGCTTTGTTTTCTTCACGGCGCAGAGCTTGCCTTGTTCTGAAACACAACCGAGTAAGTGAAGTTTTTAAAGGGTTTAAGGTGCATGATTTTGAGTATTTATTACGGTCAAAGAAATGACATTTTGAAATTGAATTTATGTCATTAGAAATGTGTCATTTACTTTTGACTTCAAAAAAACTATTAGAAAACGAGCTCAGATTTGTGACAGATGTAGTCTTAGAATATTTTGCCATGCTGGAAGTGTAATGCGAATTGCACTTAAGTCTTAAGTATAAACTGGGTTTAAGCTTATAATCTAGCTGAATTTTTAAAACGTGATAAGAACTTGACCAGAATTTTCGCACAGGAACCTGGCTAACGGCCAGGTTCCTGGTCGTCTGGTGAACAAAAAATTAGGGGGGGGGGATCCGTCAAGGCGGCTCAGAAATTTTTGTTGATCTTGAGTTGTTCATGCTGTTCTTGTTTGTTTATTATTATTTTTTGGGGTATTTTATTTCAGCAATCGCAAAGCATTTATGGGTAAAAATGAAAAGCACAGAGTGTTAGGCTGTTCAGGCTTTTTTTTCTCCCGAACACCCCCCCCCCCCGCCCCCTTCCCTCCCCAGGAAGGGTCTTCTCTTCACTCTGGCCCATTCTCTCTCTCTCTCTCTCTCTCTCTCTCTCTCTCTCTCTCTCTCTCTTTCTCTCTGTCTCTGTATATATATATACACACACTCGTTTTCAAAAACGTTGCAACTCGAAAAATTATATACACCTTTTGTTTAAAACAAAAGAACTACTGTTTCAAAACAAAAGATATATATTTTTCAACTTGCAACGTTTTTGAACACGGGTGTATATATATATATATATATATATATATATATATTTATTAAAAACTGGACTAGGTATATTGGATTTCTAGCATTTTGATTGGCTGAACGGAGCTAGGCTATCAGCTCATATACCTGCTGCGACAAATATGGTCAATGAACACTCAACAACAAAGTGAGCTGAAAATTTTTTCCTCGCGAGCAACCCGACGAGAAAAATGGACGAGAAAAATCACTTGGCAGCGAATTTAAATTAAGCAGAAATTCAAACATCGTCACCAACAAGCATTACCAACAGCGTCGTCTAACACAAGTCAAAATTGTTTGAAGAAACTGTGCAGAAATAGAAATTTAAGCATTAAGCGTCGTGTTTACAATTAATTTCTTTCATCGATCGTCACGTCGATCATTGAAATTGAACACCGTAGGTTTTATCAGGAAAGCTTTCCACTTCAAAATATCAAGACAAGACAAAAAATAAAACACAGTGAAATGGGACAGGAGCAAATAATAAAAACTATCACACATTCACGGCGCGAGTCGGTGCGAAAATCATGAAGCGGACGTCTATACAAGTACTAGAAAAAATACAGCGGCAAACTACCAAGAAGGAAGGAAGGGCGAGATTTTTTTCGTCTTTAACACGCAAAATTGACACTGGTTTACCTGCACTCGTTGTAGCTCTGTATTCCAACAGGTCCAAATGCTCAGATAGAAATCGGATGCCATGTAAAC